>FR997808.1:15697542-16020042 GCA_905475355.2 Clostera curtula | reverse complement strand
TCAGACCAATATCGACAATATCCATTAGTAATATAGGGATGCCTTCTTTTCCTAATGTTATTGTGTGCGACCAGTGTCCATGAGCACTGCCCACCGGAACTCATCTTGTAATATTTGGTCAGTGAATCTCAGTTAAGGAATTATTGTAACTACGCAGGCTATTTTGAATTTTCTGTGGATGCCATATTTTGTGACTTCAAACATAGCCGAACATCAGAAGATTGTGAGAACGTGAGAATGAGGAAATATGTGTGAAAGGTGTGAATGTAGATATGACGATCGATAGGTGTATATGGAGACTACCGCCTAGCGTGAGGCAGGGTATTTTTTTAATATGACGATTTATAAAATTTGTGATAAAACCTACGTAAATAAATTACCTTTTGAGTTTGAGCTACATCTTAGAGAATCGATTTATTCAATCTGGTGTTTTTTGACAGCCCTATCACCTTCCCTAATCACGATAGCCGTAAATGCGCTGTGTGCATGACTTTACCCACCACTTCACTCCCTTCTGTGAATTGGTGATTACCTATTAACGGCAGGAATTTATATTAAATGCCATATGGGGAACTGTTTCTCTTTGATTTGTC
Source organism: Clostera curtula (assembly GCA_905475355.2). Taxonomy (NCBI): domain Eukaryota; kingdom Metazoa; phylum Arthropoda; class Insecta; order Lepidoptera; family Notodontidae; genus Clostera; species Clostera curtula. The sequence continues at coordinate 16,019,449 of FR997808.1, read as the reverse complement.
ATTGATTGGGCACTGACATGGCAATATTTGGGACCAGTCGTATTTTGGTGTTTAATTATGACGATTGCTTTGAAAAGGGCTGTGACCGCCTGAAGTATGGATTGGGAAACTGAAAATATCGACGTAGTTTCATTTATTGCAGATATTTTTGTATGAAACCAGAACAATACATTTGTGCTTGACAATGGAAAAAAAATATTGGGTTATATGGGACTCCGACAAATCTCGAAAACATACTTCGATTTTTAGCCCTCATGAACTTGATTGCAGCCCAAATGCAATAGTACATTCCAAAGCATTAAATATTATGCTTGATTGCTTTAAGTATCCTTTTTATGTATTGCAGTGGCATCAATACGCGATATTTTTTTTATCATTCTACAGTATTGGGTTTTCTATTTTAGATAGTAAGTTCCAATCCTCTTGTTTGCTACTTATGTTTCAAATATACGTTTAATATTTGGACTTACTTTTGTGATGGACGAACATATGTTTCATATTAACTCGTATAATATATCACATCCCGCCCACAGATATTTAAGGGATTTTTTTCTTCTGTACCCAGGGGAAAACGAAACGCGAACAATCCTTGGTTGAGCTGAAGCAGCACATCCACAAGTTCTACATACCTCTGAATAGACAGTTTTTGGTGCTGTTTCCAGAAGGTGGTTTCTTGCACAAGAGAAGAGAAGTCAGTCAAAGGTCAGTGGAGCCCATCAAACCCAGAAAAGTATTCGTTTAGTATATCAATAAATATCATTTCCTCGGTAGTTAAAGCAAAACGTTAACCTTGCGAATTTCTGGAACACTTATCGTGATGATCTGATATTAGTGGTAAAATCTAGGAAATTACCTCTTATGCTATTGACAAAAACTTCCAACTTATATTCCATTGAGAGAGATCACAATATATCTTTAAAGTTTATGTAGCAGCACCTACAGAACATGTTAAGGACTCCGGAGTCTTGCATATTTTAACCGGTCTTGTTTAAATCGTACCTTCTTGCAATTTCCAGGTTTGCAGAAAAGAACAACTTGCCCAAGTTGGAGTACGTGTCCTTACCTCGAGCAGGTGCATTGAAGGTCATCATGGAGGAAATTGGTCCACATAGAGACCATGGTGCTAGCACATCTAAAGGAGAAGCAAATAAAGGTACTGTTTTGGTATAGAATCCATTTGATAAGGTATTCATGTTATTAATATGAAATCGGTAGGTTATCCCATAATGGTTCACTGCTGATTCATCGCCTATTTCGATAGTTCGTCTACAGTGTAAAAAGGTATATGGATTATTTTAGATGGGAAATACTCAAAACTGGCATAATTCTCCACAGATGATAACTTCAACCAGAGTGCATCTAACAGCGTTTCCAAAGTGGACTCTCTCGAATGGATCTTGGATGTCACCATTGCTTACCCAGACCGGATTCCTCTGCACTTGGTGGACGTGGTTTGCGGTGTCCGGCCTCCTTGCCCCACACATCTGCATTACAGATTGTATCCTAGCACTGATGTAAGTTTGATGTCTTCTACGTTAATATTTTTGTTTATTTATTAATTGATACTTTATGCAACGTTGTAACACGTTGTGTTTATTTTAATAACTGAAAGACTATTTTGAGTATTAAAATATTTCTGTAATATTACCAAATAATACTTTCGGCAGCCATTTCGCTTAAATTTCGCTTACTTTCAAAATGAATTTGTCTACTATGATACTTTTGATAAGCACTTTGTGTTGATAACTACAACTCTGGAAATGTTTTTACCACACAGATCCCCCAAGATACCGAAGGTATGACCAACTGGCTTTACGACAGATTTGTGGAGAAAGACAAGATGCTGGAAGAGTTTTACCGCACAGGCAAGTTCCCGAATGACGGCAAGTCTCCCAGTGTAGCCAGACAAGTGAGGCAGGATAACCTCCGATACTTGATCCTGCACGCATTCTTTATAGCGTCCACTTACGTACAGTATATTATTTGGAGTACTCTCTTTAGTTACATATGGTAACTGATTTTGTGGAGATCAGGCGTGATTGGAAGCTAGCTAGCCAATATACAGAACATATCAGTCGTTTCGGTCAAGTATTGTTTGCTGTATTTTTATGGATATGCAAATGTACATACGCCCCGCCGATATGTTACAATAGTTCTATGATTCGACTGTCTGTTTAGACAGGTTGGTTTCTTTGAATATGATTACTTTTTTTAATTGTTTTTACGTCTGATCGGTAATAAAAATAGTTTTAGTTTTTGTGAAACGAAGATTATTGTATTGACTGTTTTGATGGACTCTTCACTTTAGTTTATTTTAGTGTTGCCATTTATGGATTTGGCCAGGCTAGCAATATTTTCTCTGTTATTTTTACATAGTGAATACTTAAAATATATGATTTTATAAACGTGACACAGGGTGTTGGATGCTATAATTTTTATCATACCCTCATCGCATCTTCAATGTTCATTCAGCCCATTTTGTATGATTGTGTCTATAATAACAATACAGTGCCATGTATTTTTTTATTAGCCATTAGAATATGTTATGAAAATTGGAAGTGTCTTAGAAACACTGCGAAACAGCCTCCGTTAGACTAACAGTAACATTACTCCTCTCCCAGCTTTATAGAAGTTGAATCTCCTGCAATTACAGGAGGCAAATAGCCTTTTGTGCCACGCTGGACAGACGGGTTCGCATTAGTTTCAAGTTTTGCTTCTCTTGCGGCTATGTTTTCAGCCTTGTAATTTTCTTTAGTTGGATCATAAGACGGGTGGTGACATTATGTATTTAAAATCTGTCACACCAGTTCAAATTTAACTTGTCAATTTATTTAGGAATTCCAAAGGTGTAAGACTAACATACAAACCAAAGGAAAATGTTCAGGATTGGAAGTTACAAATTACACAAGTGCGATATTGACTAGTTTTTGTTTGGCTTATTGACGATAAGGTCCTGTTAAGATCTCGGCCCTGCCTCTCCAAGTACTGCCACTCCGCAATACAGAACGGTATAATAATTAAAAACACACCAAACTTTAAATTAAGTAACGTTTAGAATTGACAAATCACGTACATTTTCTACGATAAGATTGTCGTAAGAATTTTGTATCGGCTCCCTAGCTAGATTGCACTTCACAGTAATGAAGAGTTTTATTCAAAATTGTCAATATACAAAATCAAATTTGCCCTCGTTTTATGAAGGTGCATGGCGAAAGTACATTTTTTGTTTAGTTACTTATAATTTAGAATAAATGTTTTATTTTTTTCTAGTTGTAATGTGTTGAAGAGGTTACCTCGAGTTTGACATATCGGGTTGTTTTGCTCGATTGCTTGTGCCTAGGGTACTAAGAATATTATGCACTTATGTGAGACTAAAAATCAAAACCGTTTCATCTAACAATTACTCAGAATGTGGCTTCGATTGAATTTGAATTTCGAACAAGAATTGTGCAATAAATAGTCACAATGGTAATACTATACTGGCTGTATTTATTTATTGTTTATAACTTCGGTAAGCGTGTTTTTTTTATTACACAAGATTTTAGTCTTTTCAGCCACTAGTTTTATATAAAATCTGGCTTTCATCACAACGGTTTTAATGGTTTTCTCACTACCAATATAAGTGTGTTTTAAAACGTGCTGTGACATACAAGTCAATATGTAAGTAAAAAAAACCTTAGCATAGTACTCGCGCTTCGCAATGAACCAAACTTTTAAACCCTTGTGACAATAAAAAACCGAAAAATAGACGGGTTTTAATCTCACACTTTTATCACGTTTCACGTCGATTTAATCAGATCTTCTCGCTTCGGACTTTTGAATTTTAAAAAGTCAATTTTTTCCGAAGAACTCTCGGGTCAACTCGTGATAGGAATTCGAAATAAAATGAAATAGGTACTGCGTTTCGCGGTCGGCGTTTGAGAGAGAAAAAATGAGAATTTTCGTCCGGAAAAATTGTGATATCATTCGAAATATTTCGGTGGCGCATTGAGCACGACTGTGGAAATCGGAGTGATTTTTTCGACTGAAATGAAATTATAAAATTGGATTTTGTTTCTTTCCATCTCTCAAACGCCTTACTCGTGTCTAAATTAGAATTAAGTTGACATAACAATAGACATAAGTGCGTTTTTGACGTAACTAATAAACGTGGGCATCGTTCCTTTAATTTTAGCTGTACAGATTTATCTAACAACATGTTTGTATAGGTTGTCGTGTAAAATTGAACTCTATAAGAATATGCCAAAACGTTATTTGCCGTAAGTGCCTAGCTTATATTGGTGTAGCTTGACAATGTAAAGAAATACAACAAAAAAAACTCAATTGTACATAATAAAAACTATGTTTAAGTCATAGATTAATCTAAAGGAAACAAATTGCAAATTTCTTTACTTTTATACGAATAACAAGTTATCACATTCTAAAATTATTTACACAAATTTATAATACTGAGCACAATTCACCTAAAATTTTAACACAAGATTTACACAACACTGAAGCATTGTTTAACGTAATTAATGATAAATCGCTTGGCCTTATGTATTTTGTTTTTTATTAAACTTAAAGGCAGATTTACATTGAGTCAGTAACTAACGTCAGCGCACTGCCGAGTCAGTGCTGACCTGGCAATGCCATCGTGTAAATTAATTTCAATAAATACCCTCGACTACTGACGGAATACTGACTGCGTGTAAATCGTATAAGTCAGTTTTCGGCGCCAGCACTGGCGACAGCTACTGATCTTGTGTAAATCTGCCTTAACTTTTTTATGTAGTGTGCCATTGAGCGCACGTCAGTTCTAATCGCCGCTAATTCAAAGCGCGGCCGTTCCTTTATTTTATTTATTTTTATACCATTTTCTTAATAACAGAACTATCGTGCTTGCTATAAACCCGAAAAAAAACCAATTTATATTATAATACGAAAATTACGTTACGTTCCTACGTTTTTATACAAATGTTAACTTCGTTTTGGTGCATTATAATAAATATTTCGTGAATTATAGTGTGAACTTGTAACTAAGCTTTGTTATTAATATAAATAAGCTAAAAAGTATGGCTATAAATTACCTGATGAACTCGTAAGTTGGTGGCTGCGGCTTCTATAGGATGGTTATCTGACTACGGGAAATCATAATAAGTATTCGGTAATAGAATGAATTGCAAACAGGGACGTTGGGTATATTTCACTGACAAAATAGTGGCTTTTATTTTTAGGAAATTGTGAATTAAGAATATGTGAAAAAATGAATTTGATTTTGCCAAACTTAGCGTTAATTTTGTTTGTGTGTTTGTTTGATATTCGGTGTTGGTACTGATAAAAGGCCTTCTGTTGAGTTGGCACAGAGTCCCAAAACAAATTTATTTTGTATTACGAATTTCGTAATAGTGAATCATCATAGTTATCAAATGTCTTGAGCCAAAATCTATCCTGCGCGGCAATTGACTATCGGAATTCTTTGGTGGCGATTGCCGCAGAAGGAAGGCTTATGCCACGCGATTGGTTGATGACATGTTCGTACTTTTCCCCACCAGGGCTTTTGGTTCAAGATGTTTTTAAGCTACTATATCTTGTGCGTGAATCACACCTTTTTTACTGCTGAAATGATATAGGTATGTTATGAAACTGAAATGATATAGATATGTTATGCTGGAATAGTGAATTCAGTCTTATGAAGAAGAGTACCGATATTTTTGTTTTAATTATAAGGGGTCAAAGCGATTAATGTTTAAACTTGTTATTGATTTATTATTTAATATAAGTTGTAGTGGATGTGTAAGCTAACTAAAATATATAGCTTCTTTGACCGTAAACTTTACGCCTGCCTATGATATGCACATAAAATGGGTTCCACTAAAATAATTTTTGATTTTTATTACTGTAAAATAGAGTCCACCTTTGCACAAAGCGAATTAGAGTACAGTTCTAGAAAATGTTCTCTGAGAATATTGATATGGCTAAGCCCTTTTTCAGCCAGGACTGGCTAACTTTTGGACCACAACTTAGCAAAAATCCGAATCCGATGCTATATTTATATGCAGCATTGACAGGCAGGCGAAAGTATTTAGCGAAGTTTTTTTTATTCTACCAGAATAATAAATAAGTGTTTTCTCGTTATATATATAATGTAATTGAAGCCGTTTTTGTTAATTTTATTTTATTAGCGACACTGTTTATGAAAACGTTACTCTACAGACGCGTCATCGCAATTTTGCCTGAATGTAGTTTTTAATAGATTCTGTCTTCTATGTTCCATTTTTTAATATACCTACTCTTTTATACAATGGCAACTTTCGATATTAATAGCTAACATTTTGTTTTAAACCTGCATGAATATCTGTCTTCACTTTATAAGATAGATGAACAAGTAAGATTTTTCAATTTTTATAATTTTCTGTTAAAAAAATTTAAACTCGTTTAATATTACATTTATTCATAAAATATACACTTATGTAATAATGCATTACCGGAATGCTGCCGCAATCTTGCATACAAACAGCAGACTAGCGTATCGCGAGGGATAAGCGTCTATGAAGCAACGTTTTTACAGTGAAACTAAACGAAAGTATGGCAGCAGTCTTAATGTGAGTGAGATAAAGTAAGGTTTTGGTTTAAGACGGTCGTGAATGTACTATTTAAGTATACGAGTACTAACTAATAATGGGTTGAATTTGTGTTCAAAGCGTGTCGAGTGCGGATTGAAAAACGACTTTCTGATTTCCACAGTCGTGTTACCTTACCATATAAAAATATCAAAGTAGTTTTTTTACCGTCCAACTTATGTGTCCCTTTTTATTTTTAAAATCGGTGTTTGACCGATCGAACGAAGTGTTAATGTACCGAATTATCTGTATTTTATTCTACATAAATGATTTGTGTGTGAATCCATGTACTTCGACCTGGGGGCCTAGCCAAGTGTCTTTGGCAAACGCACGCTTTGGTGGAATCGAAAACCAATGTATGGGATCGTCACGACCTGTCTTTCTATTCCACCAAAAGGCTAGGTCCTCAGTACTTCAATGGAATAGAAAAGAAACATTTATTATGTGGGAAACTTTTGTGAATTACATGTTTATAAACTGCCCCCGTGATAGAGGTTACAAGTAAAGCAGAGGTTCCTTTTTTTTTAAAGTTAAAGAATCTTAAATCTTCACTATTATTGGGCCGAGACGTTGTCTCTATTAAGGTGAATATTCCAGGGTAGCCCGCGAAATTCAAATTTTCTTACGTTTTTTGCAATTTGCAGGCCAGTGCTAGGTTGTATGATGATGAACATTTGATTCGCGGCTGTAAGACGTATGTAGTTACAGAGTTATAATCATCAAACTCATCAATATAACCCTCCAAGCTCATAAAGGTGCAAGAATGACTTTGAGCTTGAAAAAGTTTTTTCATCCCCCCATCTCGGAAAGAGTATTTTTGCTCTTCGATATCTGAGTGCAAAAGCCGTCTTTATTCGCTAGAGAATAAAGTAAAGATTATTCTGTAATACTTACCTGTCATAATGTAGTAATTAATACCTAAACTGAAATAAAAGTGTACCTATCTTGTGATTGTAAACGTTTTTTTTTTGCATTTAATCATTTCCTCGCTGAGGTGGAATGAAAAGTTACGTGTTGCACTCGAGTGCAAAGATTTTTCACCTCGTGCTCTTTTGATTCCCTCGCTAACGTTCAGGATTCTAATTTTAGAAAAGCAACTTTGCACTCTTGTATAACAAATAACTATTCTTGCACCTTTATGAGCTTGGAGGGTTGTATTGATGATTTTGATGATTATAATTATATAACTACATACGTCTTACAGCCGCGAATAACATTTTAATCAACATCATCATCATCATCATCATCATTTCAGCCAAAAGACGTCCACTGCTGGACATAGGCCTCCCCCAAGGATTTCCACAAAGGCCGGTCCTTGGCCGCCCGCATCCACTGCTTTCCGGCGATCTTAACCAGGTCGTCGGTCCACCGTGTGGGAGGCCTACCAGCACTGCGCCTTCCGGAACGCGGTCGCCACTCGAGGACTTTTCTGCCCCATCGGGCGTCGGTCCTGCGAGCTATGTGCCCTGCCCACTGCCACTTAAGTTTGGCAATCCGGTGGGCTATGTCGGTGACCCTGGTTTTCCTGCGTATCTCCTCATTTCTGATTCGATCTCGCAGGGAAACTCCGAGCATAGCTCTCTCCATTGCCCTTTGGGTGACTTTGAGCCTTCTGATGGAGCCCATAATTAATCAACATACAACCTAGCAATGACCTGCAAATTGCAAAAAACATAAGAAAATTTTAATTTCGCGGGCTACCCTGGAACATGTGTTAAATACAATACATTAACACAGCTTGATGATGACCATCATTCATCATTTTAGCCCCTAAAAGGCCCACTGCTGAGCCGGGCATCCTCCGGAAATTCACGGAGGGAAATTGGCCTACTGTACCACGTTTGCAAGACTAGTTGGTACAGGTTTTGTGCCAAGTTTCCTTCTCTAGCGGCTAAGAGGCTTTTAGAACATGTTACTGAATTGTTTTCTTGCCATAAAACTGCATAAGAGTCAGCCGTTTCGAGTTTAAGCAAGTAAATAGAAATGTTTTTGTTCAATTCGATTGAAGTGTTGTTCGAATATGCTCGTGTTAAGAGCGATTTGCTTCGCTCGCTGTATATTAACTTATGGAATGTGTTCCAAGGTCTTTTCAATAAAGCACGTTTGTGGCACTTTGGTTTGTTGTTTCTTTTAATCTCCTTTCGATAACATGACTTTTTTATATTGGTAGGGTAGCATTTAGGCGCAAAGGGATGATCATCCAGCCAGACGAGGTGGTATTCTGGATAGGGGTCGCAGCGCCTTCCCCCGATAGTTGTAGTCGGGGAAATCTTAACTATGCGAATTGCTCTTAAAATTTCGCTATCGCGGTGTAGGACTTTTTGGTAATTCTCGCGTTTGTAGGCGATACTTCTTCATGTAATTAGTTCAGATTTTTCGGGTAAATTGTATGAAGTACGTAGCATGTTGGTCTTCGTGGTAATCTAGGGCACGAAAATATGGTAATTAGTGCCCCGACCTACCCACTAAAACCAACGGCGTTCTTCAACTGCACGCTTCAGGGTAGCGGGTAGCGCTCCCCAAAGGGGACCATGCTCTGTGACCTTGAGGACCTTGCCCCGCCTCAATTTATGGAGCCCCAAGCTCCGAGGCGGGCCCCTCCGCTAACAGAGGATTATGGGCCCAAACTTGAAACTCATTAGAGCCAAAATCGACGGTCAACGTGCTATTTATTGTTGATTTTTATTGACGACTAGTAATATAGTGTCAATGTGGGACTTAAGCACACAAACAATTCAGCCCTTGGATGGCTCATAATGAGTCGGGGCTCCTTCTAATTCAGGGAGGGAAATCGGCCTTGTGTACAACGCTGGCAAGACGGGTTTTCACGGGCTTTGTATCAAGTTTCCTTTTCTTGCGGCTAGGTCGTCTGCATCTTACGTTGCTTTAGTCGCTTCTTACGATACCATACGTTGATGAAATTGTTTATTCCATATCATTATTATACGGCAATGTTAGGGGACAGTCGGTAATTATTTGGTAAGACTAGCCGTCAGTCGTCGTCAGTCTTCAACCAATGTGTGTTTCCAGTGATGACATATGGAACAGAGACGTGGTCGCTCACTATGGGCTCCATCAGAAGGCTCAAAGTCACCCAAAGGGAATGGAGAGGGCTATGCTCCGAGTTTCCCTGCGAGATCGAATCAGAAATGAGGAGATACGCAGGAAAACCAGGGTCACCGACATAGCCCACCAGATTGCCAAACTTAAGTGGCAGTGGGCAGGGCACATAGCTCGCAGGACCGATGTGGCAGAAAAGTCCTCGAGTGGCGACTGGTGGGTCTCCCACCTGGTTAAGGTCGCCGGAAAGCAGTGGATGCGGGCGGCCAAGGACCGGCCTTTGTGAAGACCCTTGGGGGAGGCCTATGTCCAGCAGTTGACGTCTTTTGGCTGAAATGATGATGATGATGATGATGAGCCGTCAGTTCCCACTTAGCTGACAATGAGTTTTGACGCCTTAGGCTACGATCTCTTCCGAAGCACGGTGGATACCACATCTTAGCCTGCAGAACAACTGTGTTTTCCACTATCCACGACCCTATGACCTCCTCAGATAAAATCCGACAGTAAACAAGAAAATAATTATGTTTAGAGCAACACAAATCATTGTACAATAAATGATCATGCAGTTACACGAAAAATGAAACCAAAATACATTACTTACCGAAACAATCCCGCTTACATTTCAACATCATAAGGTGTGAAATATAACTGAAAGCGGCCATTATTATTCACGGACCTTTACATTATCTCTTAGCCGCCGCAACCTGGCCCCTCGTTCACCTCCTAGTTGCCCCGAGGAGAATTTGATGGTCACGGGTCAATAGGGGGTGGGGAGGTCATGGTAGAATGGTGATTTGGCCGGGCACCCTTGTCAGGAGAGCTGTGGATTAAGCCGAGTTTTGGAGGCATGTTCGGGAGAGTGATTAGGGCTGTTATAATGTTGATTCTAGAACTTTCCTTACATTTGGTTCTTGGAGAAGTTTTTATTACATCCATGCTTGTCCTCAACTAATAAAAAAGGTGTGATGCGTTTGACGTGTATGCATATCTGTCTGTCTATCAAGGCAGAACGCATAAAAATATTTAAATTCAGCGTAATATACTATTTGAAAGTTTTTTTTAAAGTCTTAGCGATATTTTTTCATTAAATCCTTATCAGTTATGAGATATAAGACAAATTACTATATAAAATGTTGAATCATATTATATAGGATATTACAAAACCACGTAGCCAATAATAAGCTTAAAGCGAAATTAAGACAAATGGCTGATAAAAAAACATTTTTGTTTTTAGAATATTTTTCTAGTTTCAAGTATCTGATTCTTTTCACTGAATCTGATTTTTTTCACAGAGTATTCAGGTCATCAGTACCTACCGTATATTCGTTCGTGGTGCATATAGGGTTTTTGTCACGGTCTGTATAGCATATGAACGGTGACGGATTTATAATACACAGTGTCACCAACCCATACCATCCCGAGGGTGTCATTAGAGGTGACTAAAGGAACGCAAGAAGCAAATCACCTAGGCGCAAGAGAAGGAAAACTTGATACAAACCCTGTACCAACCCTTTCCCTCCATGAATTTGGAGGAGGCCTGACTCAGTAGTGGGGCATTCATGGGCTGAAACGATCCTAAGGCTTCTCACATGAGTCGATTAAACGAGGATAGCTACAGAAAAAGACTTCTCGAAATTTGTTATTTAACCATGTGCTGAATTGTCGTAATACAGAGTCAGCTAGTAATCATCATCAGCCCACATTTGTCCACTTCTGGACATAGGCCTCCCCTAAACAATGCCATAGCGTCCTGTCTTCTGCTTGACGCATCCAGCTTCTACCCGAAACCATTCGCAGATCGTCGCTCCATCTAGCAGAGGGCCGTCCTGCAATACGCTAGTAAAACTCCTCCATTTAGAAAGTTCCAAGAATTGGGTTGTTTAGGACCCAAAATATAGAGAACTGAAACTTAGAGTAGCGAGTTCTCGAGTGGATATCGCACCTCGACAAGCACTATTTTTATAAACTCTCTTAGGTAAGATGGATGACGATCGGCAAAAGGTTGCGGGCAGCAGCTGGATGCGTCAAGCTGAAGACAGGGTACTATGGCGCTCTTCTACTATACTTCTAAGCCCATCAATGACCCACCGGTGAGTCGGACCTCCTCCATGGAGGGTAATTAGTCTAATGTGCCACGTTGGCCAGACGGGCTGGCATAGAGCTTCGTATCAGTTTTCCTTCCTTTGTGGCTAGGGTTTCTGCCTTATAATTTTTTGTCGGCTCTTACGACACCCTCAGGATTAAATGGGGAGGCGACACTATGTATTCAAAATCCGTCACCACATCACCACACTCTCGTCCAACAGTGGACTAGATGGGGATGATGATGGCGGTGATAAAATACTCTTCATTACTTTTAACATGTTTGTTAATTTTAACATCTCAAGCACTTATATTTTCATCATACAGTCTATGTAAGTAGCGTAAATAAATAGACAAGAAATAAAAAAGAAAATTTATATTTTCCATCACACAGTATAAGGCCCATAGCACACGGCGTATTTTAAACGCGCAGATGACTCGCGTATATGCTCTACAAATGAGATTCGCACGTACCTTGTAACCCTAAGCACACGCGGTGATCGTGAAGCGCGCGCGATACAGCGTTACAGACGCGCTGTAGTCGCTCGAAGGTTTTACGTTTTGATCAGATCAGTCAGTTGTACAATGGTGTCGGCGCTCCTCCTCTATTCCTCTTCCGCCCCTTCGTACGCTCTTCAAACGAGTAGCAAACGCGCTACACACGCGCGCTTGTAACGCGTTTTACGCGTGTTTGAATTTATAAAAACGAAAAAATCGGCATCTACGGCGCCGACTACGCGCGTTCCGGAAACACGCGTGGTCTGCGCGTTTTAAATACGCCGTGTGCTAGGGGCCTTATACCTTAATGTTTATATTAGAGACGTCGCAAAAGAAGATTTTTCCTTTTCCTTTAGCTGGGGCGAAAATAAACGACTAAATAATATCCTACCTTGGAAGATCTAATCGAATATCAAAGTACTTCCTGAAAATGTCTGAAGGATGGTATTTTTTAGGCCTAGAGGCGGAGGAGAAAATGCAAAGAAATACATATACAGTAAATTTAAAAGTCTATGTTTTTATAGTGTAACCCTTTAAAAAACCCAGTGCTGCCAGAAACCTTCCCAATATTTAGATGATATAGTAGTATCCCTTATTATTAAAATTAAAAGTCTGTACCGTAACCACGACTACTACAAAGCATTTTAAACGTCGGGAATTAATTAATTTAAAAGGAGAAACATAGTGATTTCTTAGGCTTTCGCGATTATTACACATTGAATTAAACAGTTTTTAACGGATTTATCGCGTGTATATTACATTATTTAATTCCCGACGTTTCGAATGCTTTGCAGCAGTCGTGGTCGCGGGAGAGACTAGATGACAGTTGTCTTCAAAAGTACAAAGAAACAGTTAAAATCTACCGCCTCTAATTTTGTTTTATTGATAACGTTCCCTGTGCACGCAGAAATCGCTCACGGTGTCCAAAGGTCTTGCAGTGTTTTGCTTGAGATTTGATCAATTTAATGACTGGATCCCAAGCAGGTGGCAGTTGCCAACCATCCTCTCTATTGAAATTTGGATGTTTTTTAATCTCAATAGCCGTTAAAAAGTGTTTAATTTCAATGAGAAAAAATCTGTTTAGATTCAAAACTGAAGGCCTTAATAATAGTTTAATAATATTAAAATTATTATTTTTGTCAATATCCACAACTGTGTATAAATATGCTTTATTTTACTGCCATGTAACTACAATTATCGTACATCCATATAAAACTCCTGTGATCGCCGAGACTATGACGCAAATATCCTTGGTGTCATATCTTTGACTATACATGAGGAAGTCGAAAATCGAGTTCCGACGTCTTCAAATAACATTTTTCGAGTAATACTGTGAAAGATGCCGTGTCAATGGTTCTTTAATCAAGTACAAATGACTTAAAATATACTAACGCAATATGTGATCTGTTGGCGTGAAAATGTTTATCTTTGTTATCGCTCGCAATGATAACCATACACTTTGGAAGTTATATTATGTTTTATGTTTATTAAAATTAAATTTTATTCTTTTTATAATTTTGATTATTTTATTCTGGTTTCATTTTTACAAAAGTCTTGGAAATAGAGAATTGAATACCTACTCTTTATTGTACACAAATAATTTAAAGATTAAAGGATATAGCACACATATCAACTCGGAAAGGGATCGGCACCGTATCAACTCGAGGCGTTCAGTATTATTTGTATGAAACTCCATACTGCAAAGCACAGTAATCGGAATCGTAACGTAAACGACTCACCTCGGGACAAGGTCACGAACGCCGTACGGTGCGTGGTCAACCAGCGGTCCCCGCGATTACGGCTTGCCGTTCACGCGCTTTCGCCTCTCCGCCATCCTCCGCCTCTGCTGATCCGCTTTTGTTACGTGCGTCTTACGCCTGTTTGACGGCGAGGCGAAAGGTGATACGGTGCCGATCCCTTTCTGAGTTGATATGTCTGCTACGACCTTAACGTGGCATCATGGCACAAGAAAAAAATGTATAATTAGCTTGTCGCACTAGGCGATTTCTTCCAGACAACCTATTTACTTCTACAATGAATACAGATAAGATTATTGATGAAAATATACAGTTTTAAGATATAAAAATAATAACCGTGTACGAAACCAAAACGAAGACGAAATACTAACATTCTCCGCAATGAGTATTATTCCCAAACGCACTCCATATTGAGGCGGTCGTAAAAGCCGAAAACCTCGCCGCTACAGAAAGAAACTGTGCCGACCCGTCTGGCCAGCGTGGCACAGTAGGACAATTTGCCTTTATGTAGTTAATAATAATAATAAATAAATAAATATCCTTGGACATTTCACACAACGCCATCTCGTCCCAAGCTAAGCAACTTAATACTTGTATTATGGTAACGAGATGGTTGATAAACTACTTAAATACATTTTTTTTTTGTAAATACATACATATTATAGATAGAAAACACCCAGACCCGGAACAAATACTTGTAGGTCGTACAAATATTTCTTCCGTGCGGGGATCGAACCCGCGACATGTTGCGCAGCAGTCAATCGCTCAACCACTGCGCCAACCGTGTCGTCAAGTTGAAGGAGGCCCGTCTCAGAAGTGGTCCATTTATGGGCTTAGAAGTAGATTAACCCATTTATAATTGAACTAGTGGCCCGTCCCGGCTTCGCCCGTGCAAAGCGGGGGTGGGTTATACATATAAACCTTCCTCTTGAATCACTCTATCTATTAACAAAAACCGTATCAAAATCCGTTGCGTAGTTTTAAAGATTTAAGCATACATAGGGACGGACAGACGACAGCGACTTTGTTTTATACTATGTAAAGATGACAAATATTATCAAAAAGAGGAATAAGCCAATTTAAACTACATAAAATTATATGAGAATGAAAACATAACAATAAAAAGCAATTTTTTCCGATCACAATCTGATGGCGGTGTACCTCGAAGGGAAATCATCCAAAAAGATCCCTCCGCGCTGGTACCGGAAGTCACGTGACTGCAGATGGCGCCCGCAGGTGGCGCCGGAAATGAGAGTCTGTTTGTCTTCCGCCTCCCACCCTCCACCACCTGCGATCTCTTTTATATCTTTTTACCGAGTTTCAGACAAAGGAAGGCTGGAAATGAAGCGTTTGGGGGCTTTCAAATTAGACTTAAAAGCTTTATTGAACCCAGTCACAGTTTGTTTTGAAAGATGTTTTTTGTGCGTTGTAGAAATAAGTAGAGAATCTGGGCTTTTATAATTCCAAATCTTCTTTACATATCTCTATCTTCTTTACATCTTTTCATAGTATAAAACAAAGTCGCTGTCGTCTGTCCGTCTCTATGTATGCTT
This sequence comes from Clostera curtula, assembly GCA_905475355.2. NCBI lineage: Eukaryota > Metazoa > Arthropoda > Insecta > Lepidoptera > Notodontidae > Clostera > Clostera curtula. The sequence continues at coordinate 16,003,894 of FR997808.1, read as the reverse complement.
AAATCTTTAAAACTACGCAACGGATTTTGATACGGTTTTTTTTAACAGATAGAGTGATTCAAGAGGAAAGTCTGTATGTATAACCCACCCCCGCTTTGCACGGGTGAAGCCGGGGCGGACCACTAGTTACATATATAACTAGTGGCCCGCCCCGGACTCGCGCGGGTGCAATGCTGATAATAAATATACCTACCTACTACAGACACGTCCGATAAACACGTCCGATCGCTGCTAAACATATAGTGCTAAAGGGCGAAGGTATTATACATATATTATAAACATTCATCTTGAATCACTCTATCTATTAAAAAATCGCTTCAAAATACGTTGCGTAGTTTTAAAGATTTAGACATACATAGGGATGGACAGACGACAGCGACTTTGTTGTTGTAGTGATAGTGATTGGACGTGTATATGTCACTGAACTCCTCGGCTGGACCAATTTGAATGAATTTTGTTGTTTTAGATGATTTGTGAACCTAAACCATCCTTGGGTGGCACAAAGGGTGGTTTAGATTCACAAATCGGCCCGACAGATGGCGCTGCAGTCGGTAAACGAATATCATGCAGGACAATGACTGCCCGGTCAGCTTGTTATATATGTCGGAGATAGCGACGGCTGAGCGATAGAGTCGTCATCATCTTGACTTGGTACGAGGTTTATTACTTGTAACTTTATAATTCACAATATTAACCACAGTATAAATAACAATGTTCAGTTAACACACTTAGATAGACAAACCGACAGGTTCGCAACGGAGAAGTGTCTCGGTCCGTGTCCCAACGTCGACTGACTGATCGAGCCAACCTCACTTTCCATTACGACTCTGTCCACGTGCCGCCATTGCAAAACAACTGACGTCACCGCGTTTGCCGCACTACTGTGTTAACAATCAATTGAGAAACTTAATAAAACGATATCGTTATCCACGACACGGCCAGCCTGACGAAGCACACGTCCTCGTGTGTACTTGTAACAAAATAACCAACTGAGGCACATTTTCACGTTCGGCCAACCTGACGGTAATGTTCCGTAATCGTATCTTAAGAATCAAGTTAACAGAGATCACGTTAGCATACAAATAATTTTAACAACTTTAACACGAAAGATTCCTCTAAGCCCATAATCTTTAAATCTCAATACTGATACTTTAAAACAGTAGGTTTAAAGTAATAATTACACAACACATGGCCCAGCTGTCCCAGCAGCTAGTGACAATTCACATGTCACCCATATCGTCATCGCTCCAAGCGATACGACCAACACTTTAACTAGAGTTCACGACTCCCAGTACACAGGACCATACAAATAGTCTCTCCGAGACCCGGGTCCCCGCCACACTACTAGCTGCCCATCGCGCTCTGTACAACTCCCAGAGTTGCAGTTACGACTACAGACTAGTGCGTGTAGTGCGACCTAGCCAAGGTATGTGTTCTTATTTACTGTTGGAGGCAACCTCCTCACCATCTTCATCAGACAAATTTAACTCAACGGGCACACTGCTTAGTGGAATCTCCTTATACAGTCGTGAGCGTATTTTTATGTTCTATTACCGGTCAAAGATTTCAGCAAATAACGATCACCATCAAGTAACTCCACAATTTTTAACGGTCCCTTGTATTTCGCGTCTAATTTAGTTTGGTTTCTCTTCGTTCTGAATTTAAACTAAATTACCAACATCAAACTTTACCACTTTAACTTGTAGTTTTATCAAATTTTACTTTTTCGTAACTGGCACTATTTTCTATGTATGTGGCCGCTTGCTCTCTTACTAATGTCTACTGCCGGTCCGGATAGGTTAAATGGTCTAGCTAAAGGTCCTATCAGAAACTCGAGTGGACTCGCTTGTATTACACGGTGGACAGAGGAATTCAAAACTAATTGCACGTCTTCTAACGCTTCATGCCGGGACCTATCAGACGCTTCTATCGCGGTCAGCATACTTTTTAACGCGCTCATTGTTCTTTCTACTTGGCAATTAGCGCGACTTGAACCCGTAGCTATCAAACGTAATGAAACTGACAAAAAAACTGAATTCTTTGTTGGCAAAGCATCGTCCCAGATCTGCAATTACTTACTGGAGCTCCAACTAAAGACGCTTGATTTAAGGGATTTAATTGTTCTAGCCAAATCTATTCTCAGGGTATGATACAAGGGAACAAATTTTGTGACCGCATCAATTAAAACTATGACGTACTCCTTGCAATCGCTTTTCCACTTAATTTGCCAGTTAAGTCAACGTGCACAGTATGCCACGGGATACTAATCTTAGGAATTGGATGAAGTCCCGCTTGTGGGCGACCTGATTGCGATTGAGATAGTTTACAAGTAATACAACCATAGACAAACTTACGAACGCACTTAGCCATGTGCTCGAACCAATAGTGATCAACCCTGTATATTTGGCCACCTCGCCCTTTATAGTTCACAGAGCCACCTCGCCCTTGACTGTATATTTGGCCACCTCGCCCTTTATAGTTCATAGAGCCACCTCGCCCTTGACTGTATATTTGGACTAACTTCTACAACAGTCAACATATTTTTGAGGGTGCTCATAACTCTTTCCACTTGGCTTCGGCGCAACACAATGTTTGATGAGAGAGCACTCTGCACCAGAATCAGAATAAAATGGATACGACTCACAAGCGTTCATCAGCGCACCGCTGGGATTGCTAACAAAGCAAACTTCCACATGCCTCTCGTTACTCGCCGCCGCCGCAGGCGCCGCTCCGAACCGCCTGCGCTTACCGCCGCGCCAGCTCCTCCACTGTTGCCACGTTGTTGCCACGTGGACACCTCGCTGCCAAATGTCCGGCGCTGCCGCACCTGAAACAGACTAAGTCCGACCGCGGCCGCGGCCCCGCAGAGCCTGACGCTGAAGTGTGCAGTGGCAGCACTAGCTGCCTTGCCTTTCACCGCCAATTTGATGCTCGGTGACCCATTCCACCGCAGCTGTGACATTCCACAGTTGCCGACCGAAAACCCGATCGCTTGAAATCTGGATCTGCTGTCCTATCGCCTCACGTTTAGGCTACCTTACCGATGCAAATCAAGGCATACAATGGCTCCATAATCTTGGAAAACTTTGCTATAAACTGGCGAAAATACGACGCCAGACCGATGAACCGTCAAGCTAAACAAGCACAGCAATCTAAACTTCGTATCGCAAGTAATTAACAGGTAAACACGCAAAAGAACCTCAAATAATATTTTCTTACACCGGTCAAAATCACACTATCGTAAATTCGTATACCATACAATATACCCGAGTAATAAAATGGAAACTGCTCACCGGAGTGACGTAAAATTGCAGCTGGTGCGCTTACTACAGATCCACTCACTATTCTTTGACCTGGCTGACCACAGTACTGTTGCTCGCCTTCCTGCTGCTCCGCCCAGGGCAGTTAGACGCGTAGTGTCCTTGTCCATCACAATGAAAGCAAGTGATCCCCACTTGGTTAATCGCCGCACTATGACTGCCGCTTGTGATCTTCAGTTCAGAACAATCTTCATGTAGCTTAATGTCTCCTTTATAGTGACAATGAATCGCCATTATCGGTTATTTCCATCGCGTACAGAAGTACACACATTATCACTACACTGTTTTCTCCACGTGGGCTGACTGAGTTACATACCACTTCTGATGTCGGAGATAGCGACGGCTGAGCGATAGAGTCGTCATCATCTTGACTTGGTACGAGGTTTATTACTTGTAACTTTATAATTCACAATATTAACCACAGTATAAATAACAATGTTCAGTTAACACACTTAGATAGACAAACCGACAGGTTCGCAACGGAGAAGTGTCTCGGTCCGTGTCCCAACGTCGACTGACTGATCGAGCCAACCTCACTTTCCATTACGACTCTGTCCACGTGCCGCCATTGCAAAACAACTGACGTCACCGCGTTTGCCGCACTACTGTGTTAACAATCAATTGAGAAACTTAATAAAACGATATCGTTATCCACGACATATATATTTTCCAAGTCACACACTTAATCTGTGTGGTGATGGATTTTGAATACTACCCTACCCTACCCTGAGGGTGTCGCCAAGTGAGAATCATGTTCCACAGATCCGAAAAAACTTTCGCCGCCATTCAAAATCCTTTGAGCGTTCAAATTGTAGACTAGCGACTTCGTCTGGGTGGTATTGCATAATGTGAAAAACTCAATAACTATGGCCTCCTGAACCCCCCCCCCTCCTCTTTTGTCAATAAATTTCACTTTTTGTTATGTCAGGTATCTGCGAGTGAAAGTCTCGTCATAATCGGTCCCGCGATTAGCCGAAACAAACAGACAATAGTCGTAAAAAATGTTGTTTTAGTATATGCACCGTGTAGACAAAAGCACTTAGTAAACATTTTTTATTCTAATATTACAAACGGATACTCAAATTTTATTTATTTTTATAGTTGTACGAATTCCGTGAGTCCAAAAACATTGATATTACTTATACTCTCACCAAACACAGCATAACCCAGGTGACCCTAAATTACATACGGGTCCCGACCCAAAATCACCCAATCAGGGTCGCGTACCTATCAATTAAATTAAGACCTAAATAAACAGCGAATCAAGGGGATTGTAAGGTTGGCTTAGTATTAGGGACACCATGCTTATGAAGTGTCCTGATATACGATTGTAAAATAGATTTATTCGAATACATATATAGTTTTATTGTAAATCACATATATTAACTAAATTACTTATATAAAAGTAATTATTAAAAATATTATATGAAATGAAAATCTACTTGAAAATAAATATTTATAAATTATACAAATAAATTAATTACACAATATTAAATTAAATATTCGTCTGGACATACGTTCAGAAAACATATCGCAAATCTTTTCAATCAATGTCCCTACAAACAAAATATAACTTGCTCTCATTTTGTTCTGCCAATGATTCTTAGCAGTAGTTGCGTAAAGTTGCGTTCCAAACTGGTGGTAATCCAACTTTGTTTAATAATAATTTGTCAGTAACCATGTCACAATAATCTTAGCTGCGTAATGTACTGTCTACGTACAGCGTAAATGGTACATTTTAAATTTTATTTTTTTGTTTGACTTGTCAAAAGAGCTCTAATGAGCCAACTTAATTAAATGAGTTTTGAATTATATTTGACAAATATGTCCATCATGTTAGAACAATGCGGCTTTAGCTCAGCAACGTTTTTTTAGTATCAATTGATATTTATTATTTGTGTATCTAAATAATTTATTAATAAACTCTTATACTATAGGGATAATACTAAAATAAAGTGTCCATTATATATATAACAAAAATACACAACTAAGCTTTTATGTTTCGACCATTAAAAAAAATTGTTCAACGATTTAATTTTATTAGTCCATTGCAGGAATTGATGGCTTCACGGTTATGATCGTTTTATTTTATTTTATTCCCAACGTTTCAGACACTTTGCAGTGTCCGTGGTCGCGGGACGACTGGATGGCAGTTGTCGCTGCGGGCTTTTATATACTAGTGAGACACTAATGAGCTCTCATTCTATTGGTGGTGACGCACTATTATGCCCGTGAGTCATGTTGTTTGTCACGTAGGCGCGGTGACGTGGCGGCGTACGTAACGCTGAACATATCTATGTATAACGTGCTCGGTTTATACAGAAGTCGCTCACAGTATCTTGCGGTCTTGCAGTTTTGTGTCGGGCTTGGGATTTGATTAATTTTATAACCGGGTCCCAAGCAGGTGGTACTTGCCAACCGTCTTCTCTATTGAAGTTTGGATGTTTCCTTATCTCAATAGCCTCGCGGAGCATTCTTGGTAAGTACTGGTTTTCCTTTGCCAGTATTTGAGGCCGGTCGAAGTGAATATAGTGGTTGGTCTTGTTTGTGGTATGTTCACAAACTGCAGACTTCGCTGAGCGGTTATGTTTTATAACCGTGAAGCCATCAATTCCTGCAATGTGTAAAGATCGTGAAAACCTAAGACATCATTTTATTAGTCCATTCCAAACTAGAATCCACAGTGCAATAATATTTGATACTTCAGGAGGAATGTTGTATTTAAACCTAAATGCAAGTTAATAAATATAAATCGGCGCGAAATTGTTATGTTATTCAAACATCTAAACAATATTCATCATAATTTCAACGTTGAATCGAAAGATAATACCAAGTTTTAAAATAATACCAGTTAATTAATTTCAACTCTCAATTTACTTCATTAAATGTGGCACATGTGCTCCCGGATGTTCACTGATTTATTACACTGTATTTCATCCGTATACCCAGATGGTGTAATGATATGGTAATTATTGCTTGTCAGCTTTAAATATTTTTTATTAATTAAAGCATTTTAATGATGGACTGCCGTCCATGATAGCATCAATAGCTTGAAATTCTCCAACTGAATCTAGATCTAATTCAGCATAATTTAAGAGAATCGTCACATTAGTAGATATAACCAGATAAAATAAAGATGATGTCACTTGGATATACCGGCCAATACGATAGCAAATTTTTACAAACAAACAAGATAAATATTTCTTGTACGAACACGGATTTTGAAGACATTGTGTCACCAGCCCATTTCATCCTAAGATTGTTTTAAGAGTCGACAAAAGTAGTAAACCCGAAGTAGTAGTAGAAACATTATTTAACTGAATTCTAAATTTAGTTAAAACACTTAATTTACTTAAAACAATTGAATTATATAACATGTCCCATTTTTCAATACTAGCCCATGGTGTCACTACTCAGTACAAACCAACAGACTTAGTGTAGTTTGCCAATTCTGTACAAAGTCGAGGTTTGTCTTTGTGGTGACTTGATTGAACTGTATTTAATTAAACTATCTGATTGTGATTAAATAGATGTTTCTTAGTTGACAGTTTAGCCAAAAGTTCACTTCTGGACATGGGCCTCCCCCAAGGTTTTCCACCACGGATGTTCGCATTGGATTGTGTTTGTGACCTAGGCCTTTTCAAATTATGATTTTCGTTGGAAAATCTTATGGATACACACGTATCCGGCCTACCCACAAAAACTAACGGCGTTCCTCGCTTGCCCACTTCAGGGCCGCGGGTTGCCCACTAGGGAACATGCTCAAAACGGTACTTAGTAATCCCCAGTTTGTTTCCAGGGCTGTGCAAATGTATTTGTGTAAACCAGAACCACTTGTTATTATTGATAATGGGAAAGTATAAATTTTTATTGCATTTTACCTTTAATGGCCTATTTTTTTTAATAATTATAAAACATTCGACCGTCTATCACCAGTTCGGAACGCGACCACTGCTGAGATGAACTAGCTAGAAATTAGGAAGCTTTTAATATACTTATAAAAAATTCACCCGGGTTGATTTAAATCCTCGTTCCTCCATTTTAATCAAAATGTCAAACATTGCTATCAACAACTCAACTCAACAGAGCTCTTTTGACATGAAATCCCTTTATTTTGCACTAGTATTTTTTTTAACGGAACTTTGTGTATACCTGTATCGCGGTGGCTTTTTTTAAACATGTAATTCACGAACACAAATGACACCCAGACTCGGAGCAAGTGACTCTGGTGTAGACAAATACATTTGCCCGACCCCGGAATCGAACCCGAGACCCGTTGATCCAAAGGCGGGACCAACCCCTAGTAGACCGAGGCAGTCAATCCGATAAGTAAGTGAAAGACAACCAGAGAAGTAAGACTAGAAGTGCTGTCGTGGCCAGATGTCCTTTTTTACTCGTGTGAAGCATTTTAGTCTCATAATTACATTTCTTGAGTCATGTTAAATTCTTTCGCTGTCAATGGATACGGACGGTTACCATCCAAGTATGGTATTTCTATAGAAAAAAATAACTTTTTGGATAATGATTGACAAGTTATAGGGTCAGGTGTACTTCATCTGGCCTGCGGTATAGAGTGTCGATGTCATAAGCCTGAGGGTTGAAGGGGCGTGATGGATTTGGGTTCCGTAGCAAAGTGTAGAATGCCCTTATTAACCACGGACTTAATGTTATGTACTAGCTGCGCCCCGCCGTTTCACTCGCGTGGTGATGGAAAATTATGATAGTAGATATAAAGTATTTTCATTTTTATTTTATTTTGGCGATAATGTCAAACGCCAATAACTAAAATAAATTTGAATGAAAGACATTACACATATGGTCCCTTTGTTTTTGTTCATCACCATCACTTGATCAAATGCATAGTTTACGATTCTTTATAAAAATTAAATTAAAAATTTAAATAAACCCCCGACACAATAATTTTTAAAAAGTAAAAAATAAAATAATAACTTCGCGTTGGGGGACCACTCCCACTTATTTATTACCTGACCCCTGGTCCCCCAACGCTAAGTTTTTATTTTATTTTTTACTTTTTAAAAATTATTGTGTCGGGGGTTTATTTAAATTTTTAATTTAATTTTTATTTTATACTTTTTATAGGTAGATACTTATTATAATGTAGATTTCGTTAAATTGCGCGTGATGCGCTTTCATTTGAGACCCCACTCGATTATATTTGTAGACATTCGGTTATTCTTCCCCACTTTCACCCCTCATAACTTTTAAACGGCTCACCCGATTTTCATCAAACATGTCTAAGAACACTCGCCCGTAACTCACCTTACAAAAAAACTATATTGAAATCGCTTCATCCGTTCGCGAGCTACGGTGCCACAGACAGACAGACAGACCGACAGACACGTGAAACTTATAACACCCCTCTTTTTGCGTCGGGGGTTAAAAAGACATACATTCACTCATTCATTTTATATATAATTTATATATAAGATAGGAAACAATGGACCCTTACAAATTGACAACATATTAATAAAAATTATAAGCAAAGTAAAATATTTTAGTTTACCACCAGTTCGGAACGCGACCTCTCTGCTGAGAAGACCTGGCAAGAAACACAGAGGGCTTGTCTTAGATAGATATAATGCTGTCACGGGATTTTTTATAGAACTATCTAAGATAAACATTTCTTTTATACATTATATACATGTATCTCCAAAGGTTTATGCGGCACACACTAGATTAGCTAGGAGATGGGAGATCTTTTCCTACTTACATAACACTTTACTTGTTTGATATTGTAATGTATATTTATACATTCTTACAAAAAATAAATGACCCACTACTGGGTTGGGCCTCCTCCAACTTCATGGAGGGAAATTAACCTACTGTGCCAAGCTGGCAAGACGGGTTGGCACAAGGTTTGTATCAAGTTTTCCTTCTTTTGGAGCTAGGTGATCTGCCTCTTGCGTTCTTTTAGTCTATATTAACACTATAGTATTAATGTAATAATGACTGAATTATGATTATAGACACCTAAATTCTTCAAAGAGCATGTACAGTTAGATGTCATCTGCGACGGTCGCATCTGCCGCATAATTGACCCATTGATTGCTGAGACGGACTCCTATGACACGGGTGGTAATTAGCCTACCGTGCCACACTGGCCAGACAGGCTGGCGCAGGGTCTCGTATCAAGTTTTTTTTCTCTTATGGCTAGGTTTTCGACCTTTTCATATCGTTTTGTCGGCTCTTACGACATCCTCAGGATGGAGTGGGGTGGTGAGACCATGTATGTTTATCTTCTCTATAATATAAAAATGAATCGTAAAATGTGTTGGTAACCGCATAACTCAACAACGCCTGGACCAATGTGGCCAATTCTTTTTTTTTAAATGTTCGTTGAAGTTCAAGGTTGGTTTTTACGGCGAGAAAATATTGAATAATTGCTGGGAAATCCCTAAAAACAGCCTTTTTCTTTTCCCCATACAAACTTTTTCTAACTAAAACGTAGAGACAATTTGAGCTTTAATGCTATTGCATAAAGTTCATATTAAATGACAACCACTCACTGTTGTCTAAGCAATGTAGGTGTGTTCCTAACGTCAAAGAGTCAATTTTTTTACAGGACGAAGTCTGTCGGGTCCGCTAGTATACAATAAAAACCACATTTTTTTACGGAACCGCACACCAACTGCCATGTCATCCACACAACATTATCCCACAATTTTTCCATGTAGCATGGTTAACGCGATTATGCACGCCGTCTCCATATGTCACTGAAAGGGTGGCTACCCTACCACTCTAGTCTCGCTACCCCATAACATTGTGGCTATCGTAGAATTTCCGATGCATTGAGCAATTTGAATCGGTTAAATGACATTTTTCATAGCCGCGCTTTATATGAGGGGCCCATTGAATTTTGTCGTTCAAATTATTGTATTGTACGGTTTATTATGTCATTTAATAAAAATATAATATAATTGTATGTATTGATCAATAGGTACAATGAAACAATATTATCAACCTAAGAGGCATATCACAAGAGAAGGAAACCTTGATAAAGACCCCGTGCCAACCTGACTTCATTTTGCAATTAGGTAGAAACAGCTTCGACAGGGAGGCCAAGAGGAGGATCCAGCTGGCCTGGGCAGCATTTGGAAAACTTCGTCGGGTCTTCTCGTCGCCCATCCCGCAGAGTTTGAAAACGAAAGTTTTCGAACAGTGCCTCCTACCCGTCAGGACCTACGGCGCCGAGACGTGGACACTCACGGTGAGACTAGTCCACCAATTTAAAGTCGCTCAGCGTGCTATGGAGCGAGCTATGCTTGGAGTTTCTCTGAAAGATAGGCTCCGTAACGAGACTATCCGACAGAGAACCAAGGTCACCGACATAGCTCAGAGAATTAGCAGACTGAAGTGGCAGTGGGCTGGTCATATCTGTAGAAGAACCGACCACCGCTGGGGTAGACGAGTTCTTGAGTGGAGACCGTGAACCGGCAAGCGTAGTGTGGGAAGGCCCTCTGCTAGATGGAGCGACGATCTGCGAAAGGTTGCGGGCAGCAGCTGGATGCGTCAAGTTGAAGACAGGGCGCTATGGCGCTCTTTAGGGGAGGCCTATGTCCAGCAGTGGACTAATGTGGACTGATGATGATGATGATGAACCTGACTTCCCAGCGTGGCACGGTAGGCTCACTTCTCTCAATGAATTTGGAGGAGATCCGGCTCAGCAGTGGGTGATTTAGAGCTTATATGATGATGATGATGATAAATCCATTCTGAGTCTCCTGAGAAAGAAACCTCAATCAATATGCTCTGCCACACCATGTGGTATGCGGAGCGTGCTAAGATTCCCTCCATGAAACTGTGAAGAGGCCTAACTCAGTAGTGGGTTAATGATGAGCTAAGATGAGTAATAATAACAATTCAATCCCAATGTTTAGGTATAAGATTAAATATAAAAGTATCAAAGAAAATATTGAGTCAACTCCAAATTCCCAATGAAATATATTTACAAATTAAACTTGTGCCAAAACTCTCCACACAATTATGCTAACAGAGAAATATTAAATAAGTTCAAAATTCCTTCTCAAATACTTGGCTCGCAATAAAACCATTAAAATAAATTCAAATCGATCCCCCAAAACCGTGAAACTTCGCCGATACTTTAATTAAAAACTTTTTCTTTGTTTTACGTAGAATTAATAGAAAACTTCTTGTTTAATTACTCCACTGTTAAAATATCTCGGAGTCATCTAGCCGCTGTTTGTTTATATTTGTTGCATTTTACGAAGATTGTGAGATAATATTTTAACCTCCTTTTCTGATTGTGGTGACTCAATCCAGTAATACAAATAACCGCGTAAAATAAAAATAAGTATATAATCATCAACATCTCACTCAGCCAGATCATCAAAATCAAATCAAAAATCTATATGTTCAAAATGGGTCATCTGAGCTCTTTTAACATTTCTCTTCACTTCATTTAACTCTTCATTTCAACATAACTTTTAGCTTAAAATATTCAATATTAAGTAACCGCATTTTACTCAGTGCATGTGCAGCATTTTTTGTCATATCTGTCGGTTTGTTTCGGCTAATCTCTGAAATGGCTGGACCGATTCTGAAGATGTTTTCACAGGGAGATGAAGGCTGAGGCTGATGTAATAAGGAGTAACTTGGTTACTTTTATTGACCCCCTCTGCATTTCAAGAGTTGACTTTCCAGATTGTTAAATACCCTGCGGACGGAGTCGCGGGTAGCTGTATAAAAAACAAAACTCATTAAATTAATGTTTCTGGTATTATATTATTTTAGCATACTCTATAATTATGTTATACTATAAAATGCCACAGGATAATTATTTTGTGGTCGATAGTATATTTTTTTTACTTTTTAAAGTAAACAAGTCACATTTTAAACCATATAGCCACAATGGAACCAGAAAATATCACTCTAGTATTGTGTTTATCCAGGGAAGTCTCATAAACATGCCATAAAAGCTAAACATAAACCCCTCGAGACATCCGATTATGAAAAGACTACAATGTAAACAGTTGAATTTGAAACATTGTTTAAATTACTTGAATGGAGGATATATTTAAAATTGGTTGGCCTACAAATAGATGGGCGATCGTTATTTCACTTAAATGGCTGTTCAGTTTACTTAATTAAGGGTAATTAATTTTGACTTTTACAGTTAACAGAATCCAAAATGCTAACGGTAAAATATAATACCTTAGAGTTGGCTAACTAAACATATCATAAATTCATTCAATTGACTTTTTCAATTCAATAATCTCGTCTATTAAAATTCCTCCGTACCTTTGTATTATATAACCGGTGTGGTGAAAAACTAACACCAAACCATGAACAAGTTTCATTTTTTTGTATAAAATCTTCACTATTTCCTCTACATCAATTTGGAGAAGCCACGAATTAACTTTTTTCAATCTATTAACGTTTGATAATAGATTGATTGACTAGTTGGTCTAGGGGTTAGATGTGCTGCCTTTAGATCAATTCGGGTTCGATTCTGGGGTCGGGCAAGTGTCTTTGTTTAAACCAGAGGCACTTGCTCCGTGTCAAGTGTCATTTGTATTCGTGAATTTCATGTTTGTAAACTGCCCCCGTGATACAGGTTATACCTATTGCGGGGGTTACGTCTAAAAAAAAATACTTCAATATCATCATCACAGCCTACAAAATCCACTGCTTAAACGGTCCTTCTCCAGTTACAAGGAAGGGACAGCGAAAGTCTAATTTTAAATAGGTATGTACATCGGTTCCGTGTGGTGACGGATTTAGAATACAAAATGTCACCAACCCATACCATCCTAAGGGTGTCGTAAGAGGCGACTAAAGGCACGCATGAGGCAGATCACATAGCCGCAAAAGAAAGAAATCTTGAAACAAACCCTGTGCCATCCCGTCGCACATTAGGCTAATTTTCCTGCATGAACTTGGAGGAGGCTCGACTCAGTTATGGGCTGAAATGAATTCACCTCATGTCTGTTATAGTTGGCATAACTCGTTTCTAATAGTGGTTGCATAAGCCACTAGACGTATACGCCGACTAAGTAGTTTCCAACCCAAGACGTTTCAACAAAGATGTTGGATAAATTATGGAAGAGACATGCAAGGATCCTATAACTTTACTATTTATTTAAATAGTAAAGTTATAGGATATCATCTATGCACGTAACCGGTTTGTATAATACAAACCGGTTACGTGCATAGATTCTTTTAATAACTTTAATAACACTATTTAATCATCGAGTGTGATGCTACCTCAGGTTCGACCAATACTACTCCATCGAAGAAGGCCAACAAAAAATAAATTCAAAGCTGTGACTATCTCAACGTGGTGGTCAAGCAGTGACCGCGTTGATCACATAAGCTTGACGTTCACTGTTGTTGTGTCAGCCCGCAAGTAAGGCGGTTGACGCGGGCCCGACTATCCGGGCCGCTCCCGCCGGGCGGTAAGCCGAGTTCGGGCGCGGTTCGCGGGGACGACCCTGCCCCACGTGGGATCCGACGTTGAACGACGTCCTGTCGGTGCTCATTGGAGCACGGGTTGAAGGAGGCGTGGAGCCTCCAGTCTATGGCATAATGGTCGGTGGTCGTGCCCCAGGTGAGGCGAAGTTCCCACAATGCCAACGGCATGGATGCGTAGGAGCACCGCGGGGAGGTTTAGTGGGTAGGTCACCATTCTGGGGCAGAGTCCCACACGCCCCTCGCTGGCCAGCCCCGTGGCCGGCGAGGAAGTCCATAAAGGATTTTCCATAAACAAAAAAAAAGCCATCAAATAACCAACCAATGAGCCGGGCCTCCTCCAAATTAATGGAGGGAAATTAACGAATTAATTAGGAAAGACGGGTTGTTACAGTGTCGCGTCCACTTGCGCTGACGCGTTATTCTACGCGAGTGAAGGCGGCAGGGTACCCCCTCAAAAAAAGGGTTTGCATCAAATTTCCTTCTCTTGCAGCGAGGTGATCTACCTCTTTCTTTCCTTTAGTCACCTCTTAAGACTACTCTACACTCAGGATACTGTGGGTTGGTTACATTGCGTATTCTAAATCCGGCACCACACGAAATATGTGTACAGCATGTAAACCTAACATATACTATGTGTCTTAGACATCAAAGTCCGCTTTTCGTTGAACTTAAATGTCTCATCTTGTATCTCTATATCGGTGCAGCTCTTTGTTTCACAGTGACATTCGCTCGCCTCGCTCGATCGCTCGTTCATCCGCGATTACGCTCGTTTCGCTTCGCTTGACTCGGTTCAAAATGGTTCAGGTGTGATCGAGAAAGCTACGCGTATAATTTGATAAGCATCGTTATAGGTTTATTGCTTTGGAAGTGGTTTTTTGAAGGCATCGAGTATTTTTGCGTAAATCAACTTATTGTATATTGCCTTAATAATAAAAGCGAACACTTTTCTGTGCGATTGTTGCATATTTTTATTGTTCTATTATATTTCTTCATACCCATATATGACCCATTGTTGAGTGTCTCAAATTCTTGGAGAGAAATTATTTTACTGTGCCATGCGGGCAAGACGGGTTGACACAGTGTATGTGTAAAGGTTTCTTTCTGTTGCGGCTACGTTGTCAGTCTCTTGTGTTTCATTAGTCTGTACACAACCCCAAGATGGTGGTTGATGATATTTTGTATTTGAGAAAAAAAAACAAGTATTTACGAAGATGTAAAATCTCAATAATTTTGCGATTCATTTTTTTTTCTGCTTTGTTTATTCATTTGTTATTTGGTTATGTGGTCAGTTAATGTGTACAGGAAGCAAGCATCTCATACCACGCTGAGGATGTTGTACGTCAACTAAATTAACTGGTTAGCAAATCAATTGGCTAATTTGCCTCTATCAAAGAGCAAAAGTCCGTGTAGTTAGTCGGAATTAGTATACACAATGTCACCAGCCCATACCATCTTTAAGGTGTCGTAAGAGGCGCAAGAGGCAGATGACCTAGCCTCAAGAGAAGGAAAACTTGATAAAAACCCTGTACCAACCCGTCTTGCCAGCCTTGCACACACAGTAGGCTAATTTCCTTTACTCCTTATTGCATCTGCCAGTGAAAGTCCCATCAAAATTGGTCCATGCATTTCAGACATTACCCCAAAACAAACAGACACAGAGGCAAAAAATTAAAAATTGTACTCTGTGTTAAATCAGCTATCGGCCAGTTAAAGTCCCGTGAAAATTGGTCCAGCCATTACAGAGCCCAAACAAACAGACAAGGAGGCAAACATTTTAAAAGTTGTACCTGAGATTGGGCAGGCAAAGCTACCAATAGGCCATCTGAAGCTGAGATTTAAGGATAGTGTGAAGCGTGATATGATCTCCTTCGACGTTGCTTTCTCCAACTGGGAAAACAGGCTTTGATGTGGCGTGACGAAAACGCGCTCGCAGACAGCATAGAGATGACAAACCAGTGTCTCCCACAAAGTTTCATATGCTATCGGTGTGGTCAGTGATTTAGTCACCAAAAGAAGTGTGACCATTCTTGACGCTGTTTAGATCATCTGAAAAAAAAAGAGGCTTAAGATGGTGACGTGTATACATCCAAATGCACTTAGTAAAAAGTGGTTAACGTTAACATTACAAACTGACACACCAATTGAAAGAAAGAGAAAGAAAGAGACGACAAAAATACCATCGCACCAAATTTAGGAATCCCGTTACCTTTACCGATCCAAATTAATTTGAGTAACAAATAACGGTTCTAATCTCGTCCATCTGAGCGTACATTTAACGTAATATCACTGAAACGCCGGTCCGGTTAAATTAACCGTATCAGCGCAAATTTATCCGGATTAGAGGCCGCCCGGTTTGAATGCGTTTGTGCTTGAATGCCATTTGAATAAGGAAGAACACACATTATATGGTCGGCGTGGTGACGAATTTCGATATACGCAATGTCACCAACCCATTTCTCCCTGAGGGTGTCATAAGAATAAAAGACACTAGAGGCAGCTTGTTAGTGCGACACTCTAATTTGGTACCTAAAAATAATTACAAGCCCTCTGAGTTTCTAGCCAGTTCTTCTCAGCAGTAGTCACGTTCCGAACTAGTGATAAAATATATTTGTTACTTTGCATTGTATAATTTTTATCAATGTGTTGACAATTTGTAAGTGTCATATACAAAAATAAATGATAACACTTTGAATTTGACTTTGACCAGCCAGGAAAACGTACACGGAACGATTACCGTTTGCCCTTCACGAGCAACCAAATGGGACAACCGGTAATTATTTTATTAGACCATTTGTAAGTTTTCACGCAACTGGATACGCTTATAGACTGCTATAGACGGTTGAATGGCAGCCGGCTTTATGTGACCTTTGAAACATGGAAGAGGTCAGACATCACAAATTATGGATACCCATCCAACAATTGGCAGCCAGGCGTGGCTTAACCAGCAGATCTATTTTGTTTTTGCTTAATGCATACCGCTGCCTTTCAGGGGGGGGGGGGGTCAGCGGTTATGTGGGACTCCGGAACACTCAACTACCCACTAAAACTCCAGTGGTATATACATCATCAGATATCTTGTTTGACACGCCACAGGTTCGTGAAGACGCATTCTACTGTGGCGCCCCGAAAGGGTTACGACAATCCCGGGTAACTGGGACCCCCTCAGCCAATGAGGTTGTGCTTGTGTCACTGGTAGGTAAATCCCCCTAGCCCCACATTGCCCTACTAGTCCACAACCGAGTATCTATAAGGATAACCAACGTAAAAAAGGGCTCATATGCAGCATTCCTAAAAAATCCGTTTTCATCCGCCTTCCAAAGCGGTGAGCCCCATAAAAGGACTATATCCAATTTGAAAGATTCCAATGCGCGCGGGTAACGACGGTCCAGTGAAATTACTGTACGGAGATCTCCGTACAGAATTTCATACTGGGAAATATAAAATTTACTTTTAAACCAGTAAGCATGGGTATTCTGTGAGGTCTAACAAAAATGGGTTAGTTTTAATGATACGGCGCAACGGAGTTTTATTTCACCGGCATCATAGTTTTACTCATTCAGGAATTTTATAATAAAATACAACCGGAATATAATAAAATACAAGTAACAAGGTTGTCTTGGTATCAGGCAAATGGATTAATGTACAATGGGCGGTATTATCTAAGCGAATTCTTTACAACGGCTGTTGTGCCCTCAATGAAATATACTCTAATAGCGACCCGCCCCGGCTTCGCACGAGTGCAATTATGCATTTTTAATACATATAAACGTTCCTCTTGAATCACTCTGTCTATTAAAAACAACCGCTTCAAAATCCGTTGCGCAGTTTTAAAGATTAAAGCATATATAGGGACGGATAGACTACAGCGATTTTGTTTTATACTATGTAGTGATATAACTTGTGTTGTATTAGTTTGTTATTTCTTCAATAAACCAAACAGATATAATGTAAAAAGAATTGGGTAAATTCGAATGACAATCCTGAAAACCTAGCCGGAAGAGAAGGGATCCTTGAAACGAAACCCTATGACTACTACTACCTATGACTATACTAATTTGACTGCCTCGTTGGTCTAGTGGTCAAATGTGTCGCCTTTGGATCAACGGGTCCCGGGTTCGATTCCGGGGTCGGGCAAGTGTCTTTGCCTAACCAGAGGCACTGGCTCGGAGTCTGGGTGTCATTTCTATCGATAATATGTATGTATTTACAAAAAAAAATGTATATAAGTAATTTACCATCCATCTCGTTACCATAACACAAGTATTAAGTTGCTTAGCTTGGTACGAGATGGCGTTGTGTGAAATGTCCAAGGATATTTATTTATTTATGCAAACCAGCCAGCTTGGCACAGTAGGCTACTTAACCTCCATGTTAAGCTCCCCCATAGATCTTCACAACTCTTTGTGCATAACAAGGTCGTCCGTAAACCTAGTCGGGGCACATGAGTATATACGTCGGAAGTCATCCCACGCTTCGCTATCCCATAAGTGAACGCCACTCCGAGTCTTTTATGTCCCAACGGCCATCTGTTCTGCGGGCTACGTCACCTGCCCCTTGCCACTTCAACTGTGCCAATATTCAAGCTATGTCGGTCGCTTTGGTTCTTCTACGGATTTTTATCCGATCTATCACGCAGAGCAACTCGGAGCAAAGCTCTCTCCATCGCACGTTGTGCAACTCAGCCTCCCAAACGTCCTGCAAAGATCGATATTCACAGAATAAGACACCCTCTCAGTCTCTCGACTTTATTAGATAAGTTTTATTTGATGAGAGCCGAAAGTGATTTAGGTTGATGTAATGTTACTGTCATTTCAAATGCAGATTTCGTGGGTAGTACAAAATTATTAACCCACTTTCCCAGTCCTTCCGTTTCCTGAAACATTTCTGTTATTTATTCAGATTTAATAGTATTTTAGTCCGTGTGGTGACGGATATTGTCACCATCCAGTTCCATCTTAAGGGCGCTGTAAGAACCGGCAAATGTAAATGATAATGCTGAAAACAAATAAGGAAAAAAGAAGGAAAACTTGACACAACACGTTGTGCCAACCCGTCTGGCCAGTGTGGCACAGTAGGCAAATGAACCTCCGTGTGATTGGAGGAGACCCGATTCAGCAGTGAGTCATTTATGGGCTGAGTAGTAATTATCATCATCATCTTAGGCCTTACCCTGGTGCAGTATGTTCTTCCGGACAGATCTGTCCATAGCTTGCTCCTTCCAGCTTCTGTCACCAATTACTTTGAGGTCCTGTTTGACGTCATCTAACCATCTGAGCTTGGACCAGCCATGTAGCAATTTAAAGGTAGTGATTTATTTTGATTGATTTATCTAAATCACATTTTGTTGAGTAAGCCGATTATTTTTTTGTGTGTCCAGATTTTGTGTGTGTGTGTCAGGTTATCCTGACACACACAAAAGTATGTCGGTTCTAAATGACCCTCTAAAAAACCAGTCTCTTGAAATGGGTGAAGGGAGATTCAGCTATAGCGTGTGGCTTTTCAGGTTGATTTGCATAGCGTTTCATATTATTATTATTTTCTTATGGCTAAATCTTTTTCCTTTAGTCGCCTCCTCCTACACACGATGCAATCGGTTGTTCACAAACTCAAAAATATCAATAACCAGAATAGGTACAATAAATGTTAACAAAAATACGCAACATTTATATTATGCATAAAACACAAACTCCCTAACACAACTTTGACGCTCTAAACAAAAACCAACAGATGGCCCAGACAAATACACACAGAGATTTCGTGAAACAATCACAGCCTCTCCAAACACCCTTAACTATGCACATACTAAGACCCAATACTCGACCAGTTATCGGGGTGTTATCCACAACCCTATTTGCTCAGGGCGCCTTTATTAAGAAATCCAGGCGACGCGAATAGGCGTAATAACAGATGCAAATGATGCGATGAAGCAATAATCTATCGGTATCAGTGCTGCTCAGAAAGGCTGGGTACGCACTGAGAGGGGAACACGCAGCGTTTTGTCGTGTCTCCCACTAACTAAACACAAGTCTTGCTTTAAGGTTGATGCAAATGTTAAGGTCTAAATTAACTTTGTCTTGTTAAGCATACCTTAATTAATTACTCAATTGTTAAGTTTTTTTTAATAGATATTATTTATTAGCATTTTTCATAAATAAACGTAATAGATCGCAGCCCAGGACCGTCCTTTGTGGAGATCCTTGGGGGAGGCCTATGTCCAGTAGTGGACGTCTATTGGCTGAAATGATGATGGTGAAACATAATAGTGTAAGTAAAAGTTTTGTGTAAGATAAGGTAGTGATACTATTTATTGATTGAGATTTCGAGACATCAAGATTATTCGTATTGGCATTGCAAAGATTTCCTTCGGGGCAAAGGAAAAGAAACGCTTTATGTTTGCCAGTTGAAACAAAAAAAATTGATTCGTACAAAAATACAAAGTTAATGCGTTTAGTTTTGACCAAATACCAAGTGGGGTTATGGAAGTTGCAACGAGGAAATAGCAATTTAAAAAATATTTTCTACGGATTCACGGCGTTTTAATCACTCCGTGCGTAATAAATAAAACTGGTTTCTAATTGGATGGAACGCATATTTGCATATAAATTGCATCGGGTCCCATTGGCGACACTCAGCTGGAATCTCTTTCGTCTGAGGGTGTTAGCCAGGGTTCAGCGCCTGCCAACGCTTTGTTAACTTTTTAAAATTAAAGCCCAGGATACCCTGCAATAGTGTGTATGCAAAATTCTGTACAAGTGATTCGGGTTTCTGAAATTTTTTATTAAATGCGTAAGTATGTACACACAGTACAAACAACAAATTTTTTTTTAATTTTTTTTTGTCTGTTTGTTCCAGTTAATCTCAGGAACGGCTGGACCGATTATGACGGGACTTTCACTGATTGTTTTGACTAGCTTCAGCCCGCGGCGTCACCCGCGCTTAACATCGCACTCGTGCGAAGCCTGGACTGGCCGCTAGTTTAAAATAAATAGTAAAATATAATTTAACAACATATTTAATTCCAATGTCCAAAGTACATATTACGTTATTTAGGTTTGGCTAGTATACATTCTACTATAGATTATTGTTTTCTTAAAAGGCTTAATTTGGAATAGCAAAAGCCTCTTTTAATAAAACCCCACGACCCGACCGCTAACTGATCAGTCACTTACAAAAGTTCTGGCAAATTAAAAAAGTTTGAGAGCTGATTAGCCCTATTCATTATTGAGCGAGAGCGAACTAATCTTGAAAAAAAATCTCGTTACTCGAAACTTCGAGAGTTTCTCGAAGTTGGGACGCGCCCCTTTCAAAGGCTGCAACTATCGGTTACGGATAAGTTCGGCTAGATGTATGGTCCAAGTTGGAAGTTGTTAGAGTCTGAGAACCGGAGTTTATTTGAGTTCGATACTTGAAAAAAACACCTGAATTCTTTATAAAATAGGTGAAAGAAGAAAAGGTCTGACAGACATGTCTGTAACAGTATTTGCCACTCTTTTGTTCCAAAGTATTGAGTCTAATCCACTTAGGAGAAAGATCTCTACCAGCGATTATGATTCACACAGAAACTATTTTTAGTAGGTTTTTTCACAAAAGTCTTTCAAACAGTCCATTATCTAAGTCAGGAGAACGCGTAAGTGCGACGAACAAGACAGGTAATATAAAAACCAACTTCAGTGTTTCTTGTCGGGTTTTCTCTGTGGAATTTCAGTATAGAAATGGAGGTCAAGAGAGCGAGCATGCATATGAAAGTCATGAGTGTAGATAAGACGCTGATAGGAGTGTATGGAGAGTCCCACATAACTTAACCGGCTAGTCCCCTACGGCCGGATATCCATGAGGATTTTCGACAAAAAAAAAAGTTATTCTGATGTTAAATTGTACGTTTGGAGATGGATTAAGCGGCGTAAATGGCGACCAAAGGAATGCTAGAGGCAGACCACCTCGGTGCTATAGAAGAAAAACTTGGTGCCAACCCGACTGGCCAGTGTGGCACATTAGGCTAATTGCCTATTTAAAATTGGAGGAGGTCCGAGTCAGCAGTAAGTAATTTATGGTCTGCCTAGTAGTAGTAATATGCCTATACATAACAGCATGAACCGTGTCAAATGCTGCTTCTAACTTGTACCACGTACCATAAATGAGATCAAAGCGAGCCGTTCACGACATCGTTAAATGACTACCGTTCGGTTTTCAAACCATATAAACTGTCAACGTGACCCTACCACTACCACAATACGTCATATTTTGCCTTGTATTTGCAATTACAGAATATTTGTCGAAGAACATACGTGATTTCCTATAAGTACAATGTTTATACCAGCGTTTAATTGCAAAGGAGTTTAGACCCTATGACAAGTGCATTAAGGTAGAATTCAGATGAATAACTTATTGTTAATTATTGTTCTAATTATTGCTTTGTGAAGGTTCGCGTCTTTGATGTGAACTAAGGTATTAGTTTTGAACCCGTTGTATACAGAGCGTTAGTTAAATCAATTACTGTTACTTAAGGCATACTGGTTGGCTTGAATTGTAAGATAGTAGCTTTAATAAATACAGATGAAAGGTACTATTGTTACGTCATTATCATCATAATTCAGTCAATCAGCCAAAAGACGTCCACTGCTGGACACAGGCCTCCCGACGAAGCACCACGAGCGTCGGTCCTGCCTGAGGACGGCCGCTCGCATCTATCGTTTTCCAGTAAGCTTAACCAGGTCGTCGACCTACAAGAACTACGCTTTCCTGAATATGGTCAACGCTCGGACATATTTATTTTGTTTACAGAAGAACAGAGCAGAACAGAATCTGCTCTGCAAGCTTTATGGGTAACTCTGGTTTACCTGCGTATCTCCATCATTTCTGATTCGAGCAGGGAAACCCTCTCCATTGCCCTTTGCGTGACTTTGAGCCTTCAAATGCAGTGCGTAGTGACCGACCATGTCTCTGTACTATAAGTCGTCATTGGCAACACACATTTATCGGAGATATATTATTATATTATATTAATATTCTTATGATTTAATTTGCCACAGCGGGTATAATGTAGGGAACACACATGAGGGACACCCTCAGTATGGAATGGGGTGGTGACACTGTGTATTCTAAATCCGTCACTACACAGAAATAAAATTCTAAAGAAATACAACATTAATAATAACCTGAAAAGAAAATAATCACAAAATAAAAACTAAACAGCTGACAAAAAAGAAATTGTTATTGTCATAGAACTGTCAATTTTGGTTAGCGCTGACATTTCTAACTCCAATAACACGAACAACGTCTACCCTCTTCACAGTGTTTACAGCTCAGCGGTTTAGCGCTTGACATAAATCGAATCGAAAGAAAACCATTATCGGTAAAGCTTTTGTTTCTAAATAATCGATGGGCTAAAACAGGAATCCTATTAGGCTAGATTGCCTCCTCCACCTTGCCTTTCCCCCAATTTCATTGGAACCCGCTTCAGCCAATCCTGATTTGGCTAACTGCCAGTACTTTTTCGATTTTTATTTAAAAGAAAAACTAAACCAAAACTCAGAAAAAGTACTTTTGGTTTACACAAAGACACTTTCTCCACCCTGGATCCAAAGGCAGCAAATCTGGTTAGTTATTTCATGCTTCTTCTCTGCTGAGAACCCAGCACCTCATTGCCTACAATCTGCTGCTAGCCTAAAAAATCACGTACAAATCTAAAGTCCTATTCGCTAAACAGATTTTCACTTATCTAATACTCTCGATAATTACATTCAGTTAATATTTTCAGAAGGGACACTATATACACACACGTCAAACATTTGACATGGTGTGTATCTCTACCTCTTAGGGATCTGAAACATGTATTAAAATACTAATAGAGTATTAACCTATACAGGGTGGTCAAAAAGTCGTGGATCAAACGCAACCAGCGGTTAGATGGGGTTATCAGCAGCAAAAAATTGTTCTACGGGAGGTCCCTAAGGTCAACCCCTGCAGAGTTATAATTGATTTTGTGTTTTTATGATAAATTGTCCTTTTTTTGTTAAAACTTGATAAAATTCCACAAAATCTACACCCTGTATCGTTTTAAAACGTAAGAAGCGACTAAAGGAACGCATTAGGCAGTTCACCTAGCCGCAACAGAAGGAAAACTTGAAGCAAACCGCTGGTTTCGTTTGATCCACGACTACCACCCTGTATATCCGAGGGCAAAGAGCCGATCTAAAGCAGCAGTTCTGTTTTTAAATGCTTTTCTATCTTGAAGAAGGACTGAGGTTTCCACATTTATTCATCAATTTATTAAGTTGTTATCAAGTTTACTATAAAACAGGGGTTCCATTTAGAACCAACCAACTAGCTGTCATTCGTCGTCGTCGTTAACGTTTCAGCCCATGAATGACCCACTACTGAATCGGGCCTCCTCCAAATTCATGGAGGGAATTTAGCCTACTGTGCCACGCTGGCAAGATCGGTTGGTACAGGGTTTGTATCAAACTTTCCTTCTCTTGCGGCTAGGTGATTTGCCTCTTGCGTTCCTTTAGTCGCCTCTTACGACACCCTCGGGATGGTAAGGGTTGGTGACACTGTGTATTCTAAATCCGTCACCACACGGAGTCTACTAGCTGTCAATATTATTATCCTACAAGCTTAGTAATATGTGTTCCATAATGGTTATCTGTGCTCATTCCTCGAGAATTGAATACTCTATAATGTGCACCAATAATAAAAAAGCTGACACGGTATTAGAAAAATACGAAAAATAAATGTACGAGTCGCGGTCCTATCGCATTACAAGAAAAAAAAAACAGTAGTACTATCGATTCTTTCGTTATGGCTTTAAGGAGTTACACCCTGTAGAATACGATGACACCTTTGACTTCGCATTAATAAAACTTTACCGAACTTATAACTCGCTCACGGATCCCATCAAAGTCGAAATTAACCCAATTTTTGTTGCACCCCGTTCTTGTCGTAAACAGCCTGTTTACTTCTACGTGACAAGAGCGTGACAGGAATACGAGTGGCTTAACTAAGGATAGCCGCATATGAACGACTAATCAGACTAAAAAATGACCCACTGAGAATCCCAGTACTATGCCCGGCTGGATATTATGTTATTTGTGTTCATAAATTACGAGTACACCATAATTTCAGCCAAAAGACGACCACTGTTGGACATAGGCATCCCCATAAATTACATGTTTGTAAACAACCCCCGTGATCGTGGTCTGGTGACCAGCAACCAACCAGCAGATAGAGCTCTGGTGACTATACTGACGGGCAAGAAGACAAGACCACCCAAGATTGGTGTTATTTCGCTTCGATATTTTGTAAATTCCTCGCCCAGTCGGGCAAAGTCAATTTGAGCCATCTTCTTTCTCTCTGTCTCTATCCCATTTTCCTTTACTGCTTAAGTGCACATATAATCGCTTTGTATGCAGTCACCCTAACACTTTTTCGTAGGTCGTTAACGCCTGATTCCGGGGAGAATTCAGTAATAAAACGTGCGAAATCAGCGTTGGTTGATGACGAGTTTCCTTCGGATGAAACTTTCCATCAACTTTGGGTTAGCTTTGATGGTACTTTCCGTAACTGAAAGAACTTTTTGAAAGCTCGTGTGGGTGCGTTTGTTTTTTTTTCATAATAACGATACTGGTCTACTGTGTACCTTTAGTTGCCGAATGTTTTTGGACAGATTTTACGCTCTCCTTTTGATACAAAATTGTTCTTAACTTATTATATTTCCTACACAAAACTGGTGGCGGCTTACCAGTAGATATCTGTGCCAGTAGGCACCTATTAAACAGAAATATTATTAAAAAAAATTACCGATTTTCAACATTCGAACAAAATTTCTTTAAGATATTTTTTAGAAGAGAAAAAAACATTTAGAATGAAATTTAAAAACACACTTTCCCACAATTAGTTCATTAACTATGACACATGACCTAAACACTAATAACACAACTTTTCCATCGGCTAAAATAAAACCTAAACTAAATATTTGTTTTTAAACAAAATAACAACAGTTACAAAAGAAATGACAATTAATTACCAAAGCAAGGAATACCTCGGACTTGTCTGTCTAAATAGAGTGTCAGTTCTTCATATACCGCCTTAGGCGGGACGCACCCGAGTTGGCCAAACTTCGCCGCTGTCACAGCCATGTAATGTAATTAATAGTCGAGTTTGCGGTGTTCCTTCACAACAGCCCCTGCTGCCGGTTTCAGCGTTCTCTTGTGCACTTAACATTTGGACCACGCAAATGAAACCATAAAAAAAGAAAATCTCTACTGAAACCATAAATAAAAAATAAAAAAACTACCAAAGAGCATTGAAGGAATTCTGAAATGAATTTTTCTACACGTCATAAGTGTAACTTTTGTGGTAGTAACACAACTAACGAATTAAAAGAGTTTTGATCTAAAACCTACATAAAAAGCCAGTTTTAGAGATTGATTTTGTAATTTGTTCTGTAAATATTTGTGAGCTGTAGCGTCTTCTTAGTCGTACAATTACGTTAAATATAAGCAAAAAAAAAACACTTTTTGGGACGGCCCTTGGTATGGGATGTCACATGCGTTGACACCCTAGCGCCATCGCATATTCCGGGGACTGCGAAAAG
This sequence comes from Clostera curtula, assembly GCA_905475355.2. Lineage (NCBI taxonomy): Eukaryota > Metazoa > Arthropoda > Insecta > Lepidoptera > Notodontidae > Clostera > Clostera curtula. Next base: position 15,977,527 of record FR997808.1, on the reverse strand, counting down.
GGCTGGCAGCGCTGCGGATTCTGCTGAATCCCTCAAGCGGCGCAAATATAGTCAGCTCGATTCGAGTTACATGTTTGTGCCGCTTGGGGTGGAAACTTTTGGTCCGTGGGGCACGGAATTTAAATCATTTTACAAAGATTTCTCCCGGCGTCTCCTAAATTTAACCGGTGACAAGAAGGCTGGTTATTACTTCGCTCAGCGAATTAGCATTGCCATTCAACGTGGCAATGCTACCAGCCTTCTTGGCACCGTACCCGATGACAGCGATCTGGCGCAAATTCCTTTGTTGTAATTTAGTTATTTAATTTATTTTTATTATTTAATTAAGTGTTTTTTTTTATGTATAAGTTATTGAAATTTGGCAAATAAATAAATAAATAATCTTTTTCCATATACAACTTTGACTTTGGCTCGACCCAATGTTGTGAGCCCATTTCAATCATTGATTAAATTTGACGACCGTGAGAACACATATGTAGCAAAGCTTTTACTAATAATTACCATTACCATTAAATCTAAATTTGCTGTAACCAGCTAAAACAGGGTGAACCTTTAACGATAGTAAAAACCGTCTCGCTCTGAACCTTTCAGGCAACACTTTACGAAGCTAGATTGTGCCACAAATCCCATTACCTCACCGCTCACAGAAACGTCACAAAAAGGCAATTCTAGCTAATAAACAAGGGTAATGGCCACTCTCGTGGCTATCGGCAGGTGTAGGTACACCTTTAGACTAATCGACACGGCTAGGACGCCCTAGCTGTGTAGAATAAAAATCAAGACAACTGTACTATTGGCCTCTATGATCAAAATTTAAACTGTAAAACTGTTGATAAGTAAATACGATTGTTTATGTATTCAACTTTCCGTCCTGATAATGTTAGAAGTGACAAATAAAAATCTAATAGAACTGAAATCGATATAAAAATGAGTGAGGTCCCGGAGAAATTGAACTTAAATTATAGAAATTAAAACTATAAAATTTAAATTGTGGGCAAGATTAAATTAATATTAAATTCCACGTGCGATACATACATTAAACTGATCAAATCTCAAACTCTACACCTCTCTGCAGGAACTGGTCTCTGCTCCCTCGTTTCCAACACTTGCAAAGTATTCGAAACATAGGGAATTAAGTCTATTAATAAGTCGCCAAAACCGAAGATGGAGAAATAATGATTTACTTCTTATATTAATTTTAAAATATGTTTGGGAAAGTCCTGTTGTAAAACGTTTAGATGCTCACTCAATACGTCTTCGGGCAAATGGGGTCGTTAGTGGAAATCACCTAATTTTGCGATTGAAGTTATTGGCCCGTGCCTCTGGGAAAACAATATCGTAAAGTACGTGATTTAGATTAAATAAAAGGGTATAAACGTTCAGAAATTCTTTGTGCTAACAATTATAATTATAATTGTATATTTATTGGTCACTATAAGTAAAACAGCACGCAGTAAGTATATCTTTTTGTTGAAAATAAACAGTTTTTAACGGATTTTTCGCGTGTAGTAGTTTCTGCTGTGATCACGTCCGTTCCACGTCAGGAAGTAAATAATGTAAAATAGACGAGGAAAATCCGTTAAAACGTTTTTAAATTAAATTTAAACGTAATGTTATCACGCAAATTAAAGTCATTATATTTTTGTTGATCATTAAACACATAATCCTGACAGACTGTGATTACAAACATGCTAAATGTAAGTCGTAAGAGAAAACTGTGTTATGTCTGACTGGGTTCTGGTGATGATGAGGATGGTTCTTCGAAATGAGACACTACATCAAACACAACTTAATGGAAATAAATAAGTTACTCAATTATCGGCTCAAATGGTGTTGACAAAATATAATAATATTGACAAAAAAGATTTTAGACTTAATCGAGGAATTAATAGACATAATATTCTGTTATCACAACACAATTTGTTATGTAACTATGACAATTTCAAACTTGATTTATAAAATGGACAGATTAAGGGTACAAAGTGGAACACACCTGTCCTCATGTACGAAATGACAAACTTCCTAAAGCGTCAGCAAATAGGTATTTGTTGACTGAATTCGAAAGCAGTTCCTCGGATCTGTCTAGCGACTAGTCAACCAAACAGTCGGCCTCAGAGTTGAACGCACCGTTTTAATTGACATCAATTAAATCGACTTTAGTTTTATGAAAAGTTAGAGACTATTTATGTCAATTTAAACCTGGAAATGAGAAATTTCTGAGTTGTTTATTATGCAACATCAAACGGCTGTTCTTGTCAATATACAGGTTGCCATTAAAAGGCAATACGATCAAGAGCAATAGGCTTAAAAATTGTATCTTCAAAGTTTTAATGAAATTATTATGTCTGATTTTTTATACCCGTATTTAAATTATTTAACCCAGACACACAAGCGAAGTTTTTAATAGACGTAAGGGAATATTTTATAGGAACCAAACATAAAAAATGCAAGTAGAGATAATAAAAAAATAGATTGAATACACAGCTGAAGTAATTTTGAACTCATCAAAATTTCCAGAGCCTTTAATTTAGTGTCAGAAAATTATTCAGTTATACTGATACACGATAACATGTCTAGTTATTTTTATATTGTCATCATTTAGACGAAACTCTGTATGGAAAGGCTTTTATTTTGTTTAGGTCGCGATGTACACTTATAAATATATTGTTTATACGACTCCTACTGACGTATATTCAGCCCATAAATTACCTATTGCTAAATCAGGCCTCCTCCAATTACATAGAGGGTAGTTGGCCAACTGTGCCACGCTGGCCAGACGGGTTGGCCCAGGGCTTTGTATTAAGTTTTCCTCCTAGCGGTTTCCTTTTGTTGGGATCTTACGACACCCTCAGGATAGAATGGGGTGGTGACACTATGTATTCTAAATCCGTCGCCTCACGGTATTATTCATTTATATAATTCACCATTCGACCGCCTACCACCAGTTCATAACGACCACTGAGAAGAACGGAACTCTTTTCTAAAATACATTACAATCGTTAATGTAAGATTCAAGAATAAAAAAAGATCACGTTCTCTATAAACTCCACTTTCTATCTTCAATTTATTTCTTACAAAACAATAAGCGTACAAAATCAAGTAGGTTCTAAGTAAAGGTCTAACCAATATACTTGGCTTAAACTATCTATACTGTTGATCTATGGATTACTGCGTCTGATTGGGTCTGGAAATTGGCTGCTATAAGAAAAAACTATTGCGTATTGCAGAATAGAAATTCTTTTCTATCTGTATCATCTGTGTGATGACGGATTTAGAGTCACCACCTCATTCCATCATGAGGGTGTCGAAAGAGCCGACAAAAGGAAATGACAAGGCCCAAAAACCTAGCCGCAAGAGAAGGAAAACTTGATACGAAACCCTGTGCCAACCCGTCCGGCCAGCGTGGCAAAGTAGGCTAATTACCTTCCAGGAGGGACTCAGTAGGGGGTCATCAATGAGCTGAGTAGTACTAGTACAGTCCGCGCCAATCTTTATGGCCGATCTGAATGTAGCCGTGCGTACGAACTTGCGCATCGTACATTTCATAACCAATACGAACGTAGCTCACTCACACTTATAAGCGCATGGCGAGGGCGCTTGCTGGTGAAAAACAGCGCACGCGGGTGTGCCCTGCCTCCCCGCCTCATGTACGTCCCGCTGATACCTGATTTTGTGTTGTGCGCAGCGTAATGCGGCTACATTCAGACCGGCCATAAAGATTGGCGCGGACTGTAGATGTATCATCTAAGTAAGAGAAATATCGTAAATCCTAGCTGAAAGTGTAAGCAATCCAGTTTAATCCAACTAGTAATTACAATCGCGGCACACTGGTTAACATCCAATTTGGTATCACGAGTTTCCCCTTCTCCTACTTTGCCCATCTAGTATATAACTTTCGTCATCATCATCACTCCATCCCATAAAATACCCACTGCTGAGTCGGGCCTCCCCAAATTACATGGAGGGACATAAGCATACTGGGTCACGGTTGGCACAGGATTTCGCATCGAGTTTTGTGGCTAGGTTGCTATTTCCTTCAGCCACCTCTTTCAACACCCACAGGGTGGCATGGACTGGTGACGCTTTTTATTCTAAATCCGTCACCACATGGACTGATCTCTCACCACAAGGTTTTCTCCGAATAGGTTTAATTTCGTTAAGCGCATAGGAGTTGAACTGAAAAATAAGGCGAGTCGCGTTACACAGGGCGTACAAGCACGATAATCCCCAAAATAACTTGTCGACACAACCACTCCCTTCGTGTGGGGTGACCATGTTTCAGTAATTGTTGAGACAAGTCGTCGAGACACGGTTGGCGCAGTGGTTGAGCGATCGACTGCTGCGCAGCATGTCGCGGGTTCGATTCCCGCACGGAATAAATATTTCTACGACCTACAAGTATTTGTTCCGGGTCTAGGTGTTTTCTATCTATAATACTCGTATGTATGTATTTACTAAAAAATATATATATAAGTAGTTTATCATCCATCTCGTTACTATAACACAAGCTTTAAGTTGCTCAGCTTGGGACGAGATGGCGTTGTGTGAAATATCCAAGGATACATTATTTATTTATATATATGAATCTTTGGCGGTGTCCTGGCGCATGTTAAGCAATATCTAGATATTGTATCGGATACTTAGCCCATACATACACAGACCCACTGTTGACTTGTGACTCCACCAGGTACATGGAGCGTAATTATCGGAATCACAGCCATATCGGATATTGTATGAGTGTTCATAATGTTGAATACGTGACATCCCATGTTCTTCGGAGGGTACGTAATCAGATGCTATTCTTACACGGCAGTCCTTTGAAGTCCTTGAAGAAGTAGTTTATCTACTACTACTACTCAGCCCATAAATGACCCACTGCTGAGTCAGGGAGGGAGGGTAATTAGCCTACTATGCCACGCTGGCCAGGCGGATTGGCACAGTGTTTCGTATCAAGTTTTCCTTCCTTTGCGGCTAGGTTTTCATCCATGGTATTCCCCTTTGTCAGATCTTACGATGGAACAATGGAATGGGGTGGTGACACTATGTATTCTAAATCCGTCACCACGCGAAGAGTAGTTATCTAAGATTCTGCTATTCCAAAAGCTATCAGTTCGTCAAGCTACGTGGTCAACAACTTTCATTTCAGCTTTGCTAAGTTCAGAAAAAGTTGTAAAAAAATTAAATTAAAAAATTTAATAAACCCCCGACACAATAACCTTTAAAAAGTAAAACATAAAAATAAATACTTCGCTTTGGGGGACCACTCCCACTTATTTATTACCTGACCCCTGGTCGCCCAACGCGAAGTATTTAAGTATTTTTATTTTTCACTTTTTAAAGGTTATTGTGTCGGAGGTTTATTAAAATTTTTAATTTAATTTTTATTTTATACTTTTTATTAACCCCCGACGCAAAAACACGGGTGTTATAAATTTGACGTGTCTGTCTGTCTGTCGGTCTGTCTGTCTGTCTGTCTGTCTGTGGCACCGTAGCTCGCGAACGGATAAAGCGATTTCAATATAGTTTTTTTTGTATGAAAGGTGAGTTACGGGCGAGTGTTTATAGGCATGTTTGATGAAAATCGGGTGAGCCGTTTAAAAGTTATGAGGGGTTAAAGTGGGGAAGAATAACCGAATGTCTGCAAATATAATCGAGTGGGGTCTCAAATGAAAGCGCATCACGTGCAATTTAACAAAATCTATATTATAATAAGTGTGTACCTATAAAAAGTATAAAATAAAAATTAAATTAATCGGGTGTTTATTTAAATTTTTAATTTAATTTTTAGGTACATACTTATTATAATGTAGATTTTGTTAAATTGCACGTGATGCGCTTTCATTTGAGACCCCACAGACAGACAGACAGACAGACCGACAAACAGACAGACAGACACGTGAAACTTATAACACCCCTCTTTTTGCGTCGGGGGTTAAAAATGTATATTATCGTAAGTTGTTACTATTGTGATTTTTTTTGTATAATAAAGAGTTATCTACCTATCTATCTATCTAAAGACTAGTTTACATTTCCGCTGACTCGGTTTCAAACAATAATTTCCCATTTTTATCCTACATTACCCATGCGATATGGTTCCCCTAGCCGCGACTAAGTTTCAATTAAGCCTTTGCCCCGGCTGGCTCATTCGTTGCGAGGCTTTACCTAAGCCCACCGACTGTAGCGCCACCTACAAATAGATTACAGGATTTATCCCACGATTGTTGGGCCTAGGCAAAGACACATTTTGATGGAACACTCGCCCTCTGAACGGCGTACAAGACTAGAGGTCGTTTCAATACCGAGGGTATAAATTCTGTCTATTGCATAAACACAGAATGTGTTTGCTTGTCTGCCATTTGAGGCGATTTATTAAAGAAAATTTTTCACTGAATGGAAATATTGCTTATGAGAAATTGGTCTAATATGGAAAAACGTAATTTTAACGTTATTATAGATCCTTGTGGTGACGGATTTAGAATACACAATGTCACCAACCTATACCGTCTTGAGGGTGTCGTAAGAGGCGACTAAAAGAACGCAAGAGGCAGATCACCTAGCCGAAAGAGAAGGAAACCTTGATATAAACCCTGTGCCAACCCGTCTTGCCAGCGAGGCACAGTAGGCTAATTTCCCTCCATGAATTTAGAGGAGGCCCGACTCAGTAGTGGGTCATTTAAGGGCTGGAACGACTTATCTAGATGTCACAATTTCTGTGGTTTTAACATAAAGAGTGTCAGTTTGGTGATGAATTTAAAATACACAATGTCATTAACCCAAGCCATCTTAAGAATGTGGTAAAGGCGACTAAAGTACGACAAAAGAAGGAAAACTTGAGAAACTTGACCACTCTTGAATTTGTAGGAGGTCCTACTCAGTAGCTCAGTAGGGCCAGATGTGGGCTGAAATAAAAAAATAATAAGATTACTTGTGTCTCTGTGCGTGGCATCATATCCCCTGAACATATGCACAACTTGACTTTTGTGGAAAAATCGAAATTTATCTAGACTCTTCTAGATATATTTGATGAGCATCAGATTATAGACCCGCTTACTTGATTTTTTAAATCAAAACTAGATTAGATAAACATTATTCCGTGTGGTGACGGATTTAGAATACACAGTGTCACCACCCCATTCCATCCGGTGGTAAGGTCACGTAAGAGCCGACAAAAGGAAATGGCAAGACTGAAAACTTAGCCGCAAGAGAAGGGAAATTTGATACGAAACCTTGTGCCAACCAGTCTGGCCAGCGTGGCACATTAGGCTAATTACCGTCCCTTTGATGAGAAGAGACCCGACTCAGCAGTGGGTCATTTATGGGCTGAGTAGTAGATACATATTGAAATATTTTTTTGTTTAACCATTACCAAGAATCAAAAATAGAAAGCCTTTCAATTTTTCTTACAGGCCAGTGATGTATGTGTGCCACAGATCATATTCGTCTGGACATGGACTTTGGAGCTTTAAACCGTTATTAGATCTGTCCGTCTGAATAATAGCAGCCGAGAGGACGCTAGGGATGGGACATTATCGTAATGATCGATGCGTACAAAGTCAGAAGTGAAACTTACAATTTATTTATTTTTTTAAATCGAAATTTGGAAGGATTTATGAACGCCCATGTGCCTAGGATCTATCAACTCACCCTCTTTCTCTCTCCTACTTTCTACGTTTGTGTATCTTTCTTTTTGTATACAATTTAGTGTCTTTTTCCCATCTAATTCTGTGAGTATATGAAACGGCTCTCAGAAGGATATTACAAGATAACCTAGCCGCAAGAGAAAGAAAACTTGATACGAGACCTTGTGCCCAGAATGGAATGGGGTAGTGACTCTAAGTGTTCCAAATCCGTCGATAAATGATATATTTTAGAGTTATCTTGAGCTGACTCTAGCATCAAATTTCGAATACAATTTCCGTCAGTAATAAAACTCTGGTAAATCACATACTATAACATGAATTAGGTACTGTAGCACCACGGAACGCACACAGCGGCGCGCCACACAACACTGCTGCATCGGGCTCGGAACGCCATTCACGCGCACATCCGCAACGCCTATATAAGGCCTGAGCCGGCGTCGACTCGTCAGTCTGCGCTAGCGTTCGCCGCTGTTTCCACGCATTGGAAGAGCTACCTAGCCTAGACGCCCTCCCCTCGCGCCCCTGCGGTGACGCATCCTACCTGTTTCGTGGCGAACCTCACGTCACGAACTGGCTGGGAACGTACCGTGTCCTATGGTTACTGTAGTTCCGCACCTACATATTTCATATCCATACACCATTGTGAACTGGAATAAACTTTTTTACTTTGACGCTACGTTTTAATAATAACCGCTACAATCTGGCGCTCAACGTAAAGGCCCGGAAGCAGGCTAGCCCAAAATCAAGACTGAGAAGTAAAATAAAGGAGGAACCGCTAACCACCATGAACTTGTCAACCGAACAATTTGAGAAGTTACTGTCAGTGATTGGCAATAGTAATCAACAGCGACGAGGTTCTTTCGCCACATGCAAGATTACTTTTAATGGGGCCAGAGAAACTGAATCAGTGGAATCTTTTCTTGCTGCAACTTCGGTATTTAAATCAGTGGAACAGATATCCGACGAAGATGCGATCATGAGTATTCCGTTAATTTTGAGGGACGAAGCAGCTACCTGGTGGAATGGGATAAAGGACCAGGTAAAGACATGGACGGAGTTTGAGTCGAGAGTTCGCCACGCCTTTGCTCCTAAAAGACCTGCCTATCAACTATACCAAAACATTGTGTGCATAAAACAAGGTGAGGATGAACTGACAGAAGTGTTTGTGGCCAAGAAGAGGGCTCTTTTTGCACAGTTGCCAGAAACACATACCGAGACCCAACAAATTGATATGATCTATGGGCAACTGAGGTACAAGATCAGAGTCAAAATGGCACGCGAGACTATCAATACTTTTGATGCCCTAGTGAAGGCAGCCAGAGGAGTGGAAGAACTTCTGATTGAAAAGAAAATGCCAGAAGAAGTGACAGTGAAAGGAAAAGAGGCAGAGAAAGTAACTTTTAAAAAGAAGAGATGCACGTACTGTCGGCTGCCTGGACATTCCATCGAGACATGTAGAAGGAAGGAGAAAAAGGATCTCGCTTCTGGTACTTCTGCCGAGAAACCTGCTCCTTCAAGTACCGCTATGGCAACCCAAGCGCCATCACCTTCTCAACCAAAGTTCGCTTGTTACGGTTGTGGGACACCAGGAGTGGTTCGGTCAAAGTGCACAACTTGCACTAAAGCTGTGCCGAAAATAGAAAAGGCTGAAGTGAGCTTCTGCGCCATTAACACTCAAGCAGATGTACGTCCTAGACCGATTATTGGTATCGCCATTGGTAAAATCACTGGTAGCGCCTACGTGGATACTTGCGCAAAAACGAGCGTCGCATCTTACTCACTGTACAAATGTCTACGAAAACTTGGATTTGCATTCCAGAGACAACAGATTGTGGTGAAATTGGCTGATGGCACGAAAACGACGAGAGAGGTGTTGACCGTAAATGCACCCGTCAGTGTCTGTTATCGTGTGGTTCAAACTACATTTATCGTGTTCCCGGAAGCTCGAGAAACTCGCACACTATTGGGCGTTGGCTTTATTCAAGATGCTAAAATGGTTATTAACATTCCGCAGAAGACATGGCATTTCGAGGATAACCCTGATGTCGTCTTCGACCTCCAAGATGAAGATGCTGGAGAGATATCAATGGCCAAAGTAGAAGCTACGCCCGTGTATTCCAATACTCAGTTGCGGTCTATGTTGAAAGAGGTTGAGCTGGCTGAGTTTATTTCGCCCTTGTCTATTACTCCGCGGGATGAAGCCTTGCTGGAGCCGGCGTTGCCTCAAACTGGTGCGTGCGCACCAGCAACCGGCATTTCACAATCAGGAGAACCAGCATTGCCTGAAACAAGTGCCTGCACTACAAATACCGTACCGTATCGTGTAGTGCCAATTGATCTGTCAGAATCCCCTAGTCCGAGGAAGCGATCACGGCCATTGTTTGATGGGTATTCCCCAAGATTTGTGGATTTCATGGTCCGTGATGCACAAATACAGCTTCACGATGCTACATGTGAGCTGTCACCATACTCCAGGACGCTCTTCCCGAGTGACCATAGCAATAACAGTAATGATGTTGAGGTGGGGTCTTTAGAGGTTGAAGAGGTGGCATCGGATACACTGGACGCAGCCCAGAAGTCTGAGCTGATGGAAGTATTATGGGCCTATCAAGAAGTTTTTGGTGAAAGTAGAGAACCGACTACCCTCGCTGAACACTGTATCGACACGGGTGAGAATAACCCCATCTCTGTACCTCCATATCGCCTCTCACCGCCACGTTTGGCTGTATTGAGGGAAGAGGTAAAGAAGATGTTGGACAGCGAAGTAATTGAGGCATGCTCCTCACCCTGGTCTGCACCTGCTGTAATGGTACCAAAGAAGGATGGTTCAATACGGGTTTGCATTGATTACCGCAGACTTAATGCCATAACGGTTCCCGATAAGTATCCTATCCCACGGATCGATGATCTGTTGCATGCTGCTAAGCCAACACCTTTCATGTCAACTTTAGATCTCCGTGCAGGCTACTGGCAAGTGAAGGTCAAACTTCAGGATCAGGACAAGACAGCGTTCATAACTCCTTTCGGTATGTACCGTTTTAAGAGAATGCCATTTGGACTTCGCAATGCACCCTCTACGTTCCAGCGTCTGATAGATAGGATTCGAGTTAGCTTGGAAAACGTAAAGATGTTAGCATACCTAGACGATTTAATCCTCTTTTCGACTACCTATACAGAACATCTATCAGACTTGAGGAAGGTATTAAAAAAGTTGAAAGATAGCAACCTTTACGTGAACTTCAGTAAATGCCGATTTTGCTGCTCAACAATTAAGTATTTGGGGCACATTATTACTCCAGAAGGCCTGAAGGCTGATCCGGCAAGGGTAGCATCAATACTAGCTTATCCAGCACCCAAGAATTTAAAGCACTTGATGACGTTCCTGCAGACCTGTTCTTGGTATAGACGATTCATCCCAAATTTTGCCGGAGTCAGCGAACCACTCTCCCGTTTAACAAGGAAAAACTCTGAGTGGACTTGGTCATCAGAACAGGAACAGGCTTTTCAAGAGCTAAAAATACGACTTACATCCACCCCGGTTCTACGACAAGCCGATGAGACGAAAGGGTATATCATCAAAAGCGATGCAAGCAACTATGCCCTTGGAGCTGTTCTGGTGCAGGGGGAGGAACAGGACGAGCATCCCGTCGAATACGCCAGCAGGCTGATGACCCCTGCAGAACGCAATTATTCCACAACCGAAAGGGAGGCCCTCGCAGTAGTTTGGGCAATTAAGAAATTCCGTGGATACATTGAAGGTCTCCCAGTGACAGTAGTTACGGATCATCAAGCCCTGAAGTGGTTGATGTCGTTACGGTCTCCAACTGGTCGATTAGCTCGATGGGCTTTGCAAATACAGGCGTATGATATTAACATAAAGTATGCACCCGGTAAGACGAACGTGGTTGCAGATACATTGTCTAGGCCTATTTGCGATGAAGGCACAGAAAGCACTTGCGGAGTATGTAGCGTAACTGTGGATATGCCGCAGAGGCCGTCATCTGAAATTCGGGTAGAACAGCTGAAGGATGAAAATATCGCCAGTATCGTAACTGCCTTAGAAGATGCAAATCGTAAAGATAATGCCGTATACTGGAGCAATAAAGGGTACGTCATGAACAACGGGTTGTTGTACCGGTACCATCCGTCTGATGACACAGATGAGGCTCAACTCGTGGTTCCTCAACATGAATGGGCAAACGTTCTTTCAGTATACCACGATGACCCATTGGCAGGTCATTACGGCGCCGATAAAACATATCAACGCATTTCGAAGCGATATCATTGGAAAGGAATGAGAAAATACATTGAAGCATATGTTAAGAACTGTGTTGCATGCCAGAGGTTTAAACCGTCGAACCTGAAACCAGCTGGTTTGCTTCAAACCACGCCCGTCAATCAACGTTTCGAAACCTTGGCCTTTGACCTGTTTGGACCTTTACCACTAACGACCAGCGGTGAGACGTGGATACTTATAACTGAAGACATCGCTACTGGTTGGGTAGAATTATTCGCTTTGAAAACTGCTAGCGCTGAAAATTGTGCGACGGTTTTGATGAACGAGGTTTTCCTTCGATATGGTGTGCCCAGACGTCTAATAAGCGATAATGGACCGCAATTTGTAAGTGCTGTGATGCAACAATTGACCTATTGTCTGCGAATTAGACACACTTTCACGCCAGTGTATCATCCAGCGGCAAACCCGGTGGAAAGGAAAAATAGGGACTTAAAGACCCAACTGGCCATTTTAGTAGGAGATGAACATGGGACTTGGAGTGACAAGTTACCCAGCATACGATTTGCGATGAATACCGCAAATTGCCTTAGTACAGGCCATACGCCAGCGTACTTAACATTTGCACGAGAACTGCGAACTCCGGATGACAATACTCGCGACTTCCGTCACATCATACTGTCCGAAAACTTTGTGCCTGAAATTACGCCGAAGTTACTACTTCTCGCCAATACGCTGAACAAGGCTAGAGATGTCAGAGAGAATCTAGAAGAACGCAGGAAGAAGTTGGTGGACCAAGGACGTAGAGAAGATCCCGGCTACTCTCCCGGTGACTTAGTATTAGCAACTACCCATCCAGTTAGTAGTGTTGCTCGAGGAATAAGTGCTAAATTCTGTCCTCGTAGGGATGGTCCTTATCTAATCCTAGCACGTCATGGTGCTTCATCGTATCTGATTTCAGATCCTAATACTCCTGATAAACCCCTGGGAGTATATCACGCCTCCGCCTTGTCTCCGTTCCAAGGTCCTGCGGAGAGTCCACTACCTCCGCCGGTGCGCCCGTTGAAGAAACGTGGGCGTCCTCCTAAAACTCGGCCTAATCCTGAGAGCGCCACACAGCTCTCTCGTGGACGAGGACGATCACGACGACACGCATCTCGTCCAGCTAAGTCGGTGGAACTTGACTGGCTACTCGTCGGGGCGACTTCGCATCCAGAGGGGGAGACTGTAGCACCACGGAACGCACACAGCGGCGCGCCACACAACACTGCTGCATCGGGCTCGGAACGCCATTCACGCGCACATCCGCAACGCCTATATAAGGCCTGAGCCGGCGTCGACTCGTCAGTCTGCGCTAGCGTTCGCCGCTGTTTCCACGCATTGGAAGAGCTACCTAGCCTAGACGCCCTCCCCTCGCGCCCCTGCGGTGACGCATCCTACCTGTTTCGTGGCGAACCTCACGTCACGAACTGGCTGGGAACGTACCGTGTCCTATGGTTACTGTAGTTCCGCACCTACATATTTCATATCCATACACCATTGTGAACTGGAATAAACTTTTTTACTTTGACGCTACGTTTTAATAATAACCGCTACAGTACTACAATACATTAAAAAATAAATAAAAATAACTTGAAAATGGTAACTGAGCAACTTCGCTCTTTATTGTTCAAACGACCCGCATGGAGCAGTCCTAGTTACCCGGAGAATCGACGACGTTTATAGTTTGTTCGCGTAAATAATACAGTAAGATAAGGTGTATTTTATATATTTATAGGATTACAGACAGTCGTTGCGTTGGAAAATATGCCTACTAGTCACTATGAAACTGAATTTCAAATTTCGAACGATTTGATTGGTTACGAGGCGTAGCTAAGTCGGTCAACAATTATGGCGCATTCTTACCGTACTGATTTCCTAAGATAGCATGACTGCATATGAGCAAGACAATCATGGCAATTTAAGTCGGCACAAAGCGGTCTGTGCAGAGACATACGCATCATACATCTTACGCATCATACATCTTTTTTTTTATTGCGGTGTTTTGAATTTATTTTTTATTAAATTTATCGATATGTAGATTTTATCGACTAGCCGGGTCTCCCTTTATAGGATTCAGATATTGTGCCGTGGTCACAAAGTACCTTGCCATGCTTTCAAAGTCGCATTAAATACTTCTTCTAACTGACGACACGTCTGCGATCCTCGTTGGTCTAGTGGTCAGATGTGCCGCCTTTGGATCAACGGGTCCCGGGTTCGATTCCGGGGTCGGGCCAGTGTCTTTGTCTAAACCAGAGGCACTGGCTCGGAGTCTGGGTGTCATTTCTATCTATAATATGTATGTATTTACAAAAAAAAAAAAAATGTATATAAGTAGTTTATCATCCATCTCGTTACCATAACACAAGCATTAAGTTGCTTAACTTGGGACGAGATGGCGTTGTGTGAAATGTCCAAGGATATATTATTATTATTACCTTTAAATTTGTCGTCTGCTCATAATTCAACTGATGCCTTATTTCATATGATTCTTTTTTAATAACATTTGTAATTCACACAATTACACAAATAAAACATTACCTTACACACAGCGTATTGTTCGGTCGTTACTTCTACAGAATAGAATACTATTTATGCAACACTAGCTGACCCGGCGAACTTTGTTTCGCCTTAAAGGCAATAAATGAGCAGATATTTTATTTTATTAACTTCATTTTTTTATCAGGATAAATATAAATAAAACATCTATGATTTTAATTATACTTTATTGGCCATCTATTTTAGTAACTGCACTTTTCAGTGAATCACCTTGTGACAGACGACATTTTTCGGTTTATTATCAGGCGCATGAACAAATAACGCAGATGGTCTTCTGACCCGGAACATGCCACATATAATTGATCTTGGGAAATACATGAATTTTCTAGATTTAGGCCACAAACTTTCCAGGATTGGCCCTGTGATTTATGATAATGGTCACGGCGAATGCACGACGGATCGGAAATCATTAAAACTAAAACGGTATATCAGTTGATATCGTCGGGATCCTCGGATGAGAATTTCCTCACCTTCCAACTTTACTTTGAGTATATTCCATTGTTCATCAATTCACTTACCACCAAACGCGTTCCGTTGCACAGGTTTGGTGGTTTTGGTTTATATATTTTTCTCTTTTTTTTACACAGTTATTATATTTGAATTAATGCAGTGTACCAATGATTTCATTCTGAATTTGTAATTTGAAACTTTATGTCATCTACATATTTATTCTCAGTCGCCAGAACAGCTCGCTTAGTCAACCATTCATTATTTTTGTGTTTGTGAGTTCGTCCTTCGATGAACAGAAATTCTGAGAAAATAAAATCAATCCACATATTTCGATGATTTGAGGCAAGCGCTTATTTCGGCGGCAGCAGTCGATCTTGGAATTAGAGGCAGTGTTTGGCAGAAATAGCCAGACAGTAAAATCATTGCGCCTCCAAAACATCTCGAGTCCTTGCGTAGGATCGGATAAGTGCTTCCAATGCACGTGTATACGCTATTGTACATTCGTCCCAGATGACGATTTTCCATTTTGATAAAACTTTAGCCGCTGAGGAGTGTTTTGTAATATTACATGGCATCTATAGGTCCAATGCGGACGCAAGTATGCAAGCAGTAATTAGTGCTGCCACCGTATCGAAACGTTGCTCGATCCAAATTATGTAGTACCTACTTTATAAATTTATTCTTGTGTCTCGAAAATTATCTAGTTGTTGATCTCTTAAATTTGCTCGACTATTTTGCATTCCCAACCGATCCGTTTCACGGGCTGCCTCGATTTGCTGTGATTAAGAAGCACGGATTCAAGGCATACTAATGCGGTGATCTTCACGTGCATTATTTAGTTCTTCTTCATTGTTCGGCACAATAAGCTAATATTTACTCGAAAGAAATACATCAACCGGTCAACTTCAAAATTTCTAATTGTCAAATTTGTCAAACTATAGACAACGTAGCGTTTAGCTGTCGGTGAAGTTTTGTTATTCCAGCAGTTGCATTTTGATAAACTATGTTTTATATCACGGAACGGGATTACACACATTTACACTTTCAGGTTTATAACATTAAGTATGATTTTGTGAATTGTCCAACATCTATATATTTAAAAGAAAGTCGGACATAGGATACCTAAGATTTTTATCCCGTTCCCGTAGAATGTGATATAATACCTACGTGGTATAACAAAGCGCAACTGACAGCGAAACTTTATGTTGTCTATATTTAAATATGGCTGAAAATTTGACAATTAGAAATTAAAATTTAACTTAATATCGCTATAAATTTACACACAATATCTTTATAAATTGTAGCCTATGTGTTATTCTGATGTATAAGCTATATTATTATAAAGTTTCATTAAAATCCATTCAGTCGTTTTTACGTGAAAGAGTAACAAACATCCATCCATCCATCCATCCATCCATCCATCCATCCATCTATCCATCCATCCATACATACTTACAAACTTTCACGTTTATAATATTAGTAGGATTAAGAGAACGTAGGTATATGGATTATAAATGTAGAAGTTTTTGATCATCACCATCATTCCGGCCTGCCAGCTCTGTGTGTTATCGGTAAAGAAGCGACAATCACACACTTCAAAATACTTCACTTCTCAGCCCATAAATGATCAACTGCTGAGTCGGGCCACCTCCAACTACTTACAGGGTAATAACCCTACTGTGCCACGCTGGCCAGACGGGTTTGGCATAGGATTTCGTACCAAGTTTTCCTTCTCTTGCGGCTAAGTTTTCGGAATTATCAATTCCCTTTGTCGGTTCTTACGACGCCCTCAGGAAGAATTAGGGTTGCGACACTATGTTTTCTAAATCCGTCACAAAACGGATAAATAAATAAATAAATAAATATCTTTGGACATTTCACACAACGCCATCTCGTCCCAAGCTAAGCAACTTAATGCTTGTGTTATGGTAACGAGATGGATGATAAACTACTTAAATACATTTTTTTTTTGTAAATACATACATATTATAGATAGAAATGACACCCAGGCTCCGAGCCAGTGCCTCTGGTTTAGACAAAGACACTTGCCCGACCCGGGAATCGAACCCGGGACCCGTTGATCCAAAGGCGGCACATCTAACCACTAGAAATACATCATGCTATTTACACATTTTTTCCACGGTGAAGAGTGGTGTTTCTTGTCTCTAAATTGTCAGCACAATGTATCTCTTCAAGTATCAGTAGGCTAATTACCCTCTATGTAATTGGAGGAGGCCCGACTCAGCCGTGGGTAACTTATGGTCTGAGAAGAGTCAAAAACATTTGCTATTGTCGTATCCGTATTTTAAGAGATAAAATGCCTGTAATATCGTGTCGTACTTGAATACTTATGTTATAAAATGGCTACAATGTTCTATTGTTGGCTAACTATATTTTCCTTTGCTTTGTGTCTACGTGAAAAGATTCAGGCGGTGAAGCGAGATGGGTTGAAGAGATAGTGTGGCTTCTTCCATATTATCCGGTGTGGGTTATTGTCAGTGTACAAAAAGATCTTTGTATGACAGGATTTCTTCAAGGCTGTAAATATACCTATTTAAGAAGGTTAGCTTAAAAAAAACCTGAACCAAGGCTGAGTTGGTCTGGCATTTTTTTATTAGTTATATAGTATTGTAATGTCTTTTTCTTATAAATGTATTCAATTCGAAAACCAAATTTATTAAATCTCTAAATGAAAATACTGAGCTTGTATATTATCGCCAGATATGATGTCATTACATAAGTTTTTTAATGGGTCTTTGTCTTATTATAGAGCTCTTATTAACTAAAAACTAAGAGCTATCCTGAGGCGGCCGCGGAATGGGACCAAAGGAATAATGCATTAGTAAAAGACCGTCTTAGAGTGAATAACTTATTTAAAGTACAAACGAAAAATCTGTTAAATGTGTTTAATTTCTATGAGTTATTTTTGTAGGTACCAGAATATAATTATTATGATCATCATTTCAGCCAACAGACTTCCGCTGCTGGACTCTGCCTCCCCCAAGGATTTTCACAAAGGCCGGTCCTGGGCCGCCCGCATCCATCGTATTCCGGCGACCTTAACCAGGTCATCGGTCCACCATGTGGGGGCCTACCAGCACTGCGCTTAATTTGCCTCCATTCTTTGGGGGGTTTGCCATATTCGCTAAGCTTGGCAGGCGGGTTGCCCTGCCTATATTTTTGGTACTGGATACTAATTGGTACAAAAAATCATATGTCTGCTGCTTTTTGAATATGGGATCTCATTCATAACATAGACTCATCAAATTTCAAACCAAACCCGTTGTATATCTATAATTTAAATATTAAAGATCTATGTCAGGTCTAATTTTTCTTAAGTCTAAAAAGAAAATCGAGAATCCTCATCAAAATCAGGGTGTTTTATTTCAAATATTTTATCAATGATATTTGATACGAATCTAACTTTGGATGAAACCAATCAAATATGAAAATATATTTTAAGCCACTCAATATTCTACTACGATAATACGTAGAGAATAAATAGCGTCGGACAAGGGCCGAAAGATGATGTGATATGGTAGTTTTAAACATGACGATTTAAAAGGGTTTTGTGATTAAACCTACATTTACCATGTTCCTTTTGAGTTTGATTCGTTTATTATAAACCAATATCAGGAATCTCTCTAAATAAAAAAATAATTAACTCTTTATTTATTACATTTTAAAAACATAAAAATACTCTGAACTCAATGACTAAAATATGAAATAAGTTTGGGTTAATGGTTTAATTTCAATAACTTATACATAAAAAAACACTGAATTAAATAATAAAAATAAATTAAACAACTAAAATTACAACAAAGGAATTTGCGCCAGATCGCGGTGATCGGGTACGGAGAAGAAGGCACCGTACCCGATGACCGCGAATGGTAATGCTAATTCGCTGAGCGAAGTAATAACCAGCCTTCTTGTCACCGGTTAAATTTAGGAGACGCCGGGACAATTCTTTGTAAAAAGATTTAAATTCCGTGCCCCACGGACCAAAAGTTTCCACCCCAAGCGGCACAAACATGTAACTCGAATCGAGCCGACTATATTTGCGCCGCTTGAGGGATTTAGCAGAATCCGCAGCGCTGCCAGCCCTTTTCGCAGTCCCCGGAATATGCGATGGCGCTAGGGTGTCAACGCATGTGACATCCCATACCAAGGGCCGCCCCATGGTCCAAGGTATAAGCGTCATCCCATCAGGTCTCTTGCCATCGTCACGCATCAATCCATTTGGCTCCAAAATGGATGGTGACAAAAGTCCGACGAACTACGTCATTAAGAGTGGCATGCCGCGATATTCTGCCTGCACTTCTGTAACAGGAAAGTCCGTGGTGGCCAAAACTATCAACTTTAGAACCACAACCACAGTGACTAAAATAAATCAAATAAATAAAATTTTAAGAATGTATTTTGCGCCAGATCGCTGTCATCGGGTACGGTGCCAAGAAGGCCTGTAGCCTTCTTCTTCTTCATTGCCACGTTGCTTGGCAATGCTATTTGGCTGAGCGAAGTATTAACCAGCCTTCTGGTCACCGGTTAAAGTTGAGACGCCGGGACAATTCTTTGTAAAAAGATTTGAATTCTGTGCCCCAAGGACCAAAAGTTTCCCCCCCAAGCGGCACAAACATGTATCTCGAATCGAGCTGACTATATTTGCGCCTATATATACTGACTATATATCTTAATAATATAGTTTTAACTGTAATTCTTATATAACACATCATATCAAAAATCTATTTATTCAATTAGGCTCATCTAGGGTCCTTTGACACCCCCCTCAACTTTGTGCTACCTTGCCGTCGTTAGGGGGCTTGTGTGCCTTCGATCCGTTGGGGCCACACCCCTCAGGCTCAGGGTCACCCATTCCTGGCGGGCCCACGGGGCGAGGCCAGACGAAAAGCAGCACACGGCTTTGGGCTCCGGGGACTCCTCTGTCCTCAGAGTTGCCCTGCGAGCCCTAAAAGCCAAGAGAAGACAGGGAATTAAACTCTGTAGCTCCTTTTTTAAAATAGACATTTTTTAATGCAAATATCTGGACTGGTACAAAATCGTCGCAAAGGGTCAAATAGTAGCTGTGTTTAGAACTTCATCTCTTTTTTTTTTGTTGACGCTGGCTTGTC
Source organism: Clostera curtula (assembly GCA_905475355.2). Lineage (NCBI taxonomy): Eukaryota > Metazoa > Arthropoda > Insecta > Lepidoptera > Notodontidae > Clostera > Clostera curtula. Next base: position 15,957,476 of record FR997808.1, on the reverse strand, counting down.
GGCCCTGTCCGGTATGGCCCCACGGATCATTGAGCCACTCAAGCCCCCTCACCACGACAAGGCGGCAGCACAGTCGAGGGGGTTAGAACTTCATCCCTGACCAAACCGACCACTAGCAACGGTGCCTGTTCAGATGCATGACGCTTGTGGGAGCCATCAAGCCAGAAAACAAGGCCGCGTCTTTCTGTCTGTATATATACGTTTTTACAGTATTTTCCAAAAGTACATTATTATGTATGTTTGTTCACGATACACAAATGAGTATATTGCAACGTTATATGACTTGTTTTAAGATGAGCATGGGTTGGATTGCCTCGGAAAGCCGCACCCAGACTAACATTTGGGTGCGGCTTCGCCCGCCTCCTAAATGATAATTCTACGATAGAACTTCCATCGATGAACATTGTTCTAATACCTATTGTCTGCTGAGCTTTTTAATAGCATCATAACAAGGGGACGAAATGACACAAATATTAATTTAGAATTACCGCGTTCTTTTACAAAGATATTTAAAATCTCTCATTTAAGATCCTATTAATTTGTTTTTTGGTCGCTACCAAGAAAAATACACAAAATATTTTCTTTCAAAATAAATTCATGAGGGGATTTATATTAAGCGACGTTTAAATTAGGAGGGCAGAAATATAAGTCGCAGACTTAAGAATCTTATGGACAAGTTTCATTTACGCGAGGCAAGTAATTTGTGTATTTTCTGTCCAAGCATTGTTTAAACGTTTTTAAAGACTGTATCGTCGTCGTTACAGCCCATAAATGACCCCCTACTGGGTCAGGCCTCCTCCAAATTCATGGAGACAAATTAGCCTACTGTGCCACGCTGGCAAGACGATGTAAATAAACAATAGCCATTGATGAACAAAATCATTTTTATTTAAAATTTCCTAGCACTAACTATACGGTTTTGAGACCAATTCAGCCACTAATAAAATAACTGATTGTTCCATTAAACATAATATTTTAGTACAACGCATACTTAGTAATTATTTTATTTTTAACTAGTGGCCCGCCCCGGCTTCGCCCGTGCAAAGCGGGTGTGGGTTATACATATAAACCTTCCTTTTGAATCACACTATCCATTTAAAAAAACCGTATCAAAATCCGTTGCGTAGTTTTAAAGATTTAAGCATACATAGGGACGGACAGAAACAGCGACTTTGTTTTATAATATGTAAAGATAAAGATATTACCATAACTGGTTGTCTGTTAGAGAATGCCTCTAGGCATTAAGTTCGCCAATGTATGTTGCATGGAGTATAAAAATAAAATAAATAAATAAGCTAATGTTTTTTGTATGTTGGTTGCACGGTTTTATTCAGTATTGGTTAAGGTATTCTGAAAAACTCATTATGAGCTGACTTAAGCTAATCATAAACTAGATAGATAGAGCAGCCTTCCGAACCGGTGGTAGTTTCAGCATGAATGTGAGTGAACGCAGGGATGGAGGGATTGTAGGAGTGAGGAGCTGTGTGTGAATGGTGTGAATGTAGGTATGACGACTGATAGGTGTGTGTGTGGAGACTACCACCTAGTGTGGGACAGGGGCCGTAAGATGATAATGGTGTTTATATATATGACGATTTCTAAGAGTTTTGTGATGAAACCTACGTAAATAAAGTTCCTTTTGATTTTGAGTTTGAGATAAAAATCTATTGAAATTTTGTATAATTAGTAATTGTAGTCAGTTCTAAAAATTCATAAGTCTTTAGTCGGATGTAATAAATCGGTGTCTTGGTTTCGTAAATTTTTAAGGAGCCCCAGTATAAATCATTCGCTTTTCATAACATTTTTTACGTCCAAATTTTTGTAAAGCTTATTTAAGTTTCGGGAGTGCTGAAAGAAGTTTCCGTTATTTTTTCTTTTAACGTGTATTTAATTTTTTTTCGCTCGAATTATTTCGCTTTTGTATTTGAGCAGTAAAAAGGTTGTTCTTGTCTCGTGTATGAGGCCCAGATCCAGGCTTTCTAGGGTAATGTAGTCTAATAATGTTATATTTTACTCTTACTTTTCATAACGTTAAAAGGAAAATACGTTTCATAGCTCTCTGAACTTCTCAGGATTTTTTTCTGAGTTATTCATTCAAGAGCCTCAATTATGTTCTTTAAACATCGTGTTGTTATTGAACTGTTAAGAACTTTGACATAAAATTTTTAGCTAGCCGTGTATTTTATATAACCCGTACAGAGGTATGTACGGGATATACAAGGTGTCCCAAATAATAGTGTCAAGCGGAAGGTTAGAGATAGAGTCTAGATACCCTTGGGGTACCCGAATCACGCCCATGTATGTTCCGCGATTTTTCAAAGATTTCGTGTTATTTAACTCGTGTTATATAATTTACTTTCATTAAACGTGGTCGCTCGCTATGGGCTCCATGAGAAGGCTCAAAGTCACCCGAAGGGCAATGGAGAGGGCTATGCTCGGAGTTTCCCTGGGAGATCGAATTACAAATGAGTGGATAAGCAGGAAAACCAGGATCACCGACATAGCCCACCGGATTGCCAAACTTAAGTGGCAGTGGGCAGGGCACATAGCTCGCAGGACCGACGCCCGATGGGGCAGAAAAGTCCTCGAGTGGCGACCGCGTTCCGGAAGGCGCAGTGCTGGTAGGCCTCCCACACGGTGGACCGACGACCTGGTAAAGGTCACCGGAAAGCAGGGGGAGGCCTATGTCCAGCAGTGGACGTCTTTTGGCTGAAATGATGATGATGATGATGATATAATTTACATTGTTTAATTCCCGACGTATCGAATGCGTTGCAGCAGACGTGGTCGCGGGAGAGACTAGATGACAGTTGTCTTCAAAAGTACAAAGAAACAGTTGAAATCTACCACCTATAATTTTGTTTCATTGATAGATGTGTATTGAAACGTCGGGAATGTATACACGAGATAAATCCGTTAAAAAGTTTTTGGTTTCAGCTTAGGTAAATTCATGTAATTGGAACCGTTCCGTGTGGTGACGGATTCAGAATACATAGTGTCATCAACCCATTCCATCCCGAGGGTGACGTAAGAGGCGACTAAGGGAACGCAAGAGGCAAATCACCTAGCCGCAAGAAGACAACTTGATACAAACTCTGGGCCAACCCGTCTTGCCCGCGTGGCACAGGAGGCTAATTTCCCTCCATGAATTAGGAGGAGGCTCAACTCAGTAGTGGGTCATTCCTGGGCTTAAACGACAAATTGGAGGAGACTCAGAAGTGGAGCTTATATGGGATGAGGCGGCGGCAGGCGGACATGATTTACGCAAAAAGCATTTGTGAGCACACATTCAACAAGACCAACTACTACATCCACTTTGATAGACCTCAAATCCTTGCCAAGGAGAATCATTACATCCCAAGAATGATCCGCGAGGCTATTGAGATTAAAAACATCCAAATTTCAATAGAGAGGATGGTTGGCATGTACCACCTGCTTGGGATCCAGTCGTTAAATTGATCAAATCTCAAGCAAAACACTCATCTGCAAGACCTCTGGACACCGTGAGCGATTTCTGCGTGCACAGGGAACGTTATCAATAAAACAAAATTATAGGCGGTAGATTTTAACTGTTTCTTTGTACTTTTGAAGACAACTGTCATCTAGTCTCTCCCGCGACCACGACTGCTGCAAAGCATTCGAAACGTCGGGAATTAAATAATGTAATATACACGCGATAAATCCGTTAAAAAGTGTAAACACTTTCGCGATCATTACACATTTCAATGTGTAATAATCGCGAAAACCTAAGAAATCATTAACTTTACTTGTAACATTTTGATAGAATTGTATCAGTTATCATGTCACCTTAAAATAACCATTGCTGATTCACCAATTAAATGGAATCAGAATAGGGTCCATACAAAGTTTCCTTATCTTAGGGCTCCTTCTACTTTATGATTTGCTTTAGTAAATTCTTACGAAGCTCGGGATGAGGTAATACTATATACTCACACTAACACGCGGCCTTTACTACTTCCTCCTCCAACTACATGGGGCATGCTGTGCCACGGGCTGGCATCAAGTTTTTCTTCTTTTGTGGCTAGGTGTTCTGCCTCTTACGTTCTTTTAGTCGCCTTTACGACACCGTCGGGATGGTATGGGTTGGTGACATTTTGTATTTTTTTTTCCATTATGGACATATATTCAGATTACCAGATTCCAGTTCTATAAATAACATTCAAATACTTAAAAATAAATGAACCTTAAACTAAAAAAAAACAAACCTTAAAAATATAATATCACTATCACTATATATCATCAATATCACTGTATATTATAAAACAAAGTCGCTGTCGTCTGTGCGTCCCTATGTATGCTTTAATCTTTAAAACCACGCAACGGTATTTTGCGCGGTTTGAAATGAAGCGGTTTTTTTAAAAGATAGAGTGATTCAAGAGGAAGTTTAATATGTATGACACATGCATGCACATGCATGCACATGCATGCACCCGTGCGGAGCCGGGGCGGGTCGCTAGTAATAACTAAAGTATGTTATTAAAAGAAGTTTAGACAAGGTTCCAAAGATACTGGCAGCGGCCATAAAGATTGGCGAGGACTGTAGCTGCCAGCTCTTCGCAAAGTTCTTTCTCTTCTTTTTTCTATTATTAATTGAGCCGCAATAGACTTACAATAAGGACAAGTAGGTGAGTGTATATTCTTCAAGGTCACGGCGGCGTCCCCAACTCTATGCTTGATGGATGTTCATGCTAGACACGTATCACGTCGTTTCTCGTCTCGGGAAATTGCTCGAACGCCATCAATCTCGTCCTTATTTATCGCTTTCCGTGATAAAACAGATTTATAAGACTGTCACCTGTGTTTTGCTACCTTAGCTTCAGTAGAACCGTCTTGCTACTATTATTACTCAGCGCATAAATACCCCACTGTTGAGTCAGGTCTCCTCCTACATGGACACTTACAAATAAAAAAGAAGGAAAGACAAATGGTTTATTCGGCACAATTTTACCTTAAATACTATCTATAATTACTTATACTCTAATATAAATAGTCAACACATTTTTCCTATTCATATTATACAATAAAAAAAAAGATCTACTGTCTACTACCAGTTCGGAACGCGACTACTGCTGAGAAGAACTGGCAAGAAACTCAGAGGGATTGTCTTTTTTTTTGCGGTCCTATTTCATATGTGCCTACTTTGCCCAACTGGCCAGAAGGGTTGGGACAGAATTTCATATCAAGGTTTCTTTCTCGTTAGGTTATCGGCCTTGAATTGACACTCAAGAAGTTATGTGGTGATGACAAAATGTACTCTAAATCCATCACCACACGTACTATGGACCTACGGTGTCTGCCTTTTTAGAACTTTTATTCCCGTACAACACCCTCAGCATAGAACAGGTTGATGTCGTTTGGTCACGCGGACATAAGGCTTAAGTGACATAAAACCTCTATAATATTATTCATGAGGACAACTTCGGAGTACTGTTTAAAGTGAGTGACATTAAAATTCCGTCAGCGAGCGTCGACTTACGCACAGGTGGGCGAGATGCTTGTCAAAAGTTAGAAGTTGGGTACAGCTTTGGAATATTGCGAGAAGTGAATTCTTATGAGTTTACAAACACCGACCTGCGATACCCTTCGCAAATCATCATCATCATCATCAGCCCACATCAGACCACTGCTGGACATAGGGGAGGCTTAACGCCATAGCGCCCTGTCTTCAGCTTGACGCATCCAGGTGCTGCTCGCAACCTTTCGCAGATCGTCACTCCATCTAGCAGAGGGCCGTCCCACGCTACTCTTGCCGATTCGCGGTCTCCACTCAAGAACTCGTCTACCCCAGCGGTTTTCGGTTCTTCTACAGATATGACCAGCCCACTGCCACTTCGCAAATATTATGGTGCAAAAACCTGGAATCTTGGTAAATCTGACATGGATTTAAATACGTCCAGTATTTGAAACTTGACCATAATTCAATTAAATAATGGTTCTATAAATGTAGCTCTATTCTCAATTTGATTTCCAACTATAACAATAAACAAAAGAGTATAAATGCGTGCGTGTGTGACGTTTATATGGTGGTAGTGTGTGTAATATGTTTTTAATAACCTAAACTTTTATATGCATAGCATAGCTTTTTTATGCACGATTGTCAGGTGGTTCCTCCTTCTGGAGCCCTGAACCATAACGATTGTCAGGTGGTTGCTCTCTCTGGAGCCCGAACCGTCATCGACTCCGTTTTCGACGGGTTTCCTATTATTTAAAACTTATGAATTATAGAAATTAGAACATACTAGCTGTCCCGGATAACGTTGTTTTGCCAAATAATTAACCATCCCCCCGCGCAACCCCCTTCCCCGCGCAACCCCCACCCCGCGCAACACCCGCGCATCCCTCTAGGTCTTATGGTTCCAGAGATATCGTGATGACTCAATCTATCTATACAACATTGTTTTGCCATGTAATTAAATAGGGGTTGATCGTAGAGGGGTGAAAATTTAGGGTTGTTTGTATTGTTTTATGCTGAATCTTAAAAAAATAAAAGCAAAAAATTTTCTCTAAAAAATAAACAAATATTTTTTTTTCGACCCCCCCCCCCTTCAAATTTAGGGGGATGAAAAATAGATGTCCTATTCTCAGACCTACTCAATATGCTCACAAAATTTTATCAAAATTGGTCAAGCCGTTTCGGAGGAGTATGGCAACGAAAACTGTGACACGAGAATTTTATACATTAGACTAGCTTTTGGGCGCGGCTTCGCCCGCGTGGGCTTCGAACCCGTGCATATTTTTTATGAACATAAAATCGGTTATTGTGACTAAACTATGATAGTTAGATATGTGCTCTCGCGGACTTTTTTGTAGATCTTTATAAGACCTACAAACCCGTAGTACATCATTTTGTACTATTGTCAATAGTTTTTGCGGCGCACGCATAAATAGGTTTTCGATTTTACACCTTGGTTTACAAAATCGCAATTTTCATACGGATCCCTAATTGTTTTGAAAATAAAATATAGCCTATAACCTTCCTCGATAAATGGACTATCTAACACTGAAAGATTTTTTGAAATCGGACCAGTAGTTCCTGAGATTAGCGCGTTCAAACAAACAAACAAACAAACAAACTCTGCAGCTTTATATATTAGTATAGAGTATAGATTAGGGCTCTTACGTTAACCTCAAGATGGAATAGGGCGGTGACACTATGTTTTGTAAATCCGTTACAACATGGATAGAATATACCACAATGGCTATTAGACCAGTGTTATACTCTCTTCCTTCTAAAACGGGTTTCATCCTACTAATTTTTTTTCACTTTCTACCACTTTCTCATACAGGCTTGTATTTAAAGCATGTTTATGTGTTTTAATTCCACTTTATTGTTGTATATTTAACTACAAACAAAGTCTTTAGTTTCATACATCGCTATCAACAAAAGAGAAAATAATTCAAAACACACTGTTAGATACTTCGCTTATAGAGATTATTTTCTGTCCCACTTCAAACTTAAGTCCCAAAGGGTAAACAAAGACAGCTCTGAAGCCGCGGCGGTAAATTCAAAACGCCTTTCATTATCCCTTGGGTAAACGTGATATAAATAAAAGCAGTGTATTTTTTACATTATTTGTGGTAACGCGAGGTGACAAGTTTAGTTTCATAGTCACAAATCCATTGCATTCTAAGGTATCTGAATATATCATCATTATCATTATTCCAGCCAAAAGAATTTATTTACAGTACTTTTTTTTTTAATTTGATGTTTGATGGTAACCGTTTAACTTCGTCTCGCGTTATGGACGTTTGTAATACCAGCAATCCTCTAAAAATCTCCATATTATAGTTACTTGGGCAGTTCATTTCATTTTTTTAAAGGAACCCTGAAACGCGAGGACATTTCACAAACGATATGTAATTCACGAACACAAATGATAACCAGACTCCGAGCAAATGCCTCTGGCTACAACAAAGACACAGCCGCCCCCGAAATCGAACCCAGAGCAAGTGGGCCTGGTTAACATAAATACATTTGCCCCACCCCTGAATCGAACCGGAGACCCGTGAAGGTCGAACATCCAACTCAACAAGGCAGTCGCAGTCTAAGAGAACGTGGGAGAAAGTTAGTTGAAACGCTTAGTGCAACCAGTTTGGCTCTAGAGGGTGGAGATGAATATGGTGAGTGATCAAATACTTTTGATTTTAACGTTGAGTTAAACGTTATTTTTACTTTATCTTTATTTCTATTGTTTGCTGGTTTACTAACTAAATATTAACTAACTAAATATTAAATATTAAGTTTTAATATTAAATTATTAATTAAATTATTAACTAACTAAATATTAAGTTTAAAGTTTTATTTGTCACAAATAATTTTTTTTTTCTATTCTATTCTAAATACACAGTACAAAATTAGTACAAAATGTTGTACAGACGGTAGAACAGGCACAGCGAGACACAGTCCCTCCTTAAGCTCGTTCGATATTTATAATTAACCGTTCAAAATCAAATCAAAGAGGTTTTCAATTAAGAAGGTCTTATTATTAATTAATAGGTATAACAAAATTCTATCTTTGACAGATCCAATCAATTTTCAGAAAAAAAATTAAAAGATATAAAATTCACTTCAATATCGAACACTACTACTCAGCCAATATATGCCCACTGTTGAGTCGGGCCTCCTCCAGTTACATGGAGGGTCATTTTGCGGCCTAATAATTAATTTACTTTTGTTGATCTAACGACACCCTCGGAATGGATTATGGTGGTGAAACTAAATTCTAAACCACACGGAATGAAGGGAAAACAATTCACCCTAAAAGAAATCCCCGTGAAAGGGTGTAAGTAAAAGGGAAAATAACAATAATACGACGAGTCGGTCCGTCCGTCCGTACGCCCGACGGAACCTCAAATTAATATCACTTCCGTCAACACGTGACGTGTGGAGCAAAAACGACAATTAGGTAGTGACAGCCGGGAATTGGTGATTTTACCCCAAATCGACAGGAAGAGAAATGTTTTTCCGAACCCACTTCACCCCTTGGTTCTTCGACAAAGAAATATTGACAGATTTTTGCACGCCGGTAGGTGGCCAAATGACTAGGGCCGGATTAACCATCGGGCAGAGTAACCGAGGGCCCAGGGGCCCCACATGGGTCAATGTATACGCTTTTAACAAACTGCCCATGCATCTTAGAGACTTGCCTCGCAATGCCTTTAAAAAGACGGTCAAGACAAAACTTTACAAAAAAGCGTACTACGGCATTGCTTATTATGTAAACGACACAGCTGCTTGGGACTAAGCTGTTCAGTGCCAGTATTTTTATGTTATCCAATTATGTTATTGTATGTATACATAAGAAATAGGACCGCAAGGAAAAAAAAATGACAAGCCCTCTGAGTTTCTTGCCAGTTCTTCTCAGCAGTCGTCGCGTTCCGAACTGGTGGTAGATGGTAGACCATTTGTATTATATAGAATCATTATGAATATTGTGTTGACTTTTTGTAAGAGTCCATCGTGACCCAAGCAAAATAAATGATTTGAATTTGAATTTGACACGATCGGCTCATATGAGTTAACAGATACAGTGTCGATCTCTGTGCACCGAATAAAGTGTGGTATAGCCTCATTGAGTCTAGACTTATTGTGACCCAATCAACATCATGGGCTGTGTCGGTAACTCTGGTTCGCCTGAGCATAGCCCTCTCCATTGCCTTTTGGGTGATTTTGAGCCTTTTGATGGGGCCCGTAGTGAGCCAAAAAGCCACTACTACATGAGAATGTATATGCAGTTTCCCGAATAGCAGATGGCGCGCGAAGAACGTAAATTGGTAAATGTTAGTGGATATACCGGTCGCAATTCACGATGTTCTCGGGACCGGAACTCCTACATACCCCAGGGACCTCTAACTATAAAACAAAGGTATTCCGCACAAATAAAGCATCAGGAAAGTCACGTTGCTGATGATAAACAAACGGCTGAAAGGGAGCCCCAAAAATTACATTACCTGGGGGGCCCGATATGGTTAATCCAGTTCTGCGGACGAGGCTACGCAGTCTGCAAGGGATCGCACTTTGTGACGGGTCTTTTAGTTTTTCTACTACCACTTCTCAGTGCTGAGTCGCGCCTCTTCCAACTACATGGAGGGTAATTAGTATACAGTGCCACGCTGGGTAGACGGGTTGGCACATGGTTTCGTATCAAGTTTTCTTTTTCTTGCGGCTAGCTTTTCGGCGATATCATTTCCTTTTAGCGGCTTCGCTTTTCCGATGAAATAAGGCGGCGACACCATTTTTCTAAATCCGTCATCACACGAAATTGGAACTAAAGGTAGTTAACGCAGACGAAGTTACGGGTATTAAGAAACACACGTTTCGAAAAGCAACATTGAAAACTAATATCTAACAAAAACATTCGTTTACTATTCTCCTATTAAACGAGAATAATAAATAAAATCGGAAAAGTGTTCAGTATAAGGTGACACGGCGTCTCTGTGACCACAGTGTATGAAACCAACAGTAGGATATCTTAATACTGACCTCCTTAATTTTGTACATATGAGCATAGGACCACGTGTGAGGGAATGGCTTTGTAAAGTGAGTAAATACTGACTCCATTTGTAAAAAATTGTGCCGTTAGTCAAAAAACTATTTCCTGAGAGAGACATGCTGTGAGCATAAAACTAGTCAACCGAGTGTACGCGATACAGTTACGTTCATTCATCAAATTAGAGTCGTACTCGTATTTTTAATGTTGTTTAACCTATATATTCCTAAAAACAAACAAAAAAATACGTTTTGTTTTGAGTTTTATTTTTGCTTCGATGTACTCGTAGTTTTAAGTTTTGCAGTATGTATGTGTATGTTTTGCAACACTAGCTTGTTATTAATAAGTAGTTTTATAGAAGATTGAGATGCTATCCATTTCATCTCAAAGGTGAGCTGCATTAAAAATTATAAATAAAAAATAAAAGTCTAGTTTTAATACGTATTGAGTTTTTCTGTCGATACTGTTTTGATAATTATGTACTGTGTCATGAGGTGACGCGATGTCACTCAGACGCAGCCGGAGAGGGTGGCAAGGTGGGTTCTGGAAACTTTTTGATTAATTACATTTCGCTCGCCCGTAGAAATATTGCCACATTCCAGGTAGCTGAAAGTTATGCGAACGGGTGTAGACTTAAGAATCTATAGACAGACACAAAAATACATACACAGAACTAGATAACATGTGCAAATAAAAACAGGGACATATCATTATAAAATTAGTTGACTGTTGAGATTTTGCTGGATTATAGCTCATTGTTATAACGTCACCATGCTAAGGAAGTATGTATAATCTGTAGCAAGCAATCGTTGTATTACAATTATTTGTAATTACTGGTTTTTTATTAAATTTTTATCGTGTATATAGTTATTTATTTTATCTATGAATATTTTGCCATTACGTAACGATACTATTAGTACTGTAGTGTATATAATGAATGCTTAATCCTGTTAGATGCTTTGGAATAAAAAAAAACTGCATATTCCCAATTAAATATAGAAAAGACCATTCAAATGAAACAAAACTCATAGTCGGACAAAGGTTTGTCAAAATATAATAATTGGCATTTTTACTTGTAGTGTAAAAACTTGTGGGGACACAATAGTCTATATTTTCAATAATCTGCCTATAATTGCAATATATTACTTTTTAAAAATTGTAATATTGTAGACACTTCTATACCTTACCTAAGTCTAACTGCGAAGTGCGAAGCGCGACTTTGAAGTTTATTACCTGACATGTTTGAAATACCAGTTTTATTGCAGGGGGCTGAAGTGGGAGAGGTGAAAGTTCGTGAAAACTTTTTAATAATATCTCAATATTTGAAGGATTGACAAATAATAAAAGGGGTAATATCCATAAAAAATAATATAACTTTTTTTTTACTAAATCATATTTGCCATATCAATTGAACGGACCTTGAAATGTTGACGGTCTCGCTGATGAGTCAAAAGCTTCACCAGTGTGATAGAAGACAATTGACTTGCTGTATCACGCTGGCATAAAAGATTGTCAATTACCATATCCATTTTTATTCTACTATGGCTATTTCCACTGACGATGTTATTCTGTTATCGAAAGGAATTTACTAGTTACTAAAACATAAAAAAAAAAAAAAAATTATGCATTATGTAACCATAATCAACGAAAATCCAGCAAATTAATTCCCGGATCAAACGGCTGTACAAACTGGAGGACCGGAAATCTACCTGCAGCTTTAATGTGGATGTCAGAAGAAATGGATACGACATTTGATGAGCCAGGTCATGTCAGTAATTGCTTTCATTTGAACCCATAGCTCTGTCCAGCCTCTACGTAATAGCTGCGGAACATATTCCTCCATGGGGAGCGCAACCCGCGGCCCTCAAGCGGGCAATCGAGGACCGCCGTTGGTTTTAGTGGGTAGGTTGGGGCGTCAATTAGTATCTTTCCGCGCCCCGGAGTCCCACATACGGCCGTTGGGGACGAGCAGGAATGCATGACGGTTTTCAGCAAAAAATAAAATAAATTATCAAGGTTTTCTTTCAACCCATGTAACGATGTGACGTACGTACGTTTTTATTATTAATCAGCATTAAATAAAGTAATTTCTTAATTTATGTGGCTACGTAAAACTGCAAAATTGTTTCCGCTCTCCCTACTCCGGAAAGCTTCAATTGACTGTGGCCGATGCAATATTGATATATTCCTCAAATATTTTAAGAAGAAGAAGTTACTGTTTTTAAGGCAAATTTGGTTTGCGTGGTGACAGATTTAAAAAACATAGTATCACCACCCCATTCTATCCGGATGGTGTCTTAAGAGCCGACAAAAGGAAATGAGAAGGCCGATAACCTGTGCCCCTGAGCTAACACGTTTGGCCAACGTGGTACAGTCGGCTAATTTCCCTCCATTAAATTGGAGGAAGCTTGACTCAGTAGTGGCATATATGGGTCGAGTATTGGTAATACTCGACCCTGTGAACTTGTCGTAAAAAATATAAAATGCCCCATCTAGTATATCTACATCTGTAATCAGGATCCAGGGACAAAGTTATTTCAATTATAATGCAATTAAAATCTAATTTTGTGGGTTGTTAAAGTTCGGGCGATGGATTTAAATTGAATTACACCTCCCTCACATCGCAATGTCCCTATTTACCGAGGCCGTTTCGTTTGTATATATTTAGGCTGTACCAAAAAGGGTGGACGTACCACTTTATAAGGATCAGCTCTAAAAAACGGCTTACATTTGACAAAAATGTATACCATCATATTGAATCTTGTTATCATGTCATTTAAGTATAATTGTATGTGTATACAGCCTGCTTAGTGCTTATGTATCAAAGTACTAAAAGTAACACTTCTTACTAATATTATAAAGGTGAAAGTTTGTAAGTATGGATGGATGGATGGATGGATGTTTGTTACTCTTTCACTTAAAAACTACTGAATGGATTATAATGAAACTTTACAATAATGTAGCTTATACATCAGAATAACACATAGGCTACAAGTTATAACGATATTATGTGAATTACAACAATATTAACAAGTCGAATTCTAAATTTCTAATCGTCAAAGTTTCGACCATATTAAACTATAGACAACATAACGTTTCGCTGTCAGTTGCGTTTTGTTAAAGTAGGTTTTATACGGACCCCCGTGGAGATACAGTCAGTGCCCACGGGGCAGCAAGCGCGGGACGGTACACCCCGGGGACGTTTAGTGGGTATGACTCCGTCTCCTGAGAGAGAGGCGGGTGGGACTCCCACACACACCCTGTTGGCCATCTCCAGGCTGGCAGGGATAGTCCATAAAGGATTTTACCCCGGGCATAAAAAAAAAAAAGTTTTATACGGACGGGGTAAAAATCTCAGGTATCCTATGTCCAACTTTCTTTTTGTTTTAAATATATGTAATGCGGAACAAAGTTCGCCGGGTCAGCTAGTATTACATAATTCTTTCTCTTGCGACTATAGTATCGGCCTTATTATTTGCGGTGCCTACATACGTTTATTACATATATTTTTTACGAAATCCGCATGGGTATCGCTAAGCGCCAGCCGGGCTATGTGGGTCTCCGGGGCGCAGAAAGATGGTAAATGCGCCCCAACCTTCCCACTAAAACCAACGGTGTCCACTGCCTGAAACAGGGCCACGGGTTTCACTCCCCAATGGCGAGCATGCTCCGCGCCCCTGATGAGCCTTTCCCCGTCTGTCAGCGGTTGATGGGGAACTCTGGACGCTCCCCAACCCCAACAAGAGGCACGTACAGGACATATGTCCCTAACGCCTACATAGCATGCGTTATCAGTATATAAAACAAAAGTTTGTTAAAATAATCTTGGTGTGGAGTGTGTGTATCGTGGTAACTACGATATATGGTAAATATTTTTTAACAATCTTTTCTTTGTACTTAACAAAGTCTAATACTTTAGTTTTAATAAAACTTTTTAGATGTCATCATTATCATTTCAGCCAAAAGACGTCCACTGTTGGACGTAGGCCTCCCTCAAGGATTTCCACAGAGGCTGGTCCTGGGCCGCCCGCATCCATCGTTTTCCAGCGACCTTAACCAGGTCATCGGTCCACCGTGTGGGAGGCCTACCAGCACTGCGCTTTCCGGAACGCGGTCGCCACTCGAGGACTTTTCTGTCCCATCGGGCGTCGGTCCTGCGAGCTATGTGCCCTGCCCACTGCCACTTAAGTATGGCAATCCGGTGGGCTATGTCTGTGACCCTGGTTTGCCTGCGTATCTCCTCATTTCTGATTTGATCTCGCAGGGAAACTCCGAGCATAGCCCTCTCCATTGCCCTTTGGGTGACTTTGAGCCTTCTGATGGAGCCCATAGTATGCGACCGCGCCTCTGTGCCTTATGTCATCACTGACAACACATATTTCGATGTCGAATAGATACAAGTTCAACACAACTAAGGGAATCGTAACTGGTACCTCAGAATTAGAACCTGAGCGAAAGTACTTACTTAAATAACGGTGAAGGCAGTAAGAGCTATAATCGTGCGGATTGATGGTAGCGATTTAGCACAAGTCAGCGCTGCGATTAAACGAAATCTCTCCGGCAGACTCTGGAAGTGTTTTATTTTTGTTTTATATACTTTTTATTTACGTTGCTTACCTACATATTATAAAAAAGCCTATTACATCCTGGAGGGGTCGAAAGAGCCGGCAATAGTAAACGACAAGGGCAATAAGCCAATCGCGAGAGAAGGAAAACTTCATACGAAACCCTGGTCCAACCCGTCTGGCCAGCGTGGCATAGTAGGCTAATTACCCTCCCTGTGATAGGAGGAGGCCCGACTCAGCAGTGGGTCGTTTATGGGCTGAGTAGTAGAATGTTTGTCTGTATGCCCTTTAAAGAATCGTTAACTATGCATTTGATCATGTGATGATTTTCAGCAAAGTGTTGGGAAAGTTTATGAACAAAACAACAAAAAAACATATTTGTGTAATGTCTTTCCTTCAAATTTATTTTAGTTAGTGGTGTAGCATCGCGCGCCAGTTACAGCTAGTCTAATAAAAATACACTTGAAATGTTAAGAGATCTGACGCATCTTATGCGCATACTAATGAATATACAAATAAATAAAATTGGAGTGTCTGTTTGTACTAATAAATAACCACTTTTTATTAAACGCATAAGTTTGTAGACCAAAATAACATTATTTTGTCTGTCTATCTGTCTGTCTGTCTGTTTGTTCCGGCTAATCTCTGGAACGGTTGGACCGATTTTGACGGGACTTTCACTGATAGGTAGCTGGTGATATAAGGAGTAACTTGAGTAACAATTTTTTTTGACTAGCTTCGCCCCGCAGCTTCACCCGCGTGTAACATCGCACCCGTGCGAAGCCGGGACGGGCCGCTAGTCTTTTATAAGTGTCCAAAAATATCAGTTCAATGCAAATCTTCTCGGTAGCAAAACGATAAACATCGCCTGAAAACCTTCCCCAGCAATAACAAAGAATGTCAGTCAATAAAGCATTTTTATTTTCACTGAAACTGAATAAGCGCCCTTACCGTTAAAACTCGAGTATTTCAGTGGCCATGATGAAAGCAGACCCCAGAATAAAGGGGTGAAAATACAACCCCCCGACACGTAAAGTTATCCCTCGCGAGTTGTAAAACTACCCTTTCTTATTCGAACATTGCCTGGGGATACAGCCTAGAGCCTAGCGGTAGGCTGGCCAAGAGCATTGTGGGTTGAGCAGAAAGTCAATGTGATTGATTTTTTTAAATGCTAATATTTATGCCTAATACCATTGAAATAAGGTGTGTTTAGATGCGAAATGATAATTGCATTAATAATCATCATAATTTCAGCCAAAATACGTCCACCGTTAGACAGAGGCCTTTCCCAAGGATTTCCACGAAGGCCGGTCTTTAACCGCCCGCATCCATCGGTTACCGACCACCTTAACCAGGTCGTCGGTCCACCGTGTGGGAGGATTATCAGCACTGCGCTAATTAAATTACCAATATTAAAACATCCCTAATAATATTATAAACTAGCTGTACCCGCGACTTCGTCCGCGTGGAATTTAAAAAAAGTTAATTAGTTCATTAATATTTTTTTTTGGTTTTTGCATTTATTTTAATTATCATTTATTTTCAGTTTTTGTTGGCTTATTTATCGAATCTTCTTTGATATTGAGATTGTGAATATCATCATAAATACTATGTATTAAAGTTTCAGTGTCCACCACAACCTTACAAAGACTGGTAGGAAGTTCTATATCATGATTACTATTGACTTCTAGACACTTTCCCTCTCCAACATCAAGAAGCATTTTACTAAATTCTGAATCAGCTGAATGATGTGCTCTCATGTTTTGTTTTAAATTAAGTTTTTAACAATGTCTCCAAAGTACTAAACGTTTTAGCCGGAACAAACAGACAGACAGACAAAAATTAAAAAAAAATATTTTGGTCTATTTGCTGTTTAAACATACTTACGCATTTAGTAAAAAGTTGTTATTTTATTATTACAATCAGACACTCCAATTTTATTTATTTGTATAGAAGATGTATAGACTAAATAAAAGTAGCCTAAGTTACTCCTTATATCATCAGCTACCTATCGGTGAAAGTCCCGTCAAAATCGGTCCAGCTGTTCCAGAGATTAGCCGGAACAAACAGACAGACAGACAGACAGACAGACGGACAGACAGACAAAAATTTAAAAATATTTTATTTTGGTCTATGTGCTGTGTATACAGACTTACGCATTTAGTAAAAAGTTGTTATTTTATTATTACAAACAGACACTCCAATTTTATTTATTTGTATAGATGTATAGATGTGCTGTGTACACAGACTTACGCATTTATTTATTTGTATAGATGTATAGACTAAATAAAAGTAGCCTAAGTTACTCCTTATATCATCAGCTACCTATCGGTGAAAGTCCCGTCAAAATCGGTCCAGCCGTTCCAGAGATTAGCCGGAACAAACAGACAGACAGACAGACAGACAGACAGACAGACAGACAGACGGACAGACAGACAAAAATTAAAAAAAATGTTATTTTGGTCTATGTGCTGTGTATACAGACTTACGCATTTAGTAAAAAGTTGTTATTTTATTATTACAAACAGACACTCCAATTTTATTTATTTGTATAGATGTATAGATGTGCTGTGTACACAGACTTACGCATTTATTTATTTGTATAGATGTATAGACTAAATAAAAGTAGCCTAAGTTACTCCTTATATCATCAGCTACCTATCGGTGAAAGTCCCGTCAAAATCGGTCTAGCTGTTCCAGAGATTAGCCTGAACAAACAGACAGACAGACAGACAGACGGACAGACAGACAAAAATTAAAAAAAATGTTATTTTGGTCTATGTGCTGTGTATACAGACTTACGCATTTAGTAAAAAGTTGTTATTTTATTATGACAAACAGACACTCCAATTTTATTTATTTGTATAGATGTATAGATGTATAGACTAAATAAAAGTAGCCTAAGTTACTCCTTATATCATCAGCTACCTATCGGTGAAAGTCCCGTCAAAATCGGTCCAGCCGTTCCAGAGATTAGCCGGAACAAACAGACAGACAGACAGACAGACAGACGGACAGACAGACAAAAATTAAAAAAAATGTTATTTTGGTCTATGTGCTGTGTATACAGACTTACGCATTTAGTAAAAAGTTGTTATTTTATTATTACAAACAGACACTCCAATTTTATTTATTTGTATAGATGTAAATGTAAGTTTGTTTGTTAAGCTTTCACGCGAAAACTCCTTGATCATGCTTGACTCATGAAACCTTGTACACATATTCTTGTAGGTATTAGAAGAAACATATGATACTATTAATAAAAAAAAATACTACTACGACTCAGCCCTTGCATGACCCACCGCTGAGTCCAGCCTCCTCTTATCACAGGGAGGGTTATTAGCCTCCTGTTCCACGCTCGCCAGACACGTTGGCAAAGTTTCGTATCAAGTTTTCCTTCTCTTGCAGCTTGGTTTTCGGCATTGTCGTTTACTGTTGTCGGCTCTTACGATACCCACTGGATGGAATGGGGTGGCGACACTATGTAGTCTGATACACGTGACCAATAATATTTACCCCCAAAATGTTTATATTACGTATATTCATAAGTTATCAGAGTAAATTATTTTCACAATATAATTTTGACTGCCTCGTTGGTCTAGTGGTTAGATGTGCCGCCTTTGGATCAACGGGTCCCGGGTTCGATTTCCGGGTCGGGCAAGTGTCTTTGTCTAAACCAGAGGCACTGGCTCGGAGTCTGGGTGTCATTTCTATCCATAATATGTATGTATTTACAAAAAAAAATGTATATAAGTAGTTTATCATCCATCTCGTTACCATAACACAAGCATTAAGTTGCTTAACTTGGGACGAGATGGCGTTGTGTGAAATTTCCAAGGATATATTTGAAAAAAAAATGTTCTCTTATCTGTATATAATAAAAATAACATTGGCTTCTTATATGCAATATGGATTTAGGTGCAAAGGGATGATAATCCAGTTGGACGAGATGGTATATCTGGCTAGGGGTCGCAGCGCCTATCCCCCCGATAGTTGTAGTAGGGGAATTCATAACTGTGCGAATGGCTCTTGAAACTTCGCTATCGAGGTGTAGGACTTTTTGGTAATTCTAGCATCTGTAGGCGATATTTCTTGATGTTATTAGTTCAGATTTTTCGGGTATATTGCGTAAAATATGTAGCATGCTGGTCGCTACATGGTATTAGGCAGCAAACTCTACTGCAACTCGTTACCTCATCACCAGTTGTCCGACGCATCCGGCACTCTTTACGGCCTATTTGCAATGGAGGAGTTTTACAACCTCCCTCGGTATCCGGTTATATCCGCTTATTTCCAGTTATATCCAGTATTTTTATGTCACCTGGCGTAGTTAGGCGCCATCTGGTTGCGATTAAGCGCGTCAGAATGAAACGTGTTTATGAGACGTATACTTAGGGTACAATGATGATTGTTTAAAAATTACTAAACGTTTGGCCCACGATAAAAAAAGAGGTTATCAATTTTAGGTGTCTACGTAAATGTGGGTCTCGATGTGGGATTGTAGATTGTCATGGGATGAAAATGTATATAGTGAAGCTTATGTATATTTAACGTGACCATACGTCCCGCTTTGGGCGGGATTGTCCCGCTTTCAGGCTGTCCGTCTCGTTGTCCCCAAAGGGAACAAAAATGTCCCGCTTTACGAATAAACCTCTATATCCTTTGCACTTAAATATGATATCTTACGTACACCAACGTACTCTATATATGTATATATATTTATTTATTTATACAAAAGTCAGTAGGCGTCCCGCTCAAACACGAAAATAAAATGGTCACGTTATGTATATTCCATGTGGTGACGGATATAGAATAAATAGTGTCACCAACTCTTTGCCCACTACAGGCCTCCTCCCATCGCAGGGAGAGTAATTAGGCTACTATGCCATGCTGGCCAGACGGGTGGGCATACGCTTTCGTTTCAAGTTTTCCTTCTGTTGCGGCCAGGTTTTTGGCATAGTAATTTCCTTTTGTCGGCTCTTACTACCTCAGGATAGAATAGGCAGGTGACACTATTCTAAATTCGTCACCACTCGGACATTGGTTTTACTAAACGGAAATAAAGACTGTTCAGACAGATACGTCTAATTCATAAGTGTTTTGGACAAAGACTAAGAAACAAAACCTACAGAACCAAAGCAGGTATTCACGACTTTTTTGTTTGGAATTCAGTTTGTTTATTACACACGTTTTATTGCCGCGTTGAATTTGAATTTGGAGCGAATACTTTTATTGTAACGCGAATAATATTGCGAGCGTAAATAATTTGCGAGAATTATTATCGTCGCTTCGGCGTATTATTATGAAAATTCTTCGAGCGATGACAAAGAAACGATCTTAGTTTACGAGTGGCGTCTATAACTTAGTAACTAGATTGAAATTTAACACCTTTTAACGCATTTTGACATTTCTAATGCTTTGCGACTGTCGTGATGAAGAGAGACTAGATGACAGTTGTCTTTAAAAGTAAGAAACATTTATCTACCGTCTATAGCTTTGAATGGACCTATGATTCTTTTACGATTAAGAAAATAACAAATAATAATACATTTTGGGTCTTATAATTCCTCAGCGAGGAAATGACTAAATGCAAAAATAGTATATTTCATTACAAGTGCGGAAAGGCTGTCATTACAACGAGTTCCGACAAATGTATACCCGAGCCGAGGCGCAGCCGAAGGCGAGGGTTGACTGTCGGAACAAGTTGCAATGACGGTTCCGCACGTGTACTGAACGACTATTTTTAATACAGTTGCGAGAAAATGAAGCAATTTAATAAAATAATAAAAACACAATAAACTCAACTAACTAATCATTTCTGAAAAATGGCGCCGACCGTAGAATATAAGCAGAGATTTTTTTTCTTCACCCATTCTGGTAGGCAAAAGGAACAATGCCCATACAGCCAAGTCTTCAGTAGAATTTTTTTATTGATATGAAATGAAATTTAATTAGATGAAATGAAACTCATTCAATCAAATTATTAAATCTGATATTGAAACAAATTAGTACGTAGTTTATTTTTAGAAATATACGTATTTGCATGAATCATAAAAACTTCTATGATTTTTTTTAGTAAAAACTTCATGGTTGGTTTTTCCTTATAATAAACATTATTTTGACAGTTGGGAAAGAAAACTAGTGCGGGAATGGTAAAGAAAAAGCACGCGTGTGTAATAGCCCACTTCCCGAACGCTATACGTCCCTGTAATATGCCACTTTTTGAGCAACTGTATTAAAAAAACGTTTACAATCACAAGACAGGTACACTTTTATTTCAGTTTAGGTATTAATTACTACATTATGACAGGTAAGTATTACAGAATAATCTTTACTTTATTCTCTAGCGAATAAAAACGGCTTTTGCACTCAGATATCGAAGAGCAAAAATACTTTAGTCTCTAGCGAATAAAAACGGCTTTTGCACTCAGATATCGAAGAGCAAAAATACTCTTTCCGAGATGGGGGGATGAAAAGTAACTTTTTAATTCTAATTCGAAACATTGACACTATCTCTTTCCCGCCAATAGAAAAGAGAGAGAGACAAAGACCAAGTGGCCAGTACCAACAGCTCCGATTTTTCTTCTTCTTCTTCATTTAGGTTTTGGCTTCCATCGTTATACCAATGATTTTGCCAATGACAAGTGTGTTGTGTTAGAAATTTCGTGTGATTATGAAAGTTAAATTAATTGGTTATAAGTTGCGTTAGAGTTATGAAGTTAAATGTTAGCAGGTAGCGCTATAGAAAACAATACAAAGCATTAAAGTACAGATTATAAATATTAAATTGATAGAGCAATATTATGGGAACTATATTTGATTAAATACAAACTAGACGTACTTTTAATAGTTCGATTGGATGAAAGGAGTTCGTTATGGGGCTACTCCGATTTTTAATTCGACCTCAAAGACAAACACGTTCGGAATTTCGTACTAACTAAAGAAATTTAGCAAAAATGATAATTATATCTTTTATTGTAATTTATTGAATTTTTAACTTATTGTTGTATTTAAATTAAAATAAGTATTTACTGCTTAAAAAACTGATATTTAACTTAAAAATATTTAATTATAGTTTCAAAAATGTTACTTAATATATTTCATTTCCTATAGTGTTCTCGCTGCTGAAGTGAAAAGTTCAATATCAGCACTCGCAGCAAAAAACGACTTTGCTCTCTTGTTGCACAAATAACTATTTCACCGAATAGAGTTCATCCTTTTTTTCGGATTTTACGAAATTCTAAAAAAGGGGATTGCGTGGGGATTAATTATTTGGCAAAACAACGTTTGCGGGATCAGCTATATAGGTCGAATATATGTTTATATAAAGGTCGAAGGATGGTACAGTTGAATTTGCAATAAGCAAGACACATAGTCCAAAGAACCAATGGCTGTTAGGGCCTCAAATTATGAGTGGAATGTAGACGATGTATGGGAACAACAAGTGTGGTACGAGGTAGACAACTACTACTACTTCTAAGCCCATAGAAGACCCATTGCTGAGTCGGGCCTCCTCCAGTTAGATGGAGGGTAATTAGCCTACTGTGCCACGCTGGCCAGACGGGTTGGTACAAGGTTTCGTATCAAGTTTTCTTTCTCTTGCGGCTAGGTTATCGGCCTTGTCATTTCCTTTTGTCGGCTCTTACGACACCCTCAGGATGAAATGGGGTGGTGACACTATGTAATTCCGTGAGGTGGACAAACGACCTTACAAATGTGAATGCAGTGCAGATAGGGGCGGAATTTGTGGCGATCCGTTGGGAATGCTTATATTCAGCAGTGGACGCCCGTGGCTGATAGATATACTGGTTGTAACAAAAACTTTGCAGCCATCTAAAGTGAAGTCATGGAGCTAATCAAAAAGCAGTTATCATGCTCACTTTAAGATTCATGGCAGTGGTGGCGACGTGCGACGGGTCGTTCTCTTCCCTGCAATATGGTTGAGGAGGGCGTTGGCTGCCACATGCGTCATGCTTGTGAACAGGTGCCGTTGCTGGGGGTCGGTTGGCTCGGGCGTTAGAAGGTTAGTATTGTTGATTAGATCTGGCTGATATTTGGCCCTTTGCGACTATTGCGCGCGTTTGCTCTCACAAACTGTCTTATCACGGCCTTGTACCTAAAAATGGCGATCTAAAAAGAGCAACTACAGAGTCTCTTGCCGGCTCTTCTCTGTAGAACTGCATTCTGAACCTGTGGTAGATGGTAAATTTTAAATTAAATATTATTTTGTTGTTTGACTTGTCAAAAGAGCTCTAATGAGCCAACTTGAATAAATGAGTTTTGAATTTGAATTTGAAAGTTCTGGAGTTCTTTTCTATCAACAAGTATAAACGAGATGTAGACTTTTTCTGGACATTACTTTTATTTAAAAAAAATGGCTCGAAGTGTAAAAGCTGTCGTTCTACAAGCGTAGTCACGTAATGTGGGAGCGGTTTAAATTTGGAAATTTCGGTTTAAATTTCGGTTTAAATCTTAAGCTGATGAAGCCGGCTGCTCGCGGATATTTTTGTTGCAGTTTTATTTCTTTCGTATTCTACGGTTTTAATAGTTATATTATATTTCTATAGCGAGATTTAATATATCACACCTTTTTTATTTATATGACATGGGCATTTATGCTGGGAGTTAACGGAAAATATTTCAGAAATGTTTCATATATAAAAAAGGTGTAATGTTTTTCTTGAAATTTTGTACATTGCATCTTCATCAGTAATCCTATCGCTAATGTCGTTATGGATATAGGGTTGTTGTTAAAATCTTTACAGGATGGACCTGAAGATTGAAAGAAAGATTTTAAATCCAAGCAGCATTTTGTGTGAGATTGCTTTTTAAACATAGTCAAAATAGGTGTTCGGCCATTTTGTCACGCCAATATTCTCAATACAGTTTGTTGCAAAACAATGCAGATGGGAGACAATGCCCAATTACGAAGCGCAACACGTATAAACATCGGCTCATTCGTGCGTTGCTTGTTAGATGCTCGTCTGTCTAGCTTAGCTCGAGTTTCTCTGCTGCGATCAAAATAAAATGTCACGGATTCAAATGCATTGCTATCAGTGTCACGGGCTTCCTCGGTTATATGGCTAGGCACTCGTTCAGTAACAGAACGTACTTTGCCGTAGATGCTGTCTACGGCCCTAGAGGTGCATGGACATGAACGTTTTTAGTGGAGTCCTAGGTGTCCTAGGAGTCCTAGGAGACCCCGTGCTATATCCGAGTTTGCATTGTATAATATGCAAAGCCTTGTTGGTCTAGGAGTTGGACCAGCCGCCTTTGGATCAAAGGGTCCCTGGTTTGATTCAAGGGTGGGACAAGTGTCTTTGTGTAAGCCAGATATTACTGCGTCTGGGTGTTATTTGTGGTCGTGAAGTATGCGATTGTAAAGTGTATCAGTGATACAGATTATAAAGAACTAGCGACCCGGCCAGGCTTCGCAAGGGTGCAATTATCCAAGTATTATACATATAAACCTTTATCTTGAAACACTCTATCTCCTAAAAAAATCGCTTTAAAATCCGTTGCGTTTGTGACTTTGTTTTATACTATGTATTATTATTTAAAAAAAACGCGGTCACGAAACCAAACATTAACTAAAGATGAGAGAGGGGAGTGCACCTGTTTGCCAGACGTCAAGTATCGATTATTTGAGAGTGAATACAGACTTGTCCCTTTACAAATATGTTAAACTACGAAAATTCACTTTATCTGCAGGGCGGTAGAATTCAAATTGTGTTGTACAAATTAATAAATCACTTGTGATCATCCATGTGTTTATAATAATTAGGTCGGTGGTGTTGGAATCAAAATGTAAAAGTATAGCCCGCTGAAAGAACTGAGCGGAGATCTAGGTTCACAATTAAAAAAAAACGATTTATTCAAGTTTTGATAGTCTATTTCTTTTGGCACGTCAATTTACTGTTTACCACCAGTTCGGAAGGCAGCTCTATTTTAAATCGCCCTTTTATTCAAACAGAGACTGATAAGACAGATTTGTGAGAGCATGCCCGCGCAATATGATTATCAGATGACATTATAAGTTAATCGTCTCTTCATCATTGCAGCCCATAATTATGCTGCTAAGTTCGGCCTTCTCCAAATTCTCCAAGATAGAGGGAACCTACTAATAAGTATTTTTTTTATAGAAAAGTGAAATCCAACCATGCTTTGTGTTATTCGTTATATAGAGTTGTTTTAAAGAAAACATTAATTCTTCTCCATTTTATTATATTACTAGCATTTGCGCGCGGCTTCGCCCGCGCCCCGCGTGGTCTTCGAACCTGTGCTTATCTCCGCTGCGCATATATATCTTACCTATAGACAATGTTAGATTTAAATTGTTGATGGATTTTGAAAATATAATAAATGTTTACAAAATAGCAATTTACTTACGGATCCCTAATTTTTTTTAAATATAATTTGGTGACGTATTTAGAATACGCTGTTTCACCAACCCATACCATCCCGAGGGTGTCGTAAGAGGCAACTAATGGAACAAAAGAGGCAAATCACCTAGCCGCAAGTGAAGGAAAACTTGATACAAACCCTGTGCCAACCCGTCTTGCCAGCGTGGCACAGTAGGCTAATTTCCCTCCAATTTGGAGGAGGCCCGACTCAGTAGTGGGTCATTCATGGGCTGAAACGACGAAATGCACTATCCAAAAATGAAAGATTTTTAAAACCGGACCAGTAGTTCCCTTAATGCGTTCAAACCAACAAACTCTGCAGCTTTATAATATTAAATATAGATTTCATATATTGCTACTATGGAGTTTATTTATTTTGTATTAGGATTTATAGAGCATACATCAATTAGATACTATAATCCGATACAGGACACGATATTTCACTTCACTATCACTACATAGTATAAAACAAAGTCGCTGTCGTCTGTCCGTCCCTATGTATGCTTATATCTTTAAATCTACTCAACGGAATTTGAAGCGGTTTTTTTATAGATAGGGTGATTCAAGAGGAAGGTTTACACGTATAATACATGCATAATATTGTAGAGTAGCACAGATACATTTAGATGTTCATCATTGCACCCGTGCGAAGCCAGGCCGGGTCCCTAGTATTTTAATAATGAAGGAATCACTAAGCGTTCTAAATTCTAAAGGAATCAAGAACAAAGAAATGTTCAATAGCTTCCAACCTATCTATATTGATGTTTCAAGATTACCAACTTTATGGAGTACGTGGAGTATGGAGTACGTCAAAATAGGGTATTACATTCATATTAGCTTAATTCAAATTTCCAAATATATGAGCTGATTATTATGTAATTTTAATGTACTCGTTTGTATGGGTTTGACGGGGAATTATGGGGATTTGCTTACGGAATTTCTTATGAGCATTATTAAGGCTCTTATTACTCTCATTAAAAAGAAAACTGATATCATCATCGTCGTCATTACTTCTATGTCAAACCGCCACTAAAAAAGGCAACCAACTCTTAGCTGGTTGTATCTATAGAGTACTAGAAACCTTATCTAGGATATTGGTTTAACGTCAAGAAGGATTTCTAGTTTTAAGTGCTGAATATTCGCGTTTACGTATCGACAATTTTTGTGAAAGAACGTCATCCAGAGTCAAAATAGATGGAATACTAAAATTAATTAAAAAACATTATTTTAATCTATTACCCAACTTCTAGAAAACGTATCAAGATGCAAGATGGATTAAAATACAAAATATGACTGTGACAATAACATATAATTTCACGCGCCAGTTTTCGTTTTTGAATCGAAACTTGCAGCGTGCAATTAGATATTGTATATTATAACCGCCATAAAAAGGTCATTCGATTCTAAAACCGTTTGGAAATTTTATTCGAATTGTTTCCATATAATTTTAACGAAATCATTTTAGTAGTTTTTGACCCATGGCCCAAGAACACAGGCCGGCTTACTCCCGGCAAACACCTAGAATACTTTGATAGATAGATAGATAACTCTTTATTGTACACACAACAGTAACAACTTACGATAGTATACATTTATGAGTCACTTGTACAATAGCTAAAGAGCAATCTCTTCCAGGCAACCAACTTTGCCATCCACGCCACATCAGATTGTTGTGATCTTTCTTAAACCGGTCGTATGCTGCCAATTTCCCCCAAGTTTATGAAAAACTGCTTAGTGCTGATAGAATAATATTATTTCTGTGTTTCTCTTATTTCGTGGACATTGTGCTGATTTATTATCATAACCATATAAGCGTGACTATTCTGTTTTTTGTTAGTGTGGTGACCGATTTAGAATACATAGTGTCACCACCCCATGCCACCCTGAGGGTGTTGTAAGAGCCGATAAAAGGAAATGACAAGTCGCAAGACCCACCACAAGAAAACCAAGCCGCAAGACAAGGAAACTTGATACGAAACCTTGTGCCAACCCGTCTGGCCAGCGTGGCACAGTAGGCTAATTACCCGCCCTGTGATTAGATGAGGCCCGACTCAGCAGTGGGACATATATGGGCTAAATAGTAGTAGTAGTAGTTATACGACTACCTAGGTGTTCCGTTTAGCCGTGTTGTCACCTTTTCTCCTCGTGGATACCTGGCCTTGGAGGCTAGCTGGGTTATGTGGGACTCCGGGTCGTTGGGGTTTCACTCCCAAACGAGATGGCATGCACCCGCCAGCCTTGGCCTGCCACGTGCAGTGAAGCCTGGAGCTTCAAGGGCAATTTTTAAATTTTTTTAACGGTTTTATCGCGCATTATTTTATTAAAGGGGGCAGATATGAACTGTTTCTTTGTACTTTTGAAGACAACTGTCATCTAGTGTCTCCCGTGACCATAACTGCTGCAAAGCATACGTCGGTAATTAAATAATGTAATCGAAACACGCGATAAATCCGTTAAAAAGTGTTTAATTTCAATATTCAGAAAATGTTGTGGTTAATTACTTAATTAAGCAAGGCCAAATTATTAACAAATACGAGTTTATCTGTGATCTTGAAAAAATTTCTTGATCCTTCCGCCCGGCACTATTTACCATCTTTTTACGACCTGGATTCCCAGATACCCCGACTAGTCTACTTATGTTGTTGTACAGTAAAGAGTTATCTATCTATCTAGTCTTCAACGGCAGGGCATCGGTTAGGATATTATATTAATTTTACAAGGTAAAGGTTTTTAAAAGGTCTATGAATTTCCACATAATAAAAAAACCTTATGCAGCAATTTGTTATATAGTTAAGTTATTCCATCTTATGCAGAAATACGTTTATAGTTATTTCGCGTCAAAAATTGAAACTATTTCAAAAGATATTGATCTATTTTCAAAAGTTTAACTAACTGAATTTAAAGTCAATGCAGACAACATTACGGGTTAAGTACATTAAATTAACCGATACGTAAATAAAAAAAATCAAACCAATGAACTGTAATTACGCGTTCCCATTTTAAATTACTGGGAAAAACAAACGAAAACATTGTTCCACCTCAACCTTTTTCAAAGCTACTGAGCCAAAAATTATCTCATAATAACCCAGTATTGGACTTCAAATAAAAACAAAGTTGACGGGGGAAAGCCAACTTTGTGGAAATGAAACTCCCTCAAAAGGGTTGTTCTCATACAATTTTTGCAAAAGGCCTATTAATTATGAAGACAATAGCCATACATCAGTTCTTGTCCGGTTTTTTCGGAATGAGGTTTCACCCTTTTCCCTCCGTACTTTATACAGATGGTCGTAAAGGTGAGCACACACGATAAACAAGCGTGTTTATTGTTGCTCTGTTTGCGTAAATCGTTATGATTTAATTTTTGGTCGGTGGGCATTTATGGTGCGGTAATCACAGTCATACTTACATGGATTTGGTTCTTTTAATGCTTACGATCATTTTTATTTAACTCTGCCTGACACACAAAGCCATATCTGTTTGAATCATCACTTCAGACAATTACTAACTCGGGCCTCCTCCAAATCGTGGACGGAAATTAGCCTACTGTGCCACGCAAGGCGGGTTGGCACAGGGTTTGTATCAAGATTTCCTTCTCTTGCAGCTAGATGATCTTCCTCTTGCAATATTTTGTCACGTCTTACGATACTCTCAGGAGCGGGTTGTGTCCACTACACTATTGCCTCTACCTCAAGAGATGATAGTGTTGTCTTAGGTGTCATGGTTTTACTTATATTCCTCAGCCCATAAATGACTAACTGCTGAGTCGGGCTTCCTCCAAGCCTGCTGTGCCATGCTGGCCAGACTTGGTGGCATAGGGTTTTGTATCAAGATTTCCTTCTCTTGCGGCTAGGTTTTCGAGCATATAATTTTCTTTTGTCGGCTCTTACGACGCCCTCAGGATGTAATTGGGTGGCGACACTATTTATTCTAAATCCGTCACTACACGGATAGTTCTTATAAATAACTAACTATGTATAAATTATAAATACTTATAGGTATCACTATCACTATCACTACATAGTATAAAACAAAGTCGCTTTCGTCTGTCCGTCCCTATGTATGCTTAAATCTTTAAAACTACGCAACGGATTTTGAAGCGGTTTGTTTTAATAGATAGAGTGATTCAAGAGGAAGGTTTTTATGTATAATACATGCATAATTTTGTAGAGAAACACGGATAAATGTAAAGGTTTCTAATGTGATATCGTAAATAAACACATTTTTGCGCTTACATTGCAAACGCTGGCTGAACCCCACGAGATAAATCAAAATAATGTTCTACAGTATTGTACACCTTAAAAAGGTCAACAAAAAAGTCCGCGATGGCATATGTCTATCTCTTAAGGATAACCCACAAAAAAACATTTATATCCTTTACATTTTACGGGAAGAAATGGCTTACTTACGAGGTGATTTTAAGCAATAAATCATTAATCCTTATCCAATTAAGTACCTTAAACAAATTGTCCATTTAATATAGATGAATATAGCCCTTTACAGCATACAATTTAAATGTATATTTCCGGAGATATTACAGATTTAAAATGCAGGGACATAGCGGTGCGGCGGTACCAGACCGGCTGGCGCGTGCCGGGGCGGCGCAGGCGGCGCGTGCCTATAAATAGCGCGTCAAACGTCGCGCTTCGCCATATAGCAGTTTATGATTAGCAGCGATCGGACGCGTTTATCGGAGTTCTCTAGCGAGGAAAATAATAATAAATAAAAACGTGCTTTTCAGCGCGACAACTTACGTTTTTTTCCATATTGATTATTTCTAAACCGTATTTTAATAAGTAAGTACCTAACTTATTAGGTTAATTAGGTTAGGGTAATAGGATAGCTTAAATTTTTTTTTTGTTTTTCTTCTAATAAGACTTTGGTTAAATTTAGAGTTAAGGCGATTTAGTATTAGGGCAAGTATTCTTAATTATTCTTTATTCTTTATTCTTTATTGCACACAGATACATAAAATAAAAAACATGATATTTGGAAACAAAATGTACACAGGCGAGCTTAACTCTATAAGAGTTTTCTTCCAGCAAACCTTTGGCAGAGTGAGACCTGTAGAAGATGGGCATGGGCAGTGCACAACAAATTAAAAAATAAAAGTAATTTATCATTAAATTATCGCTAACTATATACTACATAGACCTACATACTAATAATACATACTATATACTTAAATAATTACAAAATACATAGGTAACTAAAAATATATATTATAATTATATACATATGCCTTATAGCTGTCTGCCTATTAGCTTACACACGTTACGATGAAAGGAAGTTTGTTTTAACTCTTTTCTTAAAAAAAAAAAAATTATCAAAAATTGTGGTTAAGTTAAATAAATAACTGAATAGAAAAGGGATTATTTTTTGTCGGTCATAACATAATATTGATTACCTTTTGTTTTTAGTCGAAAGATTGGTAAGTAATATATTTTTGACTGCAGCACTTCCTAATAATTTGTGCAATTTGTTTATATCCATACGTATAGTTTTAAGGTGTATTTCAGAGTATTAAATTTTGTATAGAAATTATAATCATGTCTGGAAGACGTCGTCGTTCGAACATAGGTCGTCGTGCAGTGAACGCAAGAAGAACACGTTCAGCAAGAGCTGAGGAATCATCAACGGAGCGTGAGGAT
The DNA here is from genome assembly GCA_905475355.2 of Clostera curtula. NCBI lineage: Eukaryota > Metazoa > Arthropoda > Insecta > Lepidoptera > Notodontidae > Clostera > Clostera curtula. The sequence goes on along the minus strand of FR997808.1, from coordinate 15,926,349 downwards.
CGCCTCAGCCAGCTCCGGGATAGATATAGAGCTGAGAGAGAAAGAGAATCCTCAGTAGAGCGTGAGTCTCGCCGCAGCCAGGATCGGGATAGGCATAGAGTTCAGAGAGCCAGAGAATCATCTGCAGAGCGTGAGGCTCAACTCAGCCAAAATAGGGAAAGACATCGAACACAGAGAGCGAGAGCATCGTCCGCACCGAACAGCCACAGATGGATAAATAAAGAAAATTCTGCTATGAATTACGATCATTCGATTCCTTACAAAGACGATCGTATAGTATCAATAGGTACTATGTCAGTAGTGTGTGAGCATTGCTTGGCATTGAAATTCAAGGACGAATCGAAAGGCATGTGTTGTTTACAAGGAAAAGTAAAATTAGAAGAAATTCTTCCTCCACCCGAACCGCTTCAATCTCTCCTTGCAGGTGATCATCCGAAATCCAAACAATTCATGCGCAATATACGCCGTTATAATAACGCATTTCAAATGACCTCTTTCAAGAGTAAGCAAGTAGTTGAGCATGGTTTTATGCCTACATTTAAAATTCAAGGGCAAGTGTACCACTTAGCTGGGAGCCTGCTACCAATTCGACCCGATGATCACAAATTCCTTAAAAATTAATTTTATCACTGATCCAGATACACAAGCATCAACGCGGTGTTCGAGTGTCGCACAGCCAATAGATAGAGATTTGATCAGATCTCTCCAAGACATGTTACATTCTCATAACTGCTACATACAGTCATTTAAAACTGCTATTGAGAGTGTTCCATTAGATACTCCAGACTATAATGTCGTAATCCATGCAAATAAAGTTCCCGTTGGCGAACACAGAGGACGATATAATGCGCCTTCCACGAGTGAAGTAGCAGTGGTAATAGCTGGACAGCAATTTGACAAAAGAGATATTGTATTGCATAGTCGTGATGACAATTTGCAAAAGATTTCAGAGTTACACAGATCTTATGACAGCTTACAATATCCTTTGATGTTATGTCGCGGAGAAGATGGTTATGCTATTAATGTTTCTCAAGTTGACCCAATCAGTGGTGTACCTTTGCGTAAAACAGTGTCGTGTATGAACTACTATTGCTACCGTATAATGACAAGACGTAACAATTTCAACCCTTTGCTTAAATATGGAATGTTGACAAACCAATACTTGGTCGATCAATATGCGAAAATTGAATCTGAGAGATTGGCTTACATCCGTAACAATCAAACTAAATTGAGAGCAGAAAATTACGTTCACCTTCAGGATGCTTTACATGCGAATGAACACAGTGACGGTATTGGACAGTTGGTTATACTACCTTCATCATTCACAGGTGGACCTCGATATTTACATGAAAAATCACAGGACGCAATGACTTATGTCAGACATTACGGTAAACCTGATTTATTTATTACTGCAACATGTAACCCGAATTGGCCAGAAGTCAAAGAAAATATTAATACAAATTTAACTCCACAAGATAGATACGATATAGTTAACAGAGTCTTCCATTTAAAAGTACAGAAACTCCTGCACCTCATTAACAAGTCTCATATATTCGGTCCGCCGCGCTGTCATATGTACACTATAGAGTGGCAGAAACGTGGTTTACCACATGTACATCTGCTGGTGTGGTTAGTGAACAAAATCAGACCAAATCAAATTGACAGTGTTATTTCAGCTGAATTACCGGTTAAAGAAGAAGATCCTGCTCTGTTCGAAATCGTAAAGAAACACATGGTGCACGGCCCTTGCGGGGCTTTTAACCGTAATTCTCCATGTATGCGAGATTCCAAATGCGGCAAAAAATTTCCGAAGTTGTTCCAAACTCAAACATGTACTAGCGATGACGGATATCCTAAATATCGTCGACGATCGCCAGAACAGGGCGGGCAAAGTGCCACCGTCCGAAACCATGATATTGATAACCGATGGATAGTTCCCTATAATCCGCTCCTTTTGAAAATTTTTGATGCCCACATTAACGTTGAGTTGTGCAGTTCAATAAAGTCGATCCAATATGTCACTAAATACATTAATAAAGGTAGCGATCAAGCCACTTTCAGCATACAATCACCAAATGAAGTGGAAACATATCAGTCTGGGCGTTACATTTGCAGCTCTGAAGCAGTGTGGAGGATTTTATCATTCGAAGTGCACGACCGAGCTCCCACTATTGTCCACCTTGCAGTTCATTTAGAAAATGGACAAAGAGTATATTTCACAGAAAACAATATACAAGAAGTTGTTAATAACCCGCGGGACACGACATTAACTGCATTCTTCAAGTTATGCGCTCAAGATGATTTCGCGAAAACACTGACATATGACAGAGTTCCAAGTTACTATACATGGAACCAGAGCTCTAAAACCTTTCAACGGCGAAAGCAAGGTACTGCGGTTGATGGTTTCCCCGGAGTAAAAAAAACGGATGCTCTTGGCAGAGTCTACGTGATTCATCCCAACAACAGCGAATGCTTTCATCTGAGAATGTTACTGCATGTTGTAAAAGGCCCGACATCGTTTGCACACCTGAGAACTGTACAAGGTGTTATTTACAATACTCATAAAACAGCATGCAAAGCTATGGGTCTTTTGGAAGACGATTCTCACTGGGAAAACACATTATCAGAAGCAGCTATTTGCAGTTCAGCTACATCATTAAGATATTTGTTTGCCATCATAGTAGCGTTTTGTCAAGTAACTGACTCTGTTAGTTTATGGAATAAATTTCGAGAAAATATGGCCAGTGATATTCTGATTCGGCGACGGCGAGAGTTAGTTTCAGATGAAGTACAATATGATCAAAACATATTTGACGAAACTTTATTTGAATTGAACAAATTAGTGCAATTACTATCGAGCAAATCGATCAAGGATTTTGGGCTGCCGATGCCAGCTAACTCAGATTTAACTAATAGTGCCGAATACACAAGAGAAACGTCATATGATCGGTCGAGACTGTTACGAAATATATTTCAAGATGAGCCACGATTGAACTTCGATCAGAAAAAAGTATTCACTACATTACTATCATCAATTGATAACAATGAAGGGAAAATATTTTTTCTTGACGCCCCAGGAGGTACAGGAAAAACATTTTTAATCAATTTGCTTTTAACAAAAGTCAGATCTACGGGGAAAATTGCATTAGCTGTGGCGTCATCCGCCATTGCCGCTACACTTTTAGAAGGAGGCCGAACTGCACACTCTACATTCAAGCTCCCGCTGAAAATTGCCACCGATGATAATAACAGCATCTGTAGTGTTTCTAAACAGAGCAATACAGGAAAATTGATGCGTGACTGTTCATTAATAGTCTGGGACGAAGCCACCATGTCAAACAAGACGTCTGTGGAAGCACTGGATAGGACAATGCGCGATTTGCGCAGCAAAAATTCACCTATGGGTGGATGCACAATTCTGTTCTCGGGAGATTTTCGTCAAATCCTACCAGTTGTGACTCGAGGAACTCGTGCTGACGAGATAAATGCTTCCCTAAAACGATCCAACCTTTGGCCACACGTCAATAAGTTAGAGCTTAAAACTAACATGAGGGTTTCATTGTCTTCACATGAGAACAGGCTTTTTGCAGAGATGTTGCTAAAAGTTGAGAATGGAGAGTTAACACAAAGTGATGGAATGATTGACCTAAAAAACCTTTGTGTTTTGATAGACAACATCGAAGAGTTGATCAACAATGTCTATCCTGACATTGATAACGTAAGTTGTAAGACTACATCTTGGTTTAAAGAAAGAGCAATTCTGTCACCAACTAACGAACAAGTAGATAAGGTAAATAACTTGATTCTTTCAAAGATTGATGCGCCGACGCAAATATACTACTCGGTCGATACTGTTCTCGATTTGGAAGAAGCTGTTCATTTTCCTGCAGAATTTCTTAATTCTTTGAACCCGTCTGGACTACCTCCCCATAAAATGGTGTTGAAAGTAGGTTGTCCTGTTATTTTATTAAGAAACCTGAATCCACCTAAACTTTGCAATGGCACGCGTTTGCTGGTAAAGTTACTAAAAACATTCATAATAGAGTGTACAATACTCACCGGATGTGGTACCGGAGAACGCGTATTGATTCCCCGAATTCCTCTGATACCATCAGATTTACCGTTCCAATTTAAACGCCTACAATTTCCCGTAAAGACATCTTTTGCAATGACCATAAATAAATCGCAGGGTCAAACTTTCAACGTTGCGGGCTTAGATTTGAGCGTTGAGTGTTTTTCTCATGGTCAACTATATGTCGCTCTTTCAAGAGTAACTTCTAGACAAAACATGTTTGTATTGTCTAATGACAAAAAAACAGTAAACGTGGTTTATAAGGACATCCTGTAATAGGTAAAAATATTTTGTATCGTCATTGCACCCTGAAACCGATCCAGTTGCAGCGAGGTGTTAGACAGGGAGACGTCTCACCGAAACTGTTCACCGCTGCACTGGATGATGTTTTCAAGGTTCTGGACTGGAAAGCGCGTAAACATATACGTAAACGGCGAGTACATCACTCACCTTCGATTTGCTGACGACATAGTCGTAATGGCTGAGACCATGGAGGGTCTCACTACGATGCTGGCCGTTGTCGAGCCTCCGAACGAGTAGGCCTTAAGATGAACATGGAGAAGACTAAGGTCATGTCTAATACCCATGTTCAAGCCACTGATGATGACTGAAGCCCGATGGGGCAGAAAAGTCCTTGCGTGGCGAACGCTTTCCGGAAGGCGCAGTGCTGGTAGGCCTCCCACACGGTGGACCGACGTCCTGGTTAAGGTCGCCGGAAAAGGATGGATGCGGGCGGCCCAGGACCGGCTTTTGTGGAGATCCTTGGGAAAGGCCTATGTCCAGCAGTGGACGTCTATGGGCTGAAATAATTGCACCCGTGCGAAGCCGGGGCGGGTCGCTAGTTATATTATAAATCTTATCGAAACGTCGGGAGTTAAAAAACACGCGATAAATCCGCTAAGAAGTGTTAAATTTCAAGAAATAATGCTGATGATTCATCCTTAACCAAATTTTGGACAATATTAGAATTAGAATTTTTTTAAATGTAATTTTTTTAAACAATTTATTGATTTTGCCCAAAAGCTTGGTTACGGTAAGTTGTCTACACTCACCTTTACTAACACGCAAAGTGCGTTCGCCGGTGCCAAAAATACTTTCTTTTTTCCGCGAATTGATAACGTCACATCTAAAGGAAATGCTGTCAGCCGAGCACAAGAAGTGTTCTACTCAAGTAGACCTGTCTGATAAAGGGATGCTTTCATTTTTAAAGGGAAGTCGGTTAGAAAGTAGATTAAGCGTGCAAGTTCTTTGGTATTTTGTTTAGATTGTGTGCGTAGATTTGGACTCGTTTATAAAATCCGCGTAGTGGTGAGCCTAGAAAACATAGTGTTCCACCTCATTCCATCCCAAGGGTGTCGTAAGAGCCGACGGAAGGTAATGACAATGCCGATAACTTAGTCGCAAGAGAAGGAAAACTTGATACGATACCGTGTGCCAGCCGTCTGCGCAACGATTATACAACGGGCCCGTCGCATCGTCACTCTAAAACCCGCACTCTCATAGTACTAGTGATATGACAGAGTAATCGTTGGCGCACTCGTTTTTTTTTTTTTGGAGGTGGTATTTTTTCTTGCTATAATAGTAGATATTGCCTAAGTAGTGGAGGAAAGTTCAAGCGTGTCATTAACCAATCGCATGCGTTTATCACTGCCAGTGCCACACAAAAATCAACATTTGCGCATTGTTCAAGTTATTTGCCGTAGACTGTACTAAACGTATTGTTTTTGTATGTAATATAAAAACAAAATGTATTATTTTATTTGACACTAGCGACCCGCCCCGGCCTCGCACGGGTGCAATTATATTATACCTATAAACCTTCCTCTTGAATTACTCTATCTATTAAAAAAAACCGCTTCAAAATCCGTTGCGTAGTTTTAAAGATTTATGCATACATAGGGACGGACAGAAGAATGCGACTTTGTTTTATACTATGTAGTGATGATTACTCCTTCATAGCTATGTGGCCTAAGACTTAAGACTAAAGCCTGTTACAAATAATTCTTATAATAATAATTCATTCAGTTATCTACAATTAACAAACGACGGCCTCGTTGGTCCTGGGTGTACCGCTTTTAGAACAACGGGTCCCGGGTTCGATTCCGAGGTCGGGCAAGTGTCTTTGTCTTAACCAGAGGCACTTGCTCTGAGTCTGGGTGTAATTCTTCTTCGTGAATGACATGTTTGTGAACTGCCCCCGCGATAAAGGTTCGTTTCGGTTAGAGCCCGTTTTCTTGGAAAAAAAATGCTGGCAAACATCTTTGACTTATCTTATCTTGACAAGATTACCAACTTTATGGAGTACGTGGAGTATGGAGTACGTCAAAATAGGGTATTATATTCATATTAGCTTAATTCAAATTTCCAAATATATGAGCTGATTATCATGTAATGTTAATGTACTCGTTTGTATTGGTTTGACGGAGAATTATTGGGATTTGCTTACGGAATTTCTTATGAGCATCATTAAGGCTCTTATTACTCTCATTAAAAAGAAAACTGGTATCATCATCGTCGTCATTACTTCTATGTCAAACCGCCACTAAAAAAAGGCTACCAACTCTTAGCTGGTTGTATCTATAGAGTACTAGAAACCTTATCTAGGATATTGGTTTAACGTCAAGAAGGATTTCTAGTTTTAAGTGCCGAATATTCGCGTTTACGTATCGACAATTTTTGTGAAAGAACGTCATCCAGATTCAAAATAGATGGAATACTAAAATTAATTAAAAAAAAAAATTTAATCTATTACCCAACTTCTAGAAAACGTATCAAGATGCAAGATGGATTAAAATACAAAATATGACTGTGACAATAACATATAATTTCACGCGCCAAATTTCGTTTTTGAATCGAAACTTGCAGCGTACAATTAGATATTGTATATTTGTATATTATAACCGCCATAAAAAGGTCATTCGATTCTAAAACCGTTTGGAAATTTTATTCGAATTGTTTCCATATAATTTTAACGAAATCATTTTAGTAGTTTTTGACCCATGGCCCAAGAACACAGGCCGGCTTACTCCCGGCAAACACCTAGAATACTTTGATAGATAGATAGATAACTCTTTATTGTACACACAACAGTAACAACTTACGATAGTATACATTTATGAGTCACTTGTACAATAGCTAAAGAGCAATCTCTTCCAGGCAACCAACTTTGCCATCCACGCCACATCAGATTGTTGTGATCTTTCTTAAACCGGTCGTATGCTGCCAATTTTCCCCCAAGTTTATGAAAAACTGCTAAGTGCTAATAGAATAATATTATTTCTGTCTTTCTCTTATTTCGTTGATATTGTGCTGATTTATTATCATAACCATATAAGCGTGACTATTATGTTTTTTGTTAGTGTGGTGACCGATTTAGAATACATAGTGTCACCACCCCATTCCACCCTGAGGGTGTTGTAAGAGCCGATAAAAGGAAATGACAAGTCGCAAGACCCACCACAAGAAAACCAAGCCGCAAGACAAGGAAACTTGATACGAAACCTTGTGCCAACCCGTCTGGCCAGCGTGGCACAGTAGGCTAATTACCCGCCCTGTGATTAGATGAGGCCCGACTCAGCAGTGGGACATATATGGGCTAAATAGTAGTAATAGTAGTTATACGACTACCTAGGTGTTCCGTTTAGCCGTGTTGTTACCTTTTCTCCTCGTGGATACCTGGCCTTGGAGGCTAGCTGGGTTATGTGGGACTCCGGGTCGTTGGGGTTTCACTCCCAAACGAGATGGCATGCACCCGCCAGCCTTGGCCTGCCACGTGTAGTGGAGCCTGGAGCTTCAAGGGCAATTTTTAATTTTTTTTTATCGCGCATTATTTAATTAAAGGGGGCAGATATGAACTGTTTCTTTGTACTTTTGAAGACAACTGTCATCTAGTGTCTCCCGTGACCTATAACTGCTGCAAAGCATTCGAAACGTCGGTAATTAAATAATGTAATCGAAACACGCGATAAATCCGTTAAAAAGTGTTTAATTTCAATATTCAATTCAACAAATTTCTTGATCCTTCCGCCCGGCACTATTTACCATCTTTTTACGACCTGGAGTCCCAGATACCCTGACTAGTCTACTTATGTTGTTGTACAGTAAAGAGTTATCTATCTATCTATCTAGTCTTCAACGGCAGGGCATCGGTTAGGATATTATATTAATTTTACAAGGTAAAGGTTTTAAAAAGGTCTATGAATTTCCACATAATAAAAAAACCTTATGCAGCAATTTGTTATATAGTTAAGTTATTCCATCTTATGCAGAAATACGTTTATAGTTATTTCGCGTCAAAAATTGAAACAGGGCCATCTATTTTCAAAAGTTTAACTAACTGAATTTAAAGTCAATGCAGACAACATTACGGGTTAAGTACATTAAATTAACCGTTACGTAAATAATAAAAATCAAACCAATGAACTGTAATTACGCGTTCCCATTTTAAATTACTGGGAAAAAACAAACGAAAACATTGTTCCACCTCAACCTTTTTCAAAGCTACTGAGCCAAAAATTATCTCATAATAACCCAGTATTGGACTTCAAATAAAAACAAAGTTGACGGGGGAAAGCCAACTTTGTGGAAATGAATCTCCCTCAAAAGGGTTGTTCTCATACAATTTTTGCAAAAGGCCTATTAATTATGAAGACAATAGCCATACATCAGTTCTTGTCCGGTTTTTTCGGAATGAGGTTTCACCCTTTTCCCTCCGTACTTTATACAGATGGTCGTAAAGGTGAGCACACACGATAAACAAGCGTGTTTATTGTTGCTCTGTTTGCGTAAATCGTTATGATTTAATTTTTGGTCGGTGGGCATTTATGGTGCGGTAATCACAGTCATACATGGATTTGGTTCTTTTAATGCTTACGATCATTTTTATTTAACTCTGCCTGACACACAAAGCCATATCTGTTTGAATCATCACTTCAGACCATTACTAACTCGGGCCTCCTCCAAATCGTGGACGGAAATTAGCCTACTGTGCCACGCAAGGCGGGTTGGCACAGGGTTTGTATCAAGATTTCCTTCTCTTGCAGCTAGATGATCTTCCTCTTGCAATATTTTGTCACGTCTTACGATACTCTCAGGAGCGGGTTGTGTCCACTACACTATTGCCTCTACCTCAAGAGATGATAGTGTTGTCTTAGGTGTCATGGTTTTACTTATATTCCTCAGCCCATAAATGACTAACTGCTGAGTCGGGCTTCCTCCAAGCCTGCTGTGCCATGCTGGCCAGACTTGGTGGCATAGGGTTTTGTATCAAGATTTCCTTCTCTTGCGGCTAGGTTTTCGAGGATATAATATTCTTTTGTCGGCTCTTACGACGCCCTCAGGATGTAATTGGGTGGCGACACTATTTATTCTAAATCCGTCACTACACGGATAGTTCATATAAATAACTAACTATGTATAAATTATAAATACTCATATTATATTATCACTATCACTACATAGTATAAAACAAAGTCGATATTTTCTGTCCGTCCCTATGTATGCTTAAATCTTTAAAACTACGCAACGGATTTTGCAGCGGTTTTTTTTAATAGATAGAGTGATTCAAGAGGAAAGTTTATGATGTATAACCCACCCCCGCTTTACACGGGCGAAGCCGGGACGGGCCACTAGTAATAAATAAATAAATATCCTTGGACATTTCACACAACGCCATCTCGTCCCAAGTTAAGCAACTTAATGCTTGTGTTATGGTAACGAGATGGATGATAAACTACTTAGATACATTTTTTTTAAATACATACTTATAATAGATAGAAATGACACCCAGACTCCGAGCCAGTGCCTCTGGTTTAGACAAAGACACTTGCCCGACCCCGGAATCGAAACCGGGACCCGTTGATCCAAAGGCAGTATCAGCATCTAACCCTAGTGGTTAGATGTGCTAACGTCGGGAGTTAAAAAACACGCGATAAATCCGCTAAGAAGTGTTAAATTTCAAGAAATAATGCTGATGATTCATCCTTAACCAAATTTTGGACAATATTAGAATTAGAATTTTTTAAATGTAATTTTTTTAAACAATTTATTGATTTTGCACAAAAGCTTGGTTACGGTAAGTTGTCTACACTCACCTTTACTAACACGCAAAGTGCGTTCGCCGGTGCCAAAAATACTTTCTTTTTTCCGCGAATTGATAACGTCACATCTAAAGGAAATGCTGTCAGCCGAGCACAAGAAGTGTTCTACTCAAGTAGACCTGTCTGATAAAGGGATGCTTTCATTTTTAAAGGGAAGTCGGTTAGAAAGTAGATTAAGCGTGCAAGTTCTTTGGTATTTTGTTTAGATTGTGTGCGTAGATTTGGACTCGTTTATAAAATCCGCGTAGTGGTGAGCCTAGAAAACATAGTGTTCCACCTCATTCCATCCCAAGGGTGTCGTAAGAGCCGACGGAAGGTAATGACAATGCCGATAACTTAGTCGCAAGAGAAGGAAAACTTGATACGATACCGTGTGCCAGCCGTCTGCGCAACGATTATACAACGGGCCCGTCGCATCGTCACTCTAAAACCCGCACTCTCATAGTACTAGTGATATGACAGAGTAATCGTTGGCGCACTCGTTTTTTTTTTTTTGGAGGTGGTATTTTTTCTTGCTATAATAGTAGATATTGCCTAAGTAGTGGAGGAAAGTTCAAGCGTGTCATTAACCAATCGCATGCGTTTATCACTGCCAGTGCCACACAAAAATCAACATTTGCGCATTGTTCAAGTTATTTGCCGTAGACTGTACTAAACGTATTGTTTTTGTATGTAATATAAAAACAAAATGTATTATTTTATTTGACACTAGCGACCCGCCCCGGCCTCGCACGGGTGCAATTATATTATACCTATAAACCTTCCTCTTGAATTACTCTATCTATTAAAAAAAACCGCTTCAAAATCCGTTGCGTAGTTTTAAAGATTTATGCATACATAGGGACGGACAGAAGAATGCGACTTTGTTTTATACTATGTAGTGATGATTACTCCTTCATAGCTATGTGGCCTAAGACTTAAGACTAAAGCCTGTTACAAATAATTCTTATAATAATAATTCATTCAGTTATCTACAATTAACAAACGACGGCCTCGTTGGTCCTGGGTGTACCGCTTTTAGAACAACGGGTCCCGGGTTCGATTCCGAGGTCGGGCAAGTGTCTTTGTCTTAACCAGAGGCACTTGCTCTGAGTCTGGGTGTAATTCTTCTTCGTGAATGACATGTTTGTGAACTGCCCCCGCGATAAAGGTTCGTTTCGGTTAGAGCCCGTTTTCTTGGAAAAAAAATGCTGGCAAACATCTTTGACATTAAATACTTCTTTAGCACATAGAATTTTCGAGAATCTATTTTGTAATCACGGGGACAGAATTTTGTGTTCGATAATTAAATTATCAACTAAACTAGGTCATAACGCCTACTATCCTTAAAATTCCTCGGAGCTTGCGTCCTGTCAGTACAGTAGGTAGTGATCCACGCGAGCAAAGTCGAGGGCAGTAATAATTAATACTCTTGTTCAGTCTTTTTTTTAATTATTTTGTTACAACACCACACACTTGTAGTCTGTGTTCTTTTTAGCAATGAATGGTAATTATTTACTCTTCTTTTTTTTCCTTTCGTCTGTCGTACCCCGCGCCTTGGCACCTGGGACATTGGTCTTTCATTTAACCTACTCTCAGTAGGTGCTTCCTTAGCTTATGTTTGGTAATAGCTGTTTGGTCTTGATATTTAGATTAAATAACTTAAATAACTTGTTCAGTCTTTGAATAACCCGCATCAAGCGGACTTATAAGATTTATTGACCGGTTATTATTTGATTTATTCGTACAAAGAGTCTAGAGCGAAATTTTCATCAATCATTTTCACAATTCCACTTCAAAAGCAATAAACATCGAGTTTAATAGTTCACAGAACAGAGTAGTATCATCAATGACGCGCTGATTGAAATTCAATTAATAAAATTGATTGGGATTCAATTATTAAAACTGCTTCAACGCTGTCGTTTCGTATGGGAGCTTTATTTGCTGCCTATTGTTGAATTTTAAATGAATAAAAAATACAATTGGCACAGGTTTCGTTTCAAGTTTTCCTTCTCATGCAGCTAGGTTTTTGGGCCTTGTCACTTCTTTTTGTTGGCTCTTACGACACTCTTAGGCTGGAATGAGGTGGTGATGTTATGTATTCTAAGTCCGTCACCGGACGGACGGCTGGCGTCTAGCGCTCGGGTATCCATGCCAAAAAAGTTAGATTGGTGACTTTACGTGCCCTCGGAAACACAACATATTCTAATATTCTCTTTCAGATTATACATTTTTCAAACTCCTTTGAGAATTTAGGTTTTTCCAGTCGCTATAAAATGCGATTAAATAATTAACACCTTCCATTCCCGCCCCTTGTTTATCATGGGGCCTTATTAGTAACGTTTTATCATCACCAACCTAAAAGGGCACCCGGGTCAGAAAGACTTTCATTAATTACAGCTGGAAAATTTACGAGTGGCCGCTCAAGCTTTTCTGGTTACATTAGCAGGGGCTAGATAATATTTTGGTAGAAATTTTTGTTCATGCTGGGTGCGGACTTTTTATTTCTGAGATTTTAATTAATTAACAGAGTAATGCACAGGCATGTTAATGATGTACTTTTCTAATCTTCGCAGTTTTTGCACATTTCTAAAAATACAACAGGGTTTATATCGTGATACAATATGTGAAAGTTCTATCAAAATAAAATATGTATTCAGTCCAATAAGCTCGTGTGAGATATTTTGTTTATCCTTCACTTACCACTTTTTAGAAATGTTGCTTTACAGACAAGAGCAAATAAATTTGTAGTTTTTGCATATTTTGATTCACCATTTTAGTTAAAGAAATAAAACCGTTTTGTGGGAGCAAGCTCGCACAATAGTCACAAGGTTCCAAACATCAACAGGTAAGTATGTGATGTCATATATCACAGTTCTTTTTTTGGGTATTGCTGGTAATTGTCATATGCATACCGCCGCCCTTGGGGAGTGTGGCCGGCGATTAGATGGGACTTCGAAAACTACTCGTCTACCCACTAAAACCCCAGCGCTATACCCTCACACGACACGCTTAGGGCGCCACAGCTTCGCGTAAACGCAGTCCAATGCGACAAGCAGGCCTGAGCCAAACGACCCACAGCAATGACACCTGTTCATAAGCATGACGCATATCACAGTCGTCGCCCTCTTCAACCATATTGTAGGAAAGCGAACGACGTTGCCACTGCCATTAATCTATAGGGCAACTCAAGCATCATCGTCTTATACAGCGTGTCCCAAAAAATAGTGTCAAGCGGAAGTCCAGAGATAGAGCACCCCTTGGGGTACCCGAATCACCCATACGTATGTTCTGCGATTTTTCATAGTTTTTAACCCCGACGCAAAAAGAGGGGTGTTATAAGTTTCACGTGTCTGTCTGTCTGTCTGTCGGTCTGTCTGTCTGTCTGTCTGTGGCCCCGTAGCTCGCGAACGGATAAAGCGATTTCAATAAAGTTTTTATTGTATGAAAGGTGAGTTACGGGCGAGTGTTCTTAGACATATTTGATGAAAATCGGGTGAGCCGTTTAAAAGTTATGATGGGTGAAAGTGGGGAAGAATAACCGAATGTCTGCAAATATAATCGAGTGGGGTCTCAAATGAAAGCGCATCACGTGCAATTTAACAAAATCTACATTATAATAAGTATGTAGGTACCTATAAAAAGTATAAAATAAAAATTAACCTTTAAAAAGTAAAAAATAAAAATAAATACTTCGCGTTGGGGGACCACTCCCACTTATTTATTACCTGACCCCTGGTCCCCCAACGCGAAGTATTTATTTTTATTTTTTACTTTTTAAAGGTTATTGTGTCGGGGGTTTATTTAAATTTTTAATTTAATTTTTTCGTGTTATGATTTTGATACCTCGGTGATTCGGGTACCTCAAGGGTTGCTCTATCACTGGACTTCAGCTTGACACTATTTTTTTGGGACTGCCTGTATATATAAATTACGCGTCACGATGGATGTCCGCGATGGACTCCTAAACTACTTAAAACCAATTTTAAACAAGTTTGTACACCGTGTGCAGTTTGATCCAACTTGAAAGGTAGGATTAGCTTACATCTCAATTTACATCGTCGCAATATAATTTTATTGCAATTTTTTTCTATTAATATAAATTATTATATAAATAAATATATTTGACAGTCACAATTATATGTTAGCTCCAAACGATTCTAACAGATGGCGATATCTTTTGACTGGATTTAGTAAGTATTCAATAGATGGCGCTATGTTAAAAGTTAAATTATTGTATGTTAATGTTAAATGTAATATAAAAAAAACTTAGCCGCAACCACACATGGCCGGGTCTGCTAGTATCTTCATATAGGTACATACTAGCTGTCCCGGCAAACGTTGTTTTGCCAAATAATTAACCACCCCCCACGCAACCCCCTTCCCCGCGCAACCCCCACCCCGCGCAACCCCCACCCCGCGCAACCCTCTAGGTCTTATGGTTCCAGAGATATCGTGAACATCTCCTATCGCAAACGTTGTTTTGCCATGTAATTAAATAGGGGTTGATCGTAGAGGGGTGAAAATTTAGGGTTGTTTGTATTTTTTTATGCTGTATCTTAAAAAAATAAAAGCAAAAAAAATTCTCTAAAAATAATCAATTTTTTTTTTGACCCCCCCCCCTTAAAATTTAGGGGGATGAAAAATAGATGTTGTCCTATTCTCATACCTACCCAATATGCTCACAAAATTTCATTAAAATCGGTCAAGCCGTTTCGGAGGAGTTTGGCATCAAACTGTGACACGAGAATTTTATATATTAGATTTTACCAATCATGCTGACTGACTAGTATAAGTTGCCACACTATAGAGTGGGTTGGATCATTTTATTTCATCGTCGTCGCTGTCTCAGCCAATAAATAACCACTAACGAATAGGGCCTCCTCCAAATTCATGGAAGGAAATGAGCCTACTGTGCCACGCTGGTAAGACGGCTAGGTGAACTGCCTTTTGCTTTCCTTCAGTCACCTCTTACGTCACCCTCAGGATGGTATGAGTTGGTGACATTGTGTATTATAAATCCGTCACCACACGTATTTTTATTTGATACAGAGAAATTTAAGAAGTTAGTACAAGGTTAATTGTAACCTACTTATTACGGTAATATTTTCGGCCAAATTAGTTAGTTCCTTTAGCGGTATTTCATATCAGTCACAGGATTAAATGAGTTGGTGGTACAATGTATCATAAATCTCTCTAGATTTATTTTGTATTCTCTACATCTGGAATTAAACAATTCCAATGGTGATGATACTATGATATTTAAATTGTTTCCACAGAAAAAGGCACATTTCACAATTTTAAATACATATGATCGTACAAAGACATCTATTGGATACTTTCTAAACTGCTACACACAGAGTAAACTCAAACTCGTTCAAACGTATTAATTCAATATAATTGCCAGCAGATGGCGTTAGTAAAGACTTGATTCAAAAGTAAGTGCACAGGTCTGTCATGACTTTACCATTATACCAAAATTATTTTGGTTCGAAATGTTTTTATGAAATTCAAGCTTTCTAGAAATAATTTCTAAAGGACTTGTATTCAAGTTAAATCATGCAATCGGCATTGTTTCTTGGAAAGTAATGCATATTAAAGTCCGTGAAAGCAAAATTCGTTGTCATTCAGCCGGCGTATGTAACCTCGCGGAGCGCACGAATGTGCAAGATTAGCTTCATAGTTTTAGGGAAACGTGTTCAAGAAAGATTTGGCTCTATTTTGTATTAAAAATATACCCATTGCTTAAGGAATAATACACAGGGTATTCACAAATATAAAATACGATAGGGTCCCAACGGATATCCATCAATGGCATGTATCTTTTTTTTATTACCTTAGAAATCCTCATGGACACCCGTCCGCTATACGCCAGCCGGGTTATGTGGGACTCCAGGGCGCGGAAAGATGGTATTTGCGCCCCAACTTACCCACCCACTAAAACCAACGATGTCTCTCGACTGCCTGAAACAGGGCCACGGGAGTCACTCCCCAGTGGGTAGTATGCTCCGCGACCCTGATGGGCCTTGAACCGCTTTTACAAGTGGGCCCCACGCTTTGATGGGGAGTTCAGGACGCTCGCCAACCAACCGAGAGGCACGTGCGGGATATTGCACGTGCCCCCGTCAGGCGCTGGATGAACTGGCGCCCGACCTACGCGGTTGCGGCACGCCTGCCTGGCCGCTCCTTCGCTGCTAGTGGTGGCAGCCCTGCACTGCATCACCACGCCGTTTGTCGTGGCAGGTTGAGGCTTCCGAGGCAACTCTGAGGACAGAGCAGTCCCCAGAGCCGAAACCCACCACGACTCCATGTGCTGCTCTTCTTCTGGCCTTTCCCCGTGTGCCCGCCCAGCATAGCTGACCCTGAGCCGGTACGGCCCCAACGGATCCTAAAGGCACGCAAGCCCTCTCACCACAACATGGTGGCAGCACGGTCCAGGGGGAATGGCATGTACCTAGAGAAACTCAGACATGTTTGAAAATAAATGGTTTAAAACAAATAATAATATATAATAAATTTATTTGTGAGTGGTTAAAAAAAATAAGTGTGTGTGTAAAATAGTATGACTTTGGCAGTGAGAGCATAAAAATGACAATTGAATTTATATTTAAGCACGACATTTTTTAATTGAGTCTATGAATAGTTAGTTACTAGTGACTTTTAAATTATCATTATTAATTATTGAATTTACATTCACATACCTTAAAAGATGATCTATTACGGACTTATTGTAACACACCCTGTATGTACACTCTATAGTGAAAAATTAAACTGAATTGAATTGAAAACATAGCTAATGAAAATTTATAAATAAGATGCCTTATATTTGACTGTCATAATATCTGCAGAGCTATTAATTACAGTGGTAATGTTACTTATTAGCATCATCATCAATTCAACTAAAAGACGTCCACTGCTGGACATAGGCCTCCCCCGAAGAACTCCACAAAGGTCGGTCTTGGGCCGCCCGCACCCATCTTTATCCGGCGACCTTAACCAAGTCATTGGTCCACCGTATGGCAGGCGTACCAACACTGCGCTTTCCGGAACGCGGACGCCACTCGAGTACTCTTCTGCCCCATCGGGCGTCGCTCCTGCGAGCCATGTACCCTGCCCACTGCCACTAAAGATTGGCAATCCTGTGGGCTATGTTGGTAACTGGTTCGTCTGCCGTATCTCCTCATTTCTGATTCAATTTTGTACATAATAAGATTATATAGCTGTAGCGAACAACATGGTACATACTTTACACAATTTACCCGAAAAATATGAACTATTTAAACACTTGACTGCCTCGTTGGTCTAGGGGTTGGATGTGCCGCCTTTGGATCACGGGGTCCCGGGTTCAATTCCGGGGCTGGGCAAGTGTCTTTGTGTAAACCAGAGGCACTTGCTCTGAGTCTGGGTGTCATTTGTGTTCGTGAATTTCATGCTTGAAAACTGCCCCCGCGATACAGGTTAAAAAACCTACAGCAGGGGTTACGTTTTTTATAAAAAAAAACAAGAAATATCGCCTACAAATACGAGGATTACTAATAAGTCCTACACTGCGATATCGAAATTTCAAGAGCAATTCGCACAGTTAAGATTTCCCCGATTACAACTATCGGGGGAATAGGGGCAGCGACCCCTAGCCAAACAAACCACCTTGTCTGGCTGGATGATCATCCCTTTGCGACTGTTTGTGAAAAGGGCAGTGCTGGTAAGCTTCCCACACGGTGGACCGACGACCTGGTTAAGGTCGCCGGAAAACAATGGATGCGGGCGGCCCAGAACCGGCTTTTGTAGAAATCCTTGGGGGAGGCCTATGTCCACCAGTAGACGGTTTTTGGCTGAAATTATGACGAAAATGTACAATATATCTGTTTTATACCCTGTATAGTAGTCACTTCAGCTTTTAAAAACATAGTTTTCTACTAGCACTTGACCCAACACGGGATTCTTATCTAGGACCTCTTAACTCAGAAGGCACTCGACCAACTAGGCCTTTTCATAAAAATAAAGCCCTTAAACGTAATTGAGTACTGCACAATAAAAATACACTTTTACCTTTTAACGGATAATACTTCAAACTAAATCCAGCCTTAAGAACTTAATGTTACAGTCTATAGTTCTAATGTACTGTAAATTAAACTTAGTTCTGGTCTAAAGGATTGACATTCGAATATAAACTTATTTCAAATGGTCTAAGGTTGCATTCTGTTAGGCAGTTAAAGTAAATACAAGATACGGTTTGTTGATAGAAGTCCACATCATTACGCTATAGTTCTTGGTGACGAACAGACGTCTTCATATCGTTACATTGACAATTGTGGCTGTGTTGTTTAAAGAGTAAATGAAAAGTGATCTAGGATGTTTTGAAACCTTTGGTAAGATTTCTCTTATTATTTGATATTTTTATCATAGAAGTACTACTAGGTAAAAATCTAATTGAAAATCCATTTTTATGAATAGGACCTGAATCTAATATTTTAGCAATATTTATTGCAGCTACAGTAACCTGATGGTTCTTCTCTGTGGAGAGGCTTTCCAAACGGGTGTTAATTCGTAATTCATTTGTTTCACAATTTAAATTCGATGTTTCTAAGACTTTGACTTCAATAGTTGCTATTCCGCAGGGTTACTCACTACGCGTTTGTCCTGTGCGATCCTTGATTGCAGTCTATCTAAAGAGAGCCTTAAAGCATACTCATTATAGTGTCATTTAGATCAGCAAAGTAAAGGATTTATCCAGTACACGTCACACTTGTTTGTCATATTTGACAATTGCACAAGAGAAATTAGTTAAGTGGTGTGCCTCCATCATTAGGATTTCTTTGTGAGCAACAGGTCTATTTTGTAGGTTTTAAACTGAGCAGTCTATTATGTCGAAACAAAACTCTTGGTTATAAACGAAAATGGCTGCAACCGTTTTTGTTGTTAAACTTTTAAAGCTATTTTTAAAACTCTGGACGTGATGTTTCCGAGAATTCTCAAAATAAGCTAAAGTTCCATATGAATCTCTATTCAAACATCATAATACACGTAACCGTAAATGTTTTATTCGATCGAAAATTTCGATCGGTCTGTTACAAATGATATATGTACAAACTTTTTATCCACCAGCTGGTATCCTAACTCGAGAAAGAAGGAGAGAAACCCTAAAACAGTTTAACCTTGATTACTAAGCTCGTAGGATACTGACAGATGACGGATTTAGAATACATGGAGTCACCACCCTGAGGGTGTCGTAAGATTCGACAAAAGGAAATGACAAGGCCGAAAAACTAGCAGCAAGATAAGGAAAACTTGATACGAAACCCTGTGCCAACCCATCTGGCCAGCGTGGCACAGTAGGCTAATAACCCTCCTTAAGTTGGGAAGAGGCCCGACTCAGCAGTGGGTCATTTATGGGCTGAGAAGTAGTAGGATACTATAAGCTAGTTAGTTGGTTTCACTAGGCTTGCGATAAGAGCCTGGTTCATTAAAATGTGGATATCCCGTGGATGCTTCACCATAGAAAAATAATTTATAGACAAGACAGCTACTCGCAACGGTCTCTATACCTTTTGGCTATAGCGATTTTAACAACCTGTATACAAAAATATTATACCAAAATAGTAAAGCGTTTCGCTAACGAAATTCCAACGTAGGCATTAAATTCGATAGTGAAAACAGACGATCCAAATTCAAAACAGTCTCATGTCATTACTCACCACGAATACGAAACAAACGAACTAAAAACAGAACATATAATGTTAAGTGTGTCACTGGAGTATAATGGAACAATTATTACCCCAATTGCAGTCATTATGAGATTGTCATCTAGTGTGCACTGGATTGTGAACTGCGACATCTTAGTTTGGAAACGGCGGTGTGTAGTCTCCACAAAGTTTCATGGTCCTGTATGTATTGTTGCATATATTCAAATTTATTTGCCCTGAATAGTACCATCTATCAGATTTTAGGACACCGACACCGATTACAACACCGGGGATCACCCCGGTGTTGTAAAATCTTAAAATCGGTGTCGGACTTACAACACCGGGGTGATCCCCGGTGTTGTAAGTCGGGCCTCCTCCACTTACATGGAGGGTGAGACTGTGCTACGCTGGCCAGATTGGTTGGCACAGGGTTTCATAACATTTTTTCTTTCTCTTGCGGCCAGGTTAAATACTGTGTCATTTCCTTTTGTAGCCTCTCGCGTCGCCCTCAGGTTGGAAGGACGGGTGAAACTATGTATTCTAAATCCGTCACCATGAGACGAGAATAGAAGACCACGAGAATATAAGCTTACTGGTCAAACCGTGCCTATCTTATCATGGAAGACTAAGAGACAATATAACATTCTAATATTACCGGTCCAGTACTTCCGAGTTTATTCGTCACAAATATAAAAACTCTTTTCTCTGTTAAAATATAAGTTAAAATATGGATCATTCGTTTTAAAATGGGTTCAGGTGCTAGCACTTTGTATTTGACATCTGTAACCGTCAGAAATAATTTTCATTGTCCTAGAACTATAAATACTTTCAGAATGTTTCAACTTTATTAAATTACGTGCAAATCATAGCTGGAACAAAAATATAGCGTACCTATACATTTTTTTTCCATATGTTCTCAGCTTTTGAACCTTCCCTGGACCAAAATTAGCTAAATCGGTCCAGCTGTTCTCGAGTTTTAGCGGGACTGACGAACAGCATTTCATTTTTATTTATGCACATATATATAGATAGATGTTAAAAGTTTAACTATATCAGAACATTAAATCCACACGGATTCAATGGATATTATTTACCAACTGTTTTTGTCACACTTAATAAGAGCCATTAAATTATTTCTAGAATATTTAATGTTGATGTGCTCATTTAATTTAAGTACACACATAATTTGTCGACTTTCTCAAAGATTTGCAAAGATTGGCAGCATTAGTTCTAGATGTCGTGCTTGTGTGTGTGCAGCATAATCGACAGTTACTACGGCCACGCTAGTGTACTGTAAATTTGTTACACGACTGTTATATGTATTATGTGTAGCTTTGACAGTTTGTAACTTCAGCCAATATCGCAGAATAGGCTTGGATGAAATTTTGCAATGTTCTCAGATTTGCCTGAATACACTCAGTTGAAGAATATTTGGCAGTACTTAAAATTAAAATCAAAATTAGTTCCTAAAAATATTGTTTCCTGAATTATATTCATGGTTCAATTAATGGGCAAAACTATTGACAGCTAGTTTATCATGATACGTTGCTCCTGCCCATACCATCCTGTAGGTGGCATAAGATGACTCTTGTGTTCCTTAAGTCACCCTTTTTTTTTTTTGCGTCGGAGATCCTCATGGATTCCCGGCCGTTGGGAACTGGCCGGGGTATGTGGGACTCCGGGGCGCGTAGAGATGGTGAATTGCGCCCCGACCTACCCACGAAAACCGACGGCGATCCTCGACTGCCCAAACCAGGGCCACGGGATTCACTCCCATTACGGGAGCATGCTCCGTGGCCCTGGGGGCCTTGGCCCGCCTCTTATAAAGCTAGTGGAGCCCCATGCTCCAAGGCGGGCCCCTCCGATTATGAGGGGGGCTCTGTATTGCCCTCCCCCATTCCACCGCTGGGGGCGCACGCGAATCGCGGCGCGCTGTCTTCCCGGGGCCTGTTTTGCACAGACGGACTTCCCAGGTCAATCGCCCGCAGGCCCACTTACGGCGGGCGGAGGTCAGCCAACGCCCTCCGGCGCCTGTTGCGGCGCTGGCGATTTGGGCGCTGGGAGGCCAACTCTCTGGCCCGTTTCGCCTCCTCCTTGGCTGTCATGACGGCTTCACAGAATGAGGCCGTCTCCCTCCAAGCCCTCTCGCTCCGGACCATGGATCTAACGAGATCCGGCAGCGAGAGGTTCCCCACAACCCCAACTCCTTAAGTCACCCTAAAGGAACACGAGAACCAGATTACCTAGCCGCAAGAGAATGAAAACTTGCTACAGCCCCTGTGTCAACCTGACTTGCCAGCGTGGGACAGTGTGGTAATTTCCCTCCTTCCAGATTCATGGAGAAAGCCTGACTTAGTTGTGGGTAGCATATGCGGAGAAATGATAATGATGGTTATGAGTTGGTCCTATAGTATAGTACCGACTAATCAAGCTTTACAATATATTGGGATGCATAACAAAATCATATAGAACACATCGTTAATGGGTAACGTTAACGGTTAATAATCCCTGTGTCTATATCGAGTTTTCATTCTCTTGCAACAGCAAGGGACATAACAATGTCTCCTGCGTTGCCCTGCCTAAGAGGGGAGTTTACGACAACTTTACGCCGGGATGGGTTGACCAACTTATTGTATTCTAAATCCTACAAAATAAGGTTAAATTAATTTAAACTTATTTTGTAGCAGGGCTAGTATTTCTGCATAATTGAAATTATCTTGTCATCAATGTAGATGCTATATTTGGGGATAAGTAATGGAGAAATTTGTTATCGTAAAATTTAGAAGACTTGGATAGTCTTGCATGTCTCCACCCTTAGCCTTTAGCGGTTCAAGATTGCATTGTTCCATAAATGGTATAATTTATGCGCCATGCTGCTTATTCTGACCTCCTTTAAAGCCACTTTCTAAGGACAATGGAACATCATTCTGATGCTGACAGTAACTATCAAAGATTCCACAAATTTTATAGGCATACAATTTGTTTAAGGTGCTTTGTTAGTACATTTGATAATAGCCACTATTGTTAGATCTTTATTTCTTACTCTCGCAGTATTGTATTATATGTTGCAAGTATTATGATATATTTATTAACATTACAGTTTAAAACAAATTGCGTTAGTGTAATAACTATATTAAAATTCATGAGAACTAACGAACCTATGAATAAGGAACGTTGTAAATTAATTTATACATATAATTATAAATTCATCATGAGATACGGCTTCTAACTCATGACTGCTTGATATTTATAACGCATAAGAGTACCTACAACAAATATATCTATTAAATACTACTACAATAATAAAAAAAAACATTGTCATCTATACCGTTGTCAAACACTCCACAAATTATGGACAATTAACTGGAATTGCATTACCAGTGAAGGATTTGTTTCAAATGTTTTGTCGCACCTTATTATTAGAATAGAATTTAATAGTTATTCAAATTTCAAATCTATGCCCAAAGTCTTACAAATCGTTCAAAGCTTATCCATTTTACTTTTGCCTTTAAATAAATAATCAGAATCTAGATGCCACAGCAACCGAAGATCTTAACTTGCTCTTTAGAATTCCAGCAAAAAACCTTAGAACAATCGGTTTCCACGTGAACAATGTCGTTATTAAACTTACTGTGTATAATCGATAGCCTCTGTATGGGAACATGTTTTCTTCTCATGTATAGAAAATTGAGGTGTACGAATATAAATGAGCACGACCGTATAGCCATCATATACTTGTCAAAAAACAGTTTAGATCAATATAGTTTAGATCCTAATTACTAAAACTGTATAAACAGTGACTATAAAATATAAAATACACATAAAACTGGAAATCAAAATAAAAAAAACATTCGTTAATGTGGGCTCGTGTGAATTCCTTAGCAAGTCAAAATACTTTTACTATGTTGTTTTTTTAGATAAAAATAATTAGGTATAGATTTAGGAAACCAATACTGCAGCCCCATGAAAAAGTTTATCTAAATTGGTACAGATAAAAATTCACGCAATATCTTGCCATTTTCACGAGAATAACACGAGATTTTTCGATTTACTAGAAATCTGCCCAACCTCTATGATGACGAACTTTTAAAATCAACATTTACAGAGAAAGTGAGCTAAATTACCACATTTCCAATAACTAGATGCTTCCTAAAATCAAAGTGACTATTACGCTATTAAATCCCTTAATCACTTTTTTACCAATCGTTGAAAATTATACAGACCGTCTACCATGAAACGAGATGCCTCATTAGGGTAACAAGAAGAGCTTAGTCATGGTAGAATATCAGAAGCTGACTTGATACATTGTAATTATAGGGGCAATTAAACATTGAAAGCTGATAGCACAAAGGGTTATAGAAAAAATGATTTGTATTCAGAAATAAAGAAAGTAAATTGTAGCTAACAATCTACAATCATACGCTTAAATACAATTTTGTAAATCTTAAATAATACTTGAAGGAAAAACATAGTAAGACTTTTGAAGTAAATTGCAGAAATTAAATCCAATGAATGTTGGCACGGTAAGAGTGTATAAGGTGAAGAAAAGAATAGAAGAACGTTTTTTTCTTAATAAAATAAGCATCATCACTAAGTATTTTAAAACAAAGTCGCTGTCGCTGTCCGGCCCTATGTATGCTTAAATCTTTAAAACTACGCAACGGATTTTGAAGCGGTTTTTTAATAGATAAAGTGATTCAAGAGGAACGTTTTTAAGTATAATACATGCATAATATTGTAGAGAAACATTGAGAAATGTAGACGTTCATCATTGCACCCGTGCGAAGGCGGGACGGGTCGCTAGTTACAAATAAAGAAAACTAGTAAAGGAATCCAGTTCAGTTACCATGGTGCCCCAATACTCTAGCTTGTGTGAATGTCACTTCAAAACATTTTTGTTATTACGATTGTGGAACTACTCGAAATATTTGATGGTTTCCTTATTTTAAAGATATTGTATAGCAAAGTCCAATATAACAAAACTTTCTAGACGCCGATTGTAATTCTTGAAGTCGAGTTCATGAATTTTAGAACATTCTTGATATAACGACAATGCTATAATCGTCTTTGACTCTGTACAGTAACTTTTGCTCCACCCAATTTTTCTGCTAAACATGCGATGATCGATCTAGATAACTTACATATGGGTTATGCTAAGTGCTGTGCATATTTTTATTTTATCTCAGAAATAAGTAGGATTTAAATTTAAACTGTCTTCAACAAAAATAAGTATTTACACTCTTATTTCCATTCTTCCTCTTAACTTACTTAAGGTCTGTGAATAAAAACAAAAACATGAGGTAGGCTTAGACATCTCTATTAACTAATATAATGATATCTTAAGCTTTCGCAATTATTACACATTGAAATTAAACACGCGATAAACCGGATTTATCGCGTGTATTTTACATTATTTAATTCTCCACGGTTTGATTCTATTCTGCAGAGGGTTTATAGCGTATAAAAGTTTAAAGTAATTTCAGCATCGAGGCACTTTTCCCAGGCTAGTAAATTACGCTTTTGTTTAATAGAATGACAGTTCTATGTTAAATGGCATAAGGATCATATTTAAAGTATGTAGTACAATTATAATTAACCACACTCGTAATTTTCCATTTATTTTATATTACTGTCGATAGTCTTAATCCGTCAGGGAAACATAATTAAATAATGAGAACTTATCTTTGACACCAGCAGTGGCGCTTGGAAACTGATCAAATAATATTTAGTACTAGTGGCCCGCCCCGGCTTCGCCCGTGCAAAGCGGGGGTGGGTTATACATATAAACCTTCCCCTTGAATCACTCTATCTATTAAAAAAAACCGCTTCAAAATCCGTTGCGTAGTTTTAAAGATTTATGCATACATAGGGACGGACAGAAGAATGCGACTTTATTTTATACTAGCTTTTGGGCGCGGCTTCGCTCGCGTGGACTTCGAACCCGTGCTTATCTCTATGCATTTTTTTTATGAATATAAAAGTGGTTATTGTGACTAAACCATGATAGTTAGATATGTCCTCTCGCGGACTTTTTTGTAGATTTTAATAAGACCTACAAACTCGTAGTACTTCATTTTGTTCTATTGTCAATAGTTTTTACAGCGCACGCATAAATAGGTTTTCGCTTTTACACCTTTGGTTACAAAATCGCAATTTTCATACGGATCCCTAATTCCTTTGAAAATAAAATACGAGTATAACCTTCCTCGATAAATGGACTATCTAACACTGAAAGAATTTTTGAAATCGGACCAGTAGTTCCTGAGATTAGCGCGTTCAAACAAACAAACAAACAAACAAACAAATAAACAAACAAACAAACTCTGCAGCTTTATATATTAGTATAGAGTATATAGAGTATAGACTATGTAGTGATAGTGATAGTGATAAATAATATTTTTATAACTTTAATTTCAGATCAGGCGTTGGAGGAGTGAATAAATAAAACACTTTAATGAAGATATTGTAACTGCGAAAACACAGGATTCTTTTGTGAAAATATTGTCAATATTCAAACTTAAAACTAGTTGGCAGCAGCAGTTCAAGACTTCTAGATCATTAAATAATTTTAACTTAACAAGTCGATCTCGCTAAAAGTACGTGAGATCGGTGAGAATTTATAAGATTCACGCAAAAGAAGAATAAATTTAAAAAAAAAGAAGACTTTGTAATCGGGCAACATATGCTGTAACTATCCATTACGACATAACAACTGCCTCAATAATACACCAAGACGAAATATGAATTGGCAGATACAAAATACGAAAGATAACATCTGCAGAGAATACTGATTCATTTATAATTTCTGACAAGGAATGCGGCGAAACAACTGAATTATCGACGGTAAAAGTAATTTAACACGTAACTCCTGGAAAGGTCATAGGAAGTGGTCGTAATAAAGACGCTGTAGTATGAATAGAAATAAAAACAGTTGTATCGTGACCGAGAAACGATGTTATGAAAGAAAGTGATACAAATCATAATTCAGAAGTAGCGGTGTGCGCGATTGAAGATGCCATGAAGAACTGTATTGGTGCAAATGAATTTCGAAGGTAAGTGCTGATTTACGTTGCGTAACGTGAAACATGTTTCGATGGACAGATTATGAGCAAATGGTTATGCATTAGAACAAAGATAGTAAATCTAGATTTGATCTGCTAAGACTTATGGAGTGAAACTTTTCGTTTCTTATAAGCTCATTTGGGGCAGGTTTCATAAATTCGGCGGTCGAGCCTTATCAAAAAACACTGACAGGTTTAACCACAAACAGATCACAAAAAGGGCGGCCCTTTTTGTGGGTGAAATGTCAATTACTTAGCTTTAACAAAAAGTACTGCTCTAGAAAGTGACAGCTTTAACTTCTAATGATTGCACAAAGATAAGGCCGCCTAACTGTACATAATCTGTTTTCTGTTTGCTTTTAATTCTCTAGTTTTGTATGTATATGTGTGCAAAGAAAAATAAAAAAATAATTAAAGATGAAATTAGTTAAACTAACACCAATGAATAAATATCTATTAATGAGGTATTTGTGGTACCTATGCTATTTGTTGATTTTATGGTATTAAAGTCATTTTATTACAAAAATAAATTTAGATTATTCTAATTAAAAACAATAAAAATAACTTCTGTTGCTATTTATCATGTTTTGTTTAGAATACTACCTAAAATTCACAAAAATTACAAGTTCATATAAAAGTTATAAATACGGCAATTTGTTGATTTTATTGTAACTATAATCACAAAAATAAACTAAGAGTATTCTAATTAAAAACGATAAAAATAACTTCTGTTGCTGTCGTTAATAACTTAGTACAGGTTTCAATGTATCGCTCTCTACGCTCTAGTACATGTGTCCTTCTAAATGAACTGCCGCCAACATTAATTGCAATGATTTCTGGGCTCGAAGTGATTTTAGATAAATAAAAACATATCAAAACCTATGTAGACCCATTTGGCCAGTACTGTATAGTACAGAAAGATACTTTCCTTCATCTTAATAGAGAATACCTCAGCGGCCCCTTATCATCGTCGCAGCCCATAAAAGATCCACTGTTGAATCGGACCCCCTCCCATAACATGAAGGAAAATTTGCCCAGGTTTACGTATCAAGTTTTCCGCCCTTGTGGGTATTATCAGCCTGGTTTTTTTTTCTTTGTTTGGTTCTTACGACACCTACAGGGTAGAATGGGAGCTATGACTCGAAGTATTCCAAAACTGTCATCACAAGGATGACTTCGGGTCACTTAACTAGTACTATTACTCATCCCATACATGACCCACTGCTGGGTCGGGCATCCTCCAATTACATAAATATAAATAAATAAATATAAATATATCCTTGGACATTTCACACAACGCCATCTCGTCCCAAGCTAAGCAACTTAATGCTTGTGTTGTGGTAACGAGATGGATGATACACTACTTATATACATTTTTTTTTGTAAATACATACATATTTATAGATAGAAATGACACCCAGACTCCGAGCCAGTGCCTCTGGTTTAGACAAAGAAACTCGCCCGACCCCGGAATCGAACCCTGGACCCGTTGATCCAAAGGCGGCACATCTAACCACTAGACCAACGAGACATTGAGGGTAATTAGCCTACTGTACCACGCTGCCCGTACTATTCCGCGTGGTGAAGGATTTTGATTACACAGTGTCACCAACCCATACCATCCCGAGGGTGTCGTAAGAGACGACTAAAGGAACGCAAGAGGCAGATCACGTAGTCGCAAGAGAAGGTAAACTTTATACAAACCCTGTGCCAGCCCGTCTTGCCAGCGTGGTGCAGTAGCCTAATTGTCCCTCCATGAATTTGGAGGAGGCCCGACTTAGTAGTGGGTCACTCATGGGCTGGAACGACGACGACCACGCTGGCCAGACGGGTTGGCACAGGGTTTCATATCAAGTTTTCCTTCTCTTGCAGCTAGGTATTCGGCCTTGTCATGTCCTATTGTAGGCTCTTATGACACCCTCAGGATGGAATGGGATGGTGATACAATGTATTCTAAATCCGTCAGCACACGGAGTCGCTTAGGGTGAAACATAATTTATGTCTCCATAAAGGCATCATTCACGAATGTTGGAAGAACACACGCGTAAAACCTAGTACTTTTTTAGGCTAATCAGATTAAATAAAACAAGAGCTTGAGTCAAAATACATCTCAATAAACCTTTTGTGTCAAGCTCGTGTTGGTCGTGATAGATTCTATCTCCGTACAGACGGATAGCGTTTTATTGCCAGACAATAATAGACTCCAAATAGATAGTTTAAGGATAGAGTATTACGGGTCAGGTTAAACCTACGGTTACGATGAAAGTGATATGCAGTTAAACGGTTTGATTATTTACGTGTAAGCCTAAATAATACCTTTCAACCTGACACATAATTGTTATACACATTTTAATGAGACAGGTTATTAATCTCTGATGATTATGGTTAGGTTGAATACCATAAATATTATCATTACGGAATAATTACAAGAGCCAAAAGATAATATACAAAAGACATTGTTACTGACGCCATAATACCGCTAGGCCTATATCCATCAGTGGACGTCTTTTGGCTGAATTGATGATTATGATGATTACCTATTGCTTTTCTCTGTCTCTCTTTGACTTTACATGAATAATCAAGAAAATATATTGTATTTTTTTAAAATAATAGCTTCGAAATTATTGAAGGAAAATGCAAGTTATCTAGGACCTCATACCAGGAATTAGCATAGCTTGTAGATATACTTTAACTATATTATAAAAACTAAATGATGTTTTATCTGTTTAGCGCCACCTATGAATTTCACGAAGAACTCTTCATAGTGCGTTGCTACGGCAACATAAACACACTTTAGTTTGTGTCTATATAAACAGATGGCGCGCAATTAAATGACGAAAATCTGTGAGAATTTACGACTTGCCAGAGTAGCTCTGTCGGCTAATTCCCCTCCATGAACTTGGAGGAGGTCCGACTCAGCAGTAGCTCATTTATGGGCTGAAATGCTGATGATCTAAACCTTCCTTAAAGAATTCAAGTGGGATCTAAGTTAGAGTGACACGGATAGTTGATTTCGCTGTTTACATTTCTTCTAACACGATAACTTTAACTGCAGAGTTTTTCTGTCGAGCAGCTTTCCGAACCAGTGGTAGTTTCAGCACGAATGTAGGTGGACGCAAGGGTCGTGGGAGATTAAAAGAGATGGATGGATTGTAGGACGGGCGCAGGGTTTGTATTAAGTAAAAATGTTGCTTGTTGCTTTCCTTTAGTTGCCCCCTATGGAACTATCAAGAGGAAATGTTAGGACATTACGTATTGTAAATCCGTTATAACCGTAACAGTCGACAAAATAACATCAAAAACCAAAACACCTAGCAAGAAAAGGAAAACTTGATACGAAACTCCGCGACCAACTAGTTAAGTACATAAAGTACATTCCAGTCTAGTCATTATCCAAGTGGTGACATTATACATAGTGTCACCTCCCCATTCGATCCTGAGGGTGTCGTAAGAGCCTTGATACGAAACCATGTGCCAACCCGTCTGGTCTGCGTGGGACAGTAGGCTGATTGCCCTCCATGTTTATTGGAGGAGACCTTACTCCACAGTTCATTCGTTGGCTGAAATTATGACGTTTACATAGAAATAGATAATATATAATAACTTTTCCAACTTGGCAAGATACTTTGAAATATCCAATCGAGTATCACACTTATTTTAAACATAATGTATTTAATACTTGACTTATGGAACAGAGACGTGGTCGCTCACTATGGGCTCCATCAGAAGGCTCAAAGTCACCCAAAGGGCAATGGAGAGGGCTATGCTCGGAGTTTCCCTGCGAGATCGAAACCATCAGAAATGAGGAGATACGCAGGAAAACCAGGGTCGCTGACATAGCCCACCGGATTGCCAAACTTAAGTGGCAGTGGGCAGGGCACATGGCACGCAGGACCGACGCCCGATGGGGCAGAAAAGTCCTCGAGTGGCGACCGCGTTCCGGAAGGCGCAGTGCTGGTAGGCCTCCCACACGGTGGACCGACGACCTGGTTAAGGTCGCCGGAAAGCAGTGGATGCGGGCGGCCCAGGACTGGCCTTTGTGGAGATCCTTGGGGGAGGCCTATGTCCAGCAGTGGACGTCTTTGGCTGAAATGATGATGATGGTATTTAATACACGCCCTCGAAGCCGCGGGTTGAAATGACTGCGCAAAATTACGAAAACCTGAGAAGATATGAGGTATACATTTTAAAATATCTCTGAGTAACCTAAGCTACGCGTTTCATTAGAAAATTCTTCACAACAGTTCCACGTACGCCTAAGGACAATCCAGTTTTCCTGTGTCTACGCTCAGGTGGTTGGTTGAACCGCACTATCTCTTTCTCGTTTAAAGCACCCTATACACTGGAGGATAAACTTTTTTTTAACCCTTTTTTTTTTTTTTTTTTTTTTTTCGTCGGAAATCCTCATGGATACCCGGCCGTTTGGGAACTGGCCGGGTTATGTGGGACTCCGGAGTGCGTGGAGATGGTAAGTTGCGCCCCAACCTACCCACTAAAACCGACGGCGATCCTCAACTGCCCGAAACAGGGCCACGGGTTTCGCTCCCCCGCTGGGGCAGCATGCTCCGCGACCCTGGGGGCCTCGGCCCACCCCGTTTAGTCGAGTCGCATGCTCCGAGGCGGGCCCCTCCGATCATGGGGGGCTGTACAGCCCCCCTTTTCCGCCGCTGAGAGGCGCGCGCGGAACGCAGCGCGCCTTCCTCCCGGGGCCTGTTTTGCGCAGGCGATGGACTTTTGTTGTTAACCCTGGAAGGAAACGAGGTGTAATACAATTTGACGCGTGTGGTTGTCGCA
Organism: Clostera curtula; assembly: GCA_905475355.2. Classification (NCBI taxonomy): domain Eukaryota; kingdom Metazoa; phylum Arthropoda; class Insecta; order Lepidoptera; family Notodontidae; genus Clostera; species Clostera curtula. The sequence goes on along the minus strand of FR997808.1, from coordinate 15,894,662 downwards.
GCATAGCTCCTGCAAGCATGAATCAATTTTGATACAGTAGTATTTTGTTTGAGGTGTCATAACAAGTTCTTGAAGTCGAGGTCCTATGTTTAGCTAGATAGGCAGATATAAGATAGTCAACATCTAGCTGTTATCGTCAGAAATTTAACGAGATGTCACTATTTACGAATTGCTGCATAAAATGGAATAATTTAACAGTAATTTTCTGAATCGGAGGTTTCTCAAAAGTACATACTACAATGTGTACATGTGCGAACTTTCCACTACCAGGGCGGTTTTGGTTCAAGACACAGTTAAAATAATGTTAAAGGTATTTTAAAGCTACAAAACAAATGTTTTATTTTATAGACGTCATTGGTAATTATGAAATTGCAATGCTTGTCTGTAATGGAAGCTGACCAAAAAGTAATAGAACAGACACATGAAAATAAATCCCTTAATTTGGTTTTAGCTCAATAATTTAATCTTTACATCGTGCGATCGTGCGGCCGGTCGTTCTATTCTCTGCAAATGGTTGAGGAGGGCGATGGCTGCCGTATGCGTCATGCTTGATAACAGGTGCCGTTGCTGGGGGTCGGTTGGCTCGGGCATTAGAAGGTTACTATTGTTGACTAGATCTGGCTGATGTTTGGCCCTTTGCAACTATTGCGCGAGTTTGCTCTCACAAATCTGTCTTATATCCAGTCTTGTGCCCAAAAATGGCGATCTAAAAAGAGCAACTACAGAGTTTCTTGCCGGCTCTTCTCTGTAGAGGTACATTTTGAACCGGTGGTAGATGGTAAATAATTAATTTTAAATGGTAAATTTTAAATTATCGATAGTCTTTTCAAAATAGCTCTAATGAGCCAACGTGACTAAATGAACTCATATAATTCAAATAACCAATAGTGTGTAAAGGGCCTTAACCAAGTGAGGGAAGTAGCACGGTTTACCGTTACCCATCTTCACTGGCCAGTCTGTCGGTATACGCGATTCAAAACACGCGTGTCGCAATAATTATTAGACGCGAGTTAAAAAAAACGTTGATGGTCGTATTGGTTCGTTAACGGTAAGTTAAACTTTTTGTTAATGATTTGGTGCCATCTGTCCATGGATGCTTAACAATTTAAAATTGACACGTTCGGAGTTTTCATTCAACCAAACAAGAGATCGAAATTTGAAATTTGATATTCTTTTTTTGTAACAGTAATTATAATTATTTTCTTATAATAGAAAATATGGAAATAGAACAGGTACTTTATTTAATTTCGTTCTTTTTAACATATTAAATGAGGGGACATTTAATGTGATAAAATAACCTACGTCCTAACTTAAACGCGCGATTGAACACAAGTTGCAGTCTACATATTGTTACACCCAAATATGTATTGTGTCTAGGGCCACCTTCAGACGTTATCTATAAACTTGTTTAAACCAATAGTTTTTTTTAAATAACAAAACAACTTATTTTTCTGGGTCACTGACCTACAAACAAACTTAAGGAATGTAGAAGACCTAGTTGCAAACTTAAGTTAAACTTAGATTAAAAAACACCAACTGCCGTTATGTAGCCAGTTATAGCTCAAATGTTATCTAATTCCAAAATACCGTATTAATGATTACGTAGAGTTTAATACGATACACAATTTAAGCATATGCATATAAATACGAATAAAACATTCAGATAAACTTACGAATAGGTATTGCTATTCGTAAGTTTATCTGAACAGTGCTTCAACAGTGAGCTATTTGAGAATAAAAAGTAAATATAATCGTATTAACTACGCTACCGGTCAGTTACGCGACTCAACCAATTTTGTTAAGAACGACAACTATTATAAAGAAATAAAAATAACACCATACTTACTTCTTTAGATTAAAATCTTCTATCATTATCGCAAAGCAATATTAAAGCTATATATTTACTTAACTTAGCTAACATGTGCACCTATCATCGAGTGAACTCCATAGACTTTGACTATTACAGCAGTAAACAAAGAATTCAACGGTTGTTAATACTTATATCAATGCACTACTAAAATGTTTGGAGGACAAGATTCCAAATAGTACAATTACAACATAATATTGCATTTGGCTCATAAAAAAATAATTTTATGCATAAGACCGTAATACGAATAACTGCTACGCAATTGTTAAAGTCGAATGTGTGAAATTAAAAACAACTAATTATAACAGTCTTTAAACAATCACACTATTTTTTTAAACAATTAACAGTACAAGTTTAACAGTTTTTACTGTAAATAAGATATGTATTTTAAAAGAGAATGTGTTGGAAATTGATTATCATATTATACTGGCTCGACGCACTTATGTGTCACTTATCACTACTACATATTTATTATATTATTATAAAACAAAGTCGCTGTCGTCTGTCCGTCCCTATGTATGCTCAAATCTTTAAAACTACACAACAGGTTTTGAAGCGTTTTTTTTTAATAGATAGAGTGATTCGAGAAGAACGTTTTTAAGTATAATACATGCATAATATTACACTAATAAATTTTGATGATCATTATAGCAACCGTGCGAAGCCGGGGCGGGTCGCTAGTAGATTCTTAAAACATATAATTGAAGTTAATTAATATTCGACTGACGCCCGATGGGGCAGAAAAGTCCTCGGGTGACGAAGCGTTCCAGAAAGCGCAGTGCTGGTAGGCCTCCCAAACGATGGACTCACGACCTCGAAAAGGTCGCCAGAAATTGATGGACGCGTGCGGCTCAGGACCGGCTTTCGTGGAAATCCTTGGGGGAGGCCTATGTCCAGCAGTGGACGTCTTTTTGCTTAAATGATGATGATTATTTTTGTTCTTCTTGCCCATCAATAGGTTCTATAGTCCTTTAAGAACATTGCGCACAAACTATTGTGCAACATTAGGGGTGATTTTATGTTGCGTTCAGGCTAACTTAAAATTTTGGACATTCTTGGACTTCTTGATACAATGCTAAATATCAAAAGATTTTTTTTTAAAGGACATTAAAAACGTTCTCTGTCATGTCCACGTACAGACGCAAAGTCAAATAGACTTTTTGCTTCAGGGCAAATACGAACAAAGACAAAATCGTTTGTATTTCTTACAACACACGCACCCACTAAATTCCACACATTACAGTGAAGAGAAAGCATAGACTTATGCATTGTATAGACTGGACAATAAATCGGTCAAAGTGATTTTGTTTTTTATCTTTTTAAAGACTAGTTCATAAAATTCATTTGTCATAAAATGGTCTGTGACCATTTTAATAACTAAATATTAAAGTAATAAGAACGTAGACTTCTGCTACTACTACTCCGTGTGGTGACGGATTTAGAATACACAATGTCATCAACTCTTACCATCCCGAGGGTGTCGTAAGAGGCGACTATGGGAACGCAAGCGGCAAATCACCTAGCTGCAAGAGAAGGAAAACTTGATACAAATCTTGTACCCATCTTGCCAGCTTGGCACAGTAGGTTAAATTCCCTCCATGAATTTGGAGGAGGCCCGACTCAGTAGTGGATCATTCATGGGCTGAAACGACTACTATTCAGCCCATAGACGAGCCACTACAGAGTCGGGGCTCCTCCAGTTACATGGAGGCTACTGTACCACGCTAGCTACACGGGTTAGAACAGGGTTAGGTATCAAGTTTTCCTTCTCCTTGCGGCTAGGTTTTTGGGTTTATAATTTCTCTTATTGACCCTTATGACACCCTCGGGATGGAATGGGGTGGTAACACTATATTTCTATATCTATCACCACGCGGACAGGATAAGGAAAGTAGACTGCACAACTCTAATTACCTATATGAATATTTTAAAAAGCGTGAATAAAAAAAAATTATGACTGCCCTTAATTTAATATATACATGTTAATTTTATTTAGATTATATACCGAAGTTATACATTTAAAACGTTCTAACTTTAAGCAATGGTTGCTATGGAATTTTAATATGCATTCAAACAATGAACAATGAAATAAAAAGTCCATGTAAGAACTGACCTCAAAATCGCTCTATCATGTCATTGAAAATGACATCGCAAAACACAATAATACTAATAACACAAACAAACAACATAACCAATGGTGAAAGTGTGAGTGCATGCGTCAGGTCTAACTTGGTGTTGAGTTTCGATACGAATTAAGGTTACTTTCCCCTCTTCGAGATTATTAGTACTGCGTTTTAAGGGCGCTTTCGTTGGCGAAAGGTCTCGTTATCCTTTTAATCAAGGACTGGTTTTATCCATCATCCAAGTAGGTCGGTCGGGCAAGTGTCTTTGTCTAAACCAGAGGCACTTGCTCGAAGTCTAGGTGTCATTTGTGCTCGTGAATTACATGTTTGTATATTAAGGCTTCATATTCTACCCCTTTTTGTTGACCCGGGGTAAAATCTTCTAAGGTTTGCTGGCCTGCTGGCCATCCCCGCCAGCCTGGGGATGGCCAGCAGCGAATGTGTGGAAGTCCCCTCCGCCTTAGTGGGGAGACGGAGGCATACTCACTAAACTTCCCCGTGGTGTACCGTCCCGCAGTTGCTGCCCGTTGGGCCCTGACTGTATCTCCACGGGAGCACACACTACTCCTAGACCAACTAGGCAATTTCTCGTAATATAGAAGCAAAATGCCTTTTGTTGGTGGTAGTAGAAGGAACGTAGATAGCTATGGTTAAGATTTTCCATATACAATATTGGAAAAATACGTTTGAGTTTTATATAAATGATATATTATATATAATGGATGGCATGTATTAAGCTATATCAGTCTTTTGCATTCTGAACAGCTAAACAGTAGCTTTCAAAAATTAGTATTTGACTACTTAAAATATTATGCTTAATCTAGGTTGACAGTAGGTACCGGTCTGATTAATAAAATCAACGGCATGTTTATCCACTCTTTACGATTAAATCGATTTTTAAACGGATTCTTGAAGTAATCGATACAATTACCTACTTTCCAAAATGAATCACACATGTTTAGAAAATATGACTAAACGCCGCCGCGCGGGTAATTCCAGTAAATAAACATATCAATAGAAAAATACATACACGATTTTCCTGCTTTCACTAATTCACCCAGTTGAAAAAACATTACCAAACACGATGGATAGTGATAGTATTGTTAATAATTATGGTTTTAGTAGAAAATTAGACAATATTATCATAGATAATCTCTAGGAAAATACGGCACGGGAGTTGTGTACTAAAAAAACAAAAAATGTGAGGAATCTAGTACTTCAAAAACATGATCAAACATGGTTATTTTTTATATATTTACATTGTACACATTGTATGGCATATTACGCTTTTTCAGAATTGGACGCAGTGAAGAATTGAACAGAATTGAATAAATATCGCTAGTGAACTGTATTGCATACATATTTTAACGTGGCTCTTTATTCATACTAGTCTTCGTCAAACAGTCGCAATTCGACCATAATTAATTTACATTATACAAAGTTACATTATATGTATTAATTTACATTATGCTAGTTATATTCTCAATTTTACCACAGAATCTAATAATAAACAAAATAGTTTCTAAGCGCGTGTGAGTCAAATTTAAAGCAGTGTGTTTCATGTATTTCTTAGGCTTATTTAAAAAAATAACTCCTCTATATAAACTAATTACAACCGTCCGCGCAATTTTCGTAAAAAGGGGTACTAATTTTTGTTTTTACACTTATAAGTGTTCCGCTGTCAGTTCATGAGGGATCCAACGACAACAAAGTTTTCGAAATTCGTCATGTAAAGAAACTCGACCCCTCTCAAATTCAGCAAACCATCGCCTCACGGTGCTCATACAAGGTGCTTCTAGCCCAAAAGCATTTTGAAGACGAGCGGCACAGTCTGGCGGCGAGAGAGAACTTTTAAAATCATAAAAAATCATCGCTCTAAAATCTTTGACTAAAACTTTGATGTGGGATAAAAACAAATAACAAATGATTTCCCACCAATTGTTTTTTTTACTAAGAACTAAACGTTTAAAAAATATGACATTCGAAATTCAAATAGTTCCGATTAGTCAGAAGTGCAATTTTTTTTGTGTGCCCCGTGTATTTTAATGTGTTAATTATTCTGTTACCTTTTCACTCGTAAACGATGTGACATGGGAGACGGACGGGGAAACTATTGATCAAAAACGTCAAAGGGAAATAGAGCCCCCAAATTTAGTTTTAAATAGAGAGTTATTAAAATTAATGTGCAAAGGATAAAGCTAGTGAAATATACGTTTAGGCACACTCAATTAATCACACGCCAAAGTTTCATTAATAATAAATCTTCAGTGACACCTGCGTCGGAAATAGTTATTAGTATTGAAGTCTCACTCAACCGGACCAAGTTTGTAAGACGGATGACCATAACTGCAATGTTTTTGTTTCTACTACCATTCACGAAACACGACAGGTCTACTTTCATTCTATTGTTTGGAGAGAAGAATGTAGATCGAGACAAATGTTCGCCACAGCAAAACTTGAATGCTTTAAATGCGACTAGTATTTTAGGTGAAGACTTTCTTCTACCTGAGGCTTTGCCAGCGTACATCTTAATAATGGTTACAATCTTCAAAGGGAAGAACACAAACAGGCTGGAAGCTAATAGGTGAACGAACCATTTTTTTTAACTAAGTATAACCTATATCGCGGGTGTAGTTGACAAACATGTAATTCACAAAGACAAATGACACCCAGACTCATAGTAAGTGCCTCTGGTTTATAAAGAGATACTTTTTCGACCCCGGAATCGAACCCCGTGGTCTAAATGCGGCATATCCAACCCCTAGGCCAACACGCGGTCAAACCTTTCTTCCGAAAAATACTGCTATTTATCCAAATCAACTGTAGATATTATACCGACACCAATGAACATTGGAAAAAGGCAAGGAATGTTAAGAAGTCCTTTTGTTGACTTTTACGGTTACTGCTCCTCTTCCTTGGGCAATGTTGGCCTTCCTCACCAAATAGACAATATGTATTTATTATAAAGCTTTTAAATAAAAGTAATAATAACTTTATTTTTCAGACACCTTCTAACAAATAAATTTTAGTAACGGTGTTATTTAAATTATATCCATATCATATTTTTATTTTCATGTGTCTTGATTCTCCGGCGCATTTACATAGTAACTTTTGATAAGATAGATCCGAATTTTTCTTTAACTATCAATTATTTTTACCAATTTTATTGGTCCAGAATCCAGTCTAACCTAATTTGGCTAACTATCAATATTTAACCTCCGCGACCAACTAGTTTAGTTTAGTATAATTCGGCCTAGTCATACAACCGATAGTTATACGATAACACCAGCTATCAGTTGTCTCCCTGTAGACTAGATTTAACGACAGCCATAAATGATAGAACAGCAGCCGTACACTCAGAAGCACGAGGGGGTCAGATGTAACAAATGTTGGACCCGTCTAACATCCAGCATAGTCAAATATTGCTTGCAGATCAGTTAGCTAGGCCAATATGGCGAAAAGATCTTTCGCTTCTGTACTAATTTTAAGTATTTATGAAATTTAGCAACTCAATTATTGTTTGATATTGAATGTTATATCGCTGTTTATTGTACCATGAGACAGATTGGAAAGTGTTTCCTGCTGCACATTACGGCGGTTGCGCATAAATTGGTGGTTGCTGATCATCTATTAGTCGCCGTTTGTGTCGTATGGTATATTACGTCACTGCACCCGATATGACATGCGTTTTGCAAAAAGTATTGGCTAATTCAATGGAACGCGTATTTTGTGGTATTATCTGTTCCGCCGTAGTTAAATGGTGCATTGCAACGGTTTTCGTGCTTGAATTACTGGATAGCATTTTCTTGTGACATATTTGATTCTACTTAACATTTCAACAGCTACATAGTGCACCAAGATTTTCTTCTCTTAGCCGAAAGTAAAGAAAATTTGTGAATACGGGCAAATAAAGAAAGGTATCCGCATAAAATAACATATAGCTGACATGAAGAACAGACGCTCGACTTAGTCTGCAGTTTGTGAACACATTCAACAAGACCAACCACTAAATAGATTTTGATAGAACTCCAAACCTTGCTAAAGAAAATCATTATATTCCAAGAATGATCCACGAGGCTATTGAAATTGAAAAACATCCAAATTTCAATAGAGAGGATGGTTGGCACACCTGCTTGGGATCCAGTCATTAAACTGATCAAATCTCAAGCACAACACTCACCTGCAAGACCTCTGGACAACGTGAGCGATTTTTGCGTGCACATGGAACGTTATGAATAAAAGAAAATTATAGGCAGTAGATTTTAACTGTTTCTTTGTAATTATGAAGACAACTGTCATCTAGTCTCTCCCGCAACCACGACTGCTGCAAAGCATTTGAAACGACGAGAATTAAATAATGTAATATACATGCGATAAATCCGTTAAAAAGTGTTTAATTTCGATGTATAATAATCGCGAAAACCTAAGAAGTCATTATTAAGTAAGCTATTACGAAGTGGTCCATAATATTTGTTTCCTTTTATCTGCTTATTTGTCTCATTGTGACACTTCTGTGACCAAATGGTAAACACCATTTTGAGAAAAAGGTCTTCTCTCACTTCTTATATCTGCCTAAAATTTTGCACACAGTATATTTATCAATGGCACTATTCGTCCTAATATATATTGGTAAGACTTAAAAAAGAGACTGGACTGTTTTTCCCATGACTACAAGAAATGTTCACGATAAATCTGTCAAAAACCAATATGTTTCTGAGTTTTTCCTGAAGTTTTTTCACCAGATTGTCCCTCTAGGCTAATGTACGTGCGAACCAGGTCACAGCAAAGGTTAAACGGGATTTTGACTGGTAGTGGTATCTAATCTAATACTAGAACATCAACCAGCAATCTTTCACTACGGCAGAAAAACTGGTAGAAATGGGAACGCTTAGTTGCGCGCCAGTTATATCATTAACATAATAATGGTGTGCGGCGTGAATGGGGTACAGAAGAAAGGCGGTAGCGTTTGCCTAATGATCCTACTCTTAGATGCACTGGTGTTTTTTAAAGACGATTCCATTTCACTAGGTATACCTAGTGAAATGGAACCTGTTAAACTATAACCTGTTTGTGCTTTTTCTTCCTCGCTTGTTTCCTACCTCAATGAGGTCCAGTCTAACTTCAATTGGCCAGCTACCAGTATTTATGTACAGGGATCGATTGACGTCTGTGAGATCTAGTTTCCCACCTTTCCTGCATATTTTTCTCCTTTACCCTTCTTGTGCGATAGGCAAGAAGGACTTCTGGGAAGCGTTTACTTTGTAGCTGGTGACGTCTTTTGGTTTTTTGGCAAAAGAGCATTGGTTTAAAAATCATCTAATACATAGGCTTGGATATCGCCGTTTAGCCATTTTATATTTATACTCAGTGTGGTGACGGACTTATATTATATTAGAATACACAATGTCACCAACCCTTTCTATCCTCACGCTGTAGTAAGAGGTGACTACAGGAACGAAAGAGATGGAAAACTTTATAGAAACCCGCCACCCACTAGGCCTGACTCAGTAGTGTGTCATGTATGGGGCTGAAATGTCGACGACGACGATGATGATTGCTCTATTTTCTCAAAGCCAGGGTCTAATGTTATGTACCCAACAGCTTTACTTGATTTTTTGTACTAAATATTTAGATGTACAAACATTCCTACACAAACACAAGACCGTTGGCTCAGTTGTATGTAAATTCCAGCACGAATGTCTGCTTCCAATAAATATTTAAGATTGGGAGTGATGCGTGACTATGCTGTTATTCGGAATACTTCGTAAAGGAAGTTGAACAGCTTGGAATACGAATTCTCTTGTCCTGTACAATGACTCCTGCTTTTTATTTTTTGAGAATTTGGTATCCTTATGACATCATCATCATAATTTCGCTAATCAAGGACTTTTTTGTCCCATCGGTCATCAGTCCTGCGAGCCATGTGCCCTGCCCACAGACACTTAAGTTTGGCAATTCTGTGGGCTATGTTGGTAACTCTGGTCCTCTCGCGTATCCCCTCATTTCTCGTTCTCATTGCCCTTTGGGTGACTTCGAGACTTTCGTTGGATCGTAGTGAGCGGCTACGTCTCTGTACAATATGACATTACTACTGAAATGATACATTCTAATTCGTTATTTCATAGAGATACATAATATGCAGATAACATTTTTATGCAAATCGCTGCAGCTTGCAACTTGTGCTGATGTCAATGCACCTGGTTAATCGCGCGAATGCTACGGTCAAGTGCTATAAACATTGGTGTCTATGGGTGTCTAGCGGGGCATGGCAGGTTGACGCGTATGAACCAGGAAATGCATCATTACCAGTGAAGCTAGAGCTAATCGTGTCTTGACGGAGTGGTCCTTGGTAGTTCCACATTAACCGGGCGGCGAAAAGAAGTTTATCTGTTTATCTTCTTATGTTTGAGTATAGGTTACGTTTCAGGGCCTCAGGTTTCTCCCAGGATCTTATGCCACTTCGCTGAGTAGAAGCTCTCCACGTTTTCAAGGCGGGGGAGTATACTAGGTTCACACAACAAAATAATTAAATGTTTTTATACTACTACTACTATTCAGCCCTTAAATGACCCACCGCTTACTCGGGCTCCCTGCAATTACATAGAGGGTAATTAGCTTACTGGCCAGACGAGTTGTCGCAGGGTTTCGTATCAAGTTTTCCTTCTCGTGTGGCTAGGTTATCAGCCTTGTCATTTCCTTTTGTTTTATTTTTAATTAATCCACCACCTAAATTAGTATCCTTTAAAACTTTCTACGCATTAAGAAAACATTAATGTCATAACAACGGATTTTTTAACGGATTACCCAGTAGCCGAATGTAGGCTTTAGAACTGGGTCACCGATGCTTTGGCCCCTAACTTCATGTCGGTCATGGCCGCTGGGTCAATGACCTTTCGCTGTCTCACTCTGACAACAAGCTGGACAGAGAGGTAGGCCCGTAAAGCCAGCTATTTGGTTCCGTTAGCGTTTGAGATATGTAAAAAGTAAAAACTAAATTGATTGTAAAAATCAACAGGTTTCATAAATTCGGTGTCGAATACGTGCGTGGGGTTATTTGTTTTTTTGGCTGCTCTACGGCAACTTCTTGATAGCCAGTTTCAAAGGTGTCAATCCTTTGCTAGATTTAAAAAAAAAGTGTCTGTTCGGAACACTGCATTCAAATGTGATCGGTTGTTTTTTTTTTTAATTTTTATCTTTTATATCTTTAGTATGCATAAAATACAATTTCCGTATGTTTGCAAATCTCGGGCAGTGGATTGACCTAAGGTTTACGCAACCAGAAGTGTGTTTCTTGGTATATTAGACAATAATAGACTCTAGATGTATATTTATTGTGTATTTGTGTTGTTACGTAAAGTAAAGGTATCATTGGGGATTTCCAACACAAAAATAAACTTTAATGTTCTACAGCCAAAGCAAAGTGTGCTTGTGTCTAATACGGACATAAAAACTAAACAAATGTTAGTGGAACAATTCCAATTTTGAAATCATTCATAGTTATAAATTATTCTTATTTTATAATATCTCAGTATATAATCTAGAATTGTATAATTTACCAGCTGACACGACGAATTTCGTTCCGTATTAGAGCCAATGCATGTTGTTTCATTTTGGTATTAATAAGCAGTTAGTTTTCAGGAGACTGACTACGTTTAACAATTACTGTCGGAGGTAGTAGAATCTTAAATGGCATGTCATATTACCGGAGATGCAAAACTAACAAGAACGTTTTTCTTCAGTTAATTCTTTTTGTAGATTTGAAAATTGTTTATTAATTCTAGACTTTTGGAATAATACACTTGACTATGTTTCCCGTAATCTTCTCTCTACAAAATGAATGTTTGTCTGTATGTCCTATAAAGAATCGTAAACTATGCATTTGATCATGTGATGATCTCTAGCAGTGATGCAGGCCACAAAGGTTACTGAAAAAAAAATGAAACGAATATTTTGTTGTACTTTGAGTACATCTGTGTTTTTCCTTAAAATTTATTTAAGTTAGTGGCGCGCAGCAAAGTGCTCAGGGTACCTCTAGTAATAAAATATAGTTTAAATAAAATAAAAAATACGCGTTTATAGAACCAAAAAATAGAAAATAAATTTGAATAAAAAATAGTGTCAGAAAAAATGATTTTATTGTAAAAGCGTGAGGTGCATGGTATCAATAGTTCTAAATATTTTATGAACAGATATGACTAGAAGGGTTATTTTGATAATATCCTGAAAAGCAACCCACGCTTTTTACAATAAAATATTATTTTCTGACAATGCAGAGAAGGCTTTATTATTTGGTACCCCGTACAGTACCCCTACTGTATAAACGTGATTTGAGATTCTAAAAGAATGATGAGAAAATGAAATTTTTTGTTAGGTGTTTTTTTAACGAATAATTGTAGGTATATTTACAATAACCGCAAACCATACCATAAAAATAATGTTTGGCGGTTGTTAAAATGTGGTTTTACAGCTCAATTCGAAGACAAACGATTTATGTGGTTTGACAATAAACATGTAGGTACGAATGATTGGAATTTCTTTTATGCGTCATATTATTTAATAATAAATAATAATAATAAATATCCTTGGACATTTCACACAACGCCATCTCGTTCCAAGCTAAGCAACTTAATGCTTGTGTTATGGTAACGAGATGGATGATAAACTACTTATATATTATTTTTTTTTGTAAATACATACATATTATAGATAGAAAACACCCAGACCCGGAACAAATACTTGTAGGTCATACAAATATTTCTTCCGTGCGGGGATCGAACCCGCGACATGCTGCGCAGCAGTCGATCGCTCAACCACTGCGCCAACCGTGTCGTCAATGATCAGTGATGGAAAATGGAAAATATCTATTTAAGATATACAGTATACTTTCGTGTATTGACGGATTTAGAATATATAGTATAGCCACCCCAGTGTCCAAAGACCCGAAAAAAGGAAATGATAAGGGCCTAGCCTAGCCTCAAGGAAAGGAAAACTTATACGAAACCCTATCCAAACCTGTCTGGACAGCGTGGCCGTAGGCTAATTATCCTCCTTGTAGTTGGAGGAAGCCTGATTCAGAAGTGGGTCATTTATGGGCTGAGAAGTATACAACCAATTTTTTTCCCAATTATTGAGTGATCTTAGGTTTTAAACAGTTTTAAAGAAATTATGTGCATATTAAATTATTGAATTCTCGACTATTCGAATGCTTTGCAGCAGTCGTAGTCACAGAAGACACTAAACGTCAGTTTTTTTTTAAAGTCAAGTTTTGCCTTATTTTCACAGTGACTTGCGTGGGCTGGGAGGCCATTATCGGACCAGTAGCTTTTGAGTTTATTCGTACAAATATACAAACACAAAAATACAAATATCTGCTTTTTATAATATTAAAATAGTTTAAACAATTACCTATTATACCCTGTACACGATAGCATGATCGATTTGACAGACGGGCTAGTGATGGAAAATGGAAAATATCTAGTAGTCCAAAAAAGAACCTTTTAAAATACATGTAACTGTGACAAGTTGGCGTGGGTGTACTGGAATGAACGTGTATTCTATGAAAAAATTTTTTATGAAAATTATGCACTAGACGGGTAGCTAGGCGATGGTGGGTCAATATTCATAATAAGTTTCTATTTAATATTACAGAGTTATTTTTGGACCTCCCGCCAACTTTATATAGGTGGTTCAGACCATGAAAGTAAACAAAAAAAAAAGAAAATAATAATTTTAAAAGTGTTAAATTTCAATGTGCGAAAGCCAACGAATTTTATTTCAAAATGAAAATGTTTTTATTCGAATACTAGCGACCCGCCCCGGCTTCGCACGGGTGCAATGATTAACCTCTAAATTTATCAGTGTTTCTCTATAATATTATGGACGTATTATACATATAAACCTTCCTCTTGAACCATTCTATCTAGTAAAAAACCGCTTCAAAATGCGTTGTGGAGTTTTAAGGATATAAGCATACATAGGGACGGACAGACGACAGCGACTTTGTTTTATACTATGTAGTGATAGTGAATGTCTTTTAAAGTGAAGAAAAAGTGATAAAGAATTTCACACATAATACACCCACACAATCTCGTCACAGTTACAAGTATTTTAAAACGTTATTTTTTGGACTAGTAGTAGATATTATCCGTTTCCCATCACTGTTTGTCATTGCAAAGTAAAGGTATGAATCCGATCTACGCTGCACGCAGCAGTGCTACCGCAGCAGTGCTGTCGCGGCACCGCTGGTCCCCATACAATATTTTTAAAAGCTTATATGAGATTACATTCCGAGCCAGGCAGCAACGCACCGGTTGTATGGGAACCAGTTGTGCCGCAACAGCACTGCTGCGACAACACTGCTGCGGGCAGCGTAGTTCGGAATCATACCTTTATGTCGATCAGATAAATTGACATGTGTCAAACCGATCAAGCTATCGTGAACCTGTTTTTTTTCTAAACTACTAGTGCAAGTCTGTTGAAGGTTTCAACTCCAATATAGTTAATTAAATATTTAGATTGTTTTGTATTTTCGTACCACTGTAATATGAACTCATAAATTGAATATTCTATCTCTTCTTTAATTAATAAATATTTAATGGTTCTTTTTTTAATAACATGCGTATTTTCCCATAGTTTTAGCAGTTTGTCGTCTATTCTTGTATGTAATTGTGTTTAGTTAACGGATGACACATTAAGCTAACTAACGGATTATTTAAGATGGTGGGAAGCTAACTGGACGGAGTTGATATTGAGCCATTAGTATAGTGGCATAGACCTCGTCGTAATCCATGCGTGCAGGGTCTCATTCTGACATCTATGGTAGCCGTCACACTGTGACATCTATGGCATGGAGCCGTCACACTGTGACATCTATGGCAGCCGTCATACTGTGAGACCTATGGCAGCTCCTGATCAAACCAAATGTTTACCAATAGTAATGTAATACCACTAGAACGGAGAGCAATAGATCTGACCAAATATTCAAATCAGTTCAGACTTTTAACCAAATGAAATTGGAAACATCCGGATTTAACAGCGAACATAATAATTGAAGTATTTATTTTATTTATTTAATAACTTTTATTGTATATTTTAATAAACACAAACACATGACCTAAGATGTAGAAATGTACAAGGGCGGCCTTATTTCTAAATGGTAATCTCATACAGGTATGGAATTGTAAGTAAAAATATAAAATGGGTAGAATTAATTAAAGTAAATGTTCTGGTAGAATCAACTATAGGGTTTAAATATTTAAACTTAATACGGTAGTGTAGGTACTACATAGTTTGTATATAAAATGACATAAATATACAGATAAATACAAACATGTAACCAAATATGTATTTTATTTAAACAATATTGTAGCAAGTGTGTGTTAAACAGCAATTTAGCAAAGAAACCCCTTTTTTCTATAACCGAGAAATTATATTTATGTAATAACCGTCTTAGAGCATAAAATACACCCCTCCGGCTCTGAGCTATTCAGTTATGATGATGGTTAGTGTCCACGTGGTTAGCATAGCGGTTCATGACACGTTGTCATTAGATGATGTATATACATATGAATAATTTCTTAAGATTAATTATATTTTTCTTTTTTACAGGTACAGTACGAAACATTTACGATGACGCGGCGAAAAAGTGTGTGTTTAAAGTGGACTTTAGTTTTACTATTAGTTGTAATTTGTCAGTTTGTTAGTGCACGACCTCAAGAACCGTCTTTAGTAACTACACCTAGTAACCTTGACAAACCTACAGATGGCATAATAAGGTATAAACGTAGAATAAGTGATCTAGAATTAAGTAATGTTAATAAAACACCAGTTGTGATAAGTTTAGAAAGTAAACAAAATGATACAATACGCGATACGTTGAATGCAAGTACAATTATTGTGGATACAGTTTCTTCTAATGAAACATCTCGGCAGTTTCAGAATAATAATCGATTTCATAGGAACAAAAAACGCAAGCAACCATTAAAAGTAAACCATGAAAATAGCAAAGAACATAATGAAAAAAAGAAATCTCCTATCCGCAAAGTTATTACTAAGTGGAGAGATAATACCAAATACGATGATTTAAATTCATATGAAACGACAGTATCCAGTGAAAATAATGTAGAATCAACAAAAACGATTGTCGAACCCGATACCAGTACCGAAAATTCTAATGAAAAACAATCCAAAAGATATACGAGGCCTCCTAATGCATACTATAATATGTATCAGCCACTCCCTGAATATTCAGATGAAAGTCAGGTATATTCTACGGGCATGCATGTAATAAACGGGATGCATTCTCATAGACCAATTTACACAAGCATACCTACGCCTACTCCTATAATTACGAATGTAGGCTACCCAAAACCATGGGTCGTGACCCGCAAAACTACTACTCAAAGACCAAATTACATTACTAGACCGATAAATTATCAATACCATAATGACGTACCAAACTATAACAATAACTACGAAGTTTCAACTTTCGAACCAGCTAATTCATATACAGACCGAATTGTTATTAGACCTGAGGAGTACAGTCCCTCCGCTGAAGACTGTCCTACTATTTTTCTCACATTAAATAACACCTTTCAAGGACAAGCTAAAGAAGCATGCCCAGATCTTAATATAAACGTAAACACAAACGTAATTAACAAAAATGTAGTTGTAGAATCTGAAGAAGAAGAAGACAGTCTATTTCCAGGTGGATTCGGTTTAGATTTGGGCTTAGGTGGGGATGATTCTAGTAATGATGAGGTTCCAAATTCAGATTCTAATGACTACATTGGTTCAGATGAAGAAAATGAAGAGCAAGATGACAGTGCTTCAGTTGAAGGGAGTGAACTATTGAATTATCATTCCGCCAATGGTATCATACAATCAGAGTCAAGTGAGTCTGGAAATACTGCAGCAGCATCCTCACCACTATCAGCTTTAACAAAACCTGGTCGCCCAAGCAATTCGGACGACGATATTTTTGGTTTCTCTGCTTTAGTTGATTTTTTCCGTCCAGCATTTAGTGCTTTAGGGTGGCTAGCTTCAGTGAATCCTTTAAGCTTAGGTATATTTCCTTTGATTTTGGCACCATTGGGGTTCTTGTTTGCTGGTTCAGGGTTTGCTGCATTATTTGCACCTTGGTTTTTACCTTATGCTCGCGAAGCACCCGATGTACCTCAGTTTTATAAACCACAGTGGCGCTGGGATGATACAATGAAAACCTGGTATTTAGAAACATTCCCTAATCAAAATCAATATGGGGTTGAATCCCAACGTAGCAGTAATGTATTAAAACTTGATGAATCAATAAAACCAACGATATTTCGCAAAATAAAAGATTTGATGACAAATATTACCAGTGCTCTTAGAGATATGCAAAGAATGAAAAAAACTTTTTCTAACAGTCGCAAAAGAAAAAAAAGATGAAATTTATGCAAACGCCGTACTTTGTAAATAAACTCAATTTTGGATGTTTTTTCCAATTAAACGTATATGTACTCGTATGTATATGTATAGAAATTTACACAACGACCGATTTTATATAAGTTACCTAAGATTTTTTATTATTCAATAAGAAATCGTTTAGTGTACATAGCTAAGCACACGTGTTAATGTAGTTTCATATTTTATCCGAAATACACTCATTACAGTATTTATTTTTGTATGAATAACCAAATAATATAATCAGTATTAATTTGTAAAGTTTTTCAATAGGGAAACATTATTTTTCTTTTTATTAAGGTATTATGGTTATTTTAATTATATTTTTGTGTTATATTTATTCTAGAATAAATGTTATTTATTTTATAATATTAAGCTATAATTTTAGGCGTAGCATCCGTTATTAATAAATAAAAAGATGCTAACACTTTGTTTTATTTCAGGTAAATAGATTATGATTTTTCATTAAATTGAAACTAAATTAAGTTGAATAATAAATAAATAAATATCATTGGACATTTCACACAACGCCATCTCGTCCCAAGCTAAGCAACTTAATGCTTGTGTTATGGTAACGAGATGGATGATAAACTACTTATATACATTTTTTTTGTAAATACATACGTAGTATAGATAGAAAACACCCAGACCCGGAACAAATACTTGTAGGTCGTACAAATATTTCTTCCGCGCGGGGAATCGAAATACGTATGAAAAATATATAATGTATTATTTATGTTATTTGTAGTGTTCATTCGGTATTTTAAATTAAATATTACTACTTACAATAAATTCAAATTTACAAAGTTATGTTTGTGAACAAAAGAATTAAGAATTCATAAAAGATCATTAGCCATTTTTATTGAGAATTTATAGACAATAACCGATATTCTAAATACAATATACAGTGCGCAAGAGTGATAAAATATGTAATTTTTTTAACGAACTAAGAAATAACTTTATAAAAACATGGCATTTTACGATCTTATAGCTGTCTTAGATACATATCACAATACTATCCAATATAGAGCGCAGATTAGGTTTATACTAACTTGAATATTGAATTTATACTAACATAGGGTTTTGTTTTTTCACAGAAATGCCGAGATCCAAAATGAACAAAAACTACTATCGCCTGCCTCGGAATCAGAGTCTGCGCGAGAAGTTAAAACTAAAGCCCCCATAAGAAATTCCATCAAAATGGTTGCTAATCAGCTTTTAGATAAATTAAATAACACAGTTGACACACCCGCTCTTAGCGATACACGAGTTCCACCAAAGCTGAAGCCTCAGGTAAAACACAAGATAAAAGTTAGAAATGATATTGGTGATGAATCTATGGAAAATGCCCACTTAGGAGAAGCAGTTCCAGTTTCTATGGAAGACTTGGGCACGGAAAACAATATTGACAATGGTGCAATCGAGTCATCGACATCTAATGGAGGAATTTCTACATGGATTCTCCTAAGTAATCCCTCTAAAGTTGATACCCTATCTACAACTGAACCAACCATATCAGCCGATGAGACACAAAAGAAAGTTAAGCCAACTACCCCGAAAAACAAACCTAAGAGAAACCAGAACAAAGTACAGAAGCGTCCCATTATCGGTAGTACGAACAAAGCAGATTTAGTTGCTGGAGGGTCGGCTATCAATGAAAATGTGTACAATAAGATTAAAGATACTGTATTATCGAACGTACAGAAAAACAAAAATACATCTACTCGTCCAAGCACTACTACGACAACTATCAGTACGGTTGTCACAACAACTACTGAAGCACCTACTTCTAAAAAAGAAACAAAGGCTCCTATTACTGTGCCTATACTGTCAATAACATCTAAACCGAAAAAAAAGAACAAAAATAAAAACAAACCTACTACTTTAAGTCCAATAACAGCTGAATCAGCTTTGCTTCCCATGGAAGCAAAAGAACAAGAAATTGAGTTAGAAGTCAGTACACCGGAGACGACTAAAAAACCAAAAAGAAGCGGCACTAGAAAAAAGACCAAAACGAAGAAACGAAAAACATCAACCTCTGCACCAGATACGGCCTTAACAGAAGTCAAAACATCTAATAAAACCAAGTCTGTAAAGCCAGCTAAAAAGCCCATTGCTGACACAGGTGCTATTACAACACAAATTTACAATTACTTTTCGAGAGAAGTTATGCCATCAGTTGGAGTAGGAGTTCTGGGTCTGGCAAGTATAGTTGGTATTGCTGGCTACTTCTTATATCCATTTGCAACTCCAGTAAGAAGAACGTTTGAAGTTGACAAGAGTGATGATATTTACCGAAATAATGCTGAAGAATACGCAAGTGAAGGAAATGGACAAGCCGAAGAAGAAATGCTTGGAACAGTTTTAGCAGGCATGCCTGCTCATGCTAAACAAAAGCTTAATCCTTACGCTGGACAAACCCCATACACCAGCAGATACCCATCGAAGAAAGACCAGGATTTGCGATACCGCCACGTAGCAACTAGTTACACACCCAACTATAAAGTACATTATGCGCAACAAAAGACGGGATTAGCACATGGTGCAGTTTATTCAAAACCTGTAAATTATAATCCACAATATGAAACTCGTCATGTCTATACGACGGAAGGAAAATATAATTACGAAAAATCGCCAAATTATACGCCTTATCCAGCAGTTGAGCCTATATATGCCGCGCCACAGACCGGGCCGTCTGCAGTCGCTTCTTACGGAAGTGACACATCCAGTTCAGTAGTGTACGGTGTGAAACCGTCTCCCGAATCAGATTTTAAACCAGTGTACCCTTATGAAAACCATTTTTTTAATAGAGAAACAACAAGCAATCCAGTAACTTATTCTCCTACGTCTATGTATTTAGGATCGAATGATGATATAGACAATGAAGACGACGGTAATTATACTGAAAACCCTAATATCAACATAGAAGGTGGAGATAATAAATTTGTTGTTGGTAATGTACCCAAAGACTTTGTAGATTCTGCCACGCCTGCTGTTGTACCAGAACATGGACCCCGAAAATTAAGAAAACGTCGCAGCATTTCTAGTTCACTGGAGGAACTCTTAGCAAAAAAAGAATCCGAAAACGATATTTTTATAAGTAATGAAATTGATGATTCTTTTTATTATCCAATAAGAAATTTAGCACCCGACGAATCTAAGGATACAACGGTATTACCCAAAGATCCCATGCCAGTTTACGTTGTTACTGCAGATACTATACAGGAAGAAAATAGTGAAACACCGACAACGATAAAAACAGAAATAGTTGAAAGCGTTTCCACAGTACCAATCAGTAATACTAAAGATGAAAAACCTACGGAAACTAATTTACCAAACGAGTCAGATGTTACAACAAAAACATTCAAAGTTTACGAAGTATTCCCGTCAAAAAATACTGAAGTAACTGAAATAAGTAGTTCTCTGTTTACTGCTAAGGTTGAAACTACAACATTTAGAAGTGTCATGACTGAAACAACTACTGAGCTTAAACCCGAAACTACTTCTACTATGCCTACTTCACCTCCAATTTCAACAAACATTCCAACTGTGGAGCCTACCAATAATCCTGATGTTATTACTTACCCGCCTTTGAATCAGGGTGGAGGATTCTTCTCATTTTTGAAAAGACTTGTAGAATTTAAGTATAGACTGGGCCTTAGTATTTTACAAACTACATCAGAAAATTTGAACAAATATTTACGTAGCATGGAAGATACTATGCGGAAAGTCTCAAGAGCATCAGCGTAATGTAAAAAAATACCTAATATTAATAGTAGTCTATGCAAGATTGGAATACTCATAAAATCCTCTTTTTCTAAATAAATGAATTACTTACACAATTTTGAGATTAGATGCAAAGTAATATGTCAACATAATTTTAAAAAGAATGTAACAATGATTATTTTATATAGTTATATTTTTAGTTATAAGTCTAAAATTTAAGTACAGGGATATAATGTAATATCTATAATGTGTATTATAATTTCAGAACGTTATCCTCGGATGTCTTGCTGAGGGAAACCTACTGAATTTATATTGTGATAAAAATATATAAGAATTTAATAAAGTTAAACGATATATTTAATTGTTGTGCTCTTTTATTAACGTATAACTTTAGCTTAAATAGATTTTAACAGACCACCCTGATAGTCCGGGGTCCCCCGTACATTGCTTTAACTTGATTACTATCAAGCTAATTTTTCGTGAGTAGCTTCATTTTGACGAGACGCCCAACATTTTCTTGTCGACAACTCTTGATTGTGGTAGCTAACAGAGGTAGCAAGGATGAAATATGTTGATTTTATGATTCAAAAAAATTTATTACTAACCGGCAGATTTTTGGTATATCTGATGATAATTAACTAAATAATTCGAAAATTTAATTGTCCTACAAAATGTATGGTTTGATCAATGAGTCCTCCACTTCCAATATGTATGGATAACGAGGTGATCAAAAGTGATTACTAACCAGCTGGTTTTTTTTAATTACTTAATAAATATGTATATTATTTAACCGTCATATTATCCTACAAGTTGCGTGGTACGTTATCCCGGTCCTACACTCAAAAGTTGTTCTACAGATGCTAGAAATTTTTTTATTACTATCAATCTGAATCTTTGAGAATACCTTTGTTTTGATGAGACGCCCAACATTTTCTTGTCGACATCTCTTGATTGTGGTAGCTAACAGAGGTAGCAAAGGTTAAATATGTTGATTTAATGATTCTAAAAAATTTATTACTAACCGGGTGATTTTTGGTTTATCTGATGAGAATTATCTAAATTATTCGAAAATGTATTTGTCCTACAAAATGTATGGTTTGATCAAAGAGTCCCCCACTTCCAATATGTATCGATAACGAAGTCATCAAAAAAGAAAACTAACCAGCTGGTTTTTTAAATTTATTTAACAAATATTTATATTATTTAACCGTCATAATATTGTCCTAGAAGTTGCGTGGTACGTTATCCCGGTCCTCCACTCAAAAGTAGTAGTACAAATCCTTCATTGAAAAATAATTAGTCTAAGGCCTTGATTACACCTAACGAGTACAGTGGCGAGTCAGTGTCCTCGGCCGAGTGCTCGGTTGGTATAAACACTTTAACAAGTGCTCGGCCGAGTGCTAGGTCGAGCAGAGAGGCGAGAGAGTCACTAGAATCCCAATCTGTTTACTAGGCCGAGTACCCAGTGGGTGGTCACACGTATTTACTATGGTGGCGAGTCAGTTCAGTTTTCATCTGGGAATTGTGGGATTTATTAGAAGATGAAGACCGAAGAATTTGAACCAGAACATGGATGTTATGGAGAACTGCCCTTGGAAGAAATTAAAGTTTTTACTAAAAAAAATCATAGAAATACGTATATTTCTAAAAAGAAACTACTTACTTATTTGTTTCAATATCAGATTTAATGATTTGATTGAATGAGTTAGGTTAGGTTTCATTTCATTTCATCTCAAATATACATGAAAATGATGATGATGATTGTGTTTTTATTGGAACGAAGTTCCATAACGCGCGTTGCTAAAGGGGGCTAGACCGATCAAAACGACACAGCGACACATCGACAGCCTCTCTGCTCGACCTAGCACTCGGCCGAGCACTCGTTAAAGTGTTTATTTATACAAACCGAGAACTCGGCCGAGGACACTGACTAGCCACTGTACTCGTTATTTTATTTTCTGTATTTGGACAATGCAACAGAAAATAATCAGAAAATAGCAAAATATAAACATGTGGGTGTATGGGCTATATTAAATTCCAAAAGGCATTGACATATCATTGTAAAACAATAAAAGTTATAGTTAGTAAAAGTAGCTAACAGTTTTGTTTCAGGATGTTGCAAATACTAGCAGTGGCGGATTTACAGCTATGCCGCCCGTAGGCTATTCAATTTTTGCCGCCTCTAAATTTTGATATCGTAGTCATTAGCATGGCATAAGCGCGAAGCTCTATTCTTGCCTAAAAATCTAAATCCGATTGTTTTCTCACTTATAACCGTAGTACCTAACAAATGCGATCAGGCGATCTGAGGTCGGGAAGGGGTTTTTAAGGGGTTTTAAAAACAGTTTATCTCGATTTTCAAATAACAAAGTTGTAGGCAATAGTTATAAAGATTAAAAAAGAAAAGAAAAGAAAATGCAAACGTGACCAAATGACCGGTGCAAAATGCTAGTATTGATTTACTTGTACCTGGCTGCCAGAGAGTTGTGACCGGAGTAGGACTAGGCAACCTAACATTTCACAAATTCTATGAGCTTCATACTTTTGATTAGTATAGAATTTGTCTAATAAAAATTTATTTTCTCTTAGGCTGGCCAGGATTTTTTCAGGCATCCATATTTTTAATAATTTTCAACATACTAAAAGGCTAATAAAATAATTTTCATCCATTAAACATTTCGGTGAAGGTCGTTGTATAGCGGGATCCTATATTGTACTATAATTAAAGTTTCACCCACTATCAAAAAAAGTGGATTAATTTTATGTTAAGAAAAAAAAAACTTATTTTTTTTATGTTATTACAGTCAGATGACGAGGAAAATAAAATAGATGAAAATGACAGCTATGATAATGAAGATTTATCAGATGAATCTGATGAGTATATTTTTTTTATATGTAAATATTTATTTGTTTATACTACTTTAGTAAAAAAAAGTTATTTAAATTTTAAAAAAAAGATGTTTTCACTCTTTTAAGTTACAAGTAGGAAAACGAAAAAATGTCAATTTTTGTCGGACTCGTGATATATACCGGTTTTCTTGTAGGACATTGTATAATTTGTGCAGAGAATACACTTACCTATCATGTAAAATTGTTGTCCTACAGTTAGTGATGACAAAATGGGTCTTGTGGTTTTAACAATTTCTGAGTGTAGGACCGGGATAACGTACCACGCAACTTGTAGGACAATATGACGGTTAAATAATATACATATTTGTTAAGTAAATAAAAAAAAACCAGCTGGTTAGTAATCATTTTTGATGACCTCGTTATCCATACATATTGGAAGTGGAGGACTCATTGATCAAACCATACATTTTGTAGGACAAATACATTTTCGAATAATTTAGTTAATTATCATCAGATATACCAAAAATCAACCGGTTAGTAATAATTTTTTTAGAATCATAAAATCAACATATTTCATCCTTGCTACCTCTGTTAGCTACCACAATCAAGAGTTATCGACAAGAAAATGTTGGGCGTCTCGTCAAAATGAAGCTACTTACTGACTTTATAAGACGGTTAAAAAGGACTAAACCTTTTGAACTAGTGTAGTGAATAATAGTGATATATATAGTACAATAAGTGCAATATTATGAAGATCACATGAACAAAGTGATTTATAATTCTAGAGACAATAGGTAAGACAAGTGTTAGTGGACGCTGCCTTAGTTTATTCATTTCCGTAGTAATTTAGGACAGATACAAATTACTTATTAGCCTAAGCTAGATTGTAATAAGAATGGTGCAGTTTTAACAAGAGTGCACTATTACAAAAAAAAAAAAAAAAAAAACAAAAAAAAAATAATAATAAAAAAAAAAAAATTAGCTTGATAGTAATCAAGTGAAATCAATGTACGGGGGACCCCGGACTATGATCCTGGTCCACAAGGTTGCTATTTTCTATTGAACACAGCCGTCATGTTCAAATTGCTAGCACGAATCTGCCAAACTCAAAATTCTTTTCCAAGTGATTGTGCCAAAGCATGTGACATACGTCCTGGAATGACACTACATTACGTATTAATAAGTTATCCCCGAGTGGGGACGGGGCAGAATATAAAACTTCCCCACCGCATGCTGGTAAACAACGTATGTTGTAAAAGTCAACAAAACCCAGCACGCTTGGTGGTAGGATCTAACGGTTCGCCCGACTAGAATATATATATTCCTTGAATTGCCCGCTCCATATTAGACCCTTTATTTGCTTTCCATCACATAAGCATAGGACAAAAGGCATTCAGGTCACAGGATAAAAATAAAATCAAAACTGTCAAAATTGACAGTCAAATCTGATTGTCGATTTAGAGTCTTAGGGTACGTTCCACTTAGCGTCCACAACGCCTAAAATGCTCATTCAGGCGTTACACATGGCGACCACGATCGTTGTGGTCGCGGCGAAAACGTCATTGATGACGTCATTACTTATGCTCACGCCAAGCTCACGACGCCCCATCTCAAAAGGTGGGTCGTTGTGAGCGTTTTGAGAATTTGAGCGCCAATTTTAAAAACTAAAAGCAGAAACATGGCAACAATAACAATATCGTTCTATTGTACCGAACAAGATCGGACAAGACATTATCAAATCAATATTATGTGGTCAAACTTTTCATTTGTCACGATCAAAGATTTGTAAATTCTATTTCTTTCTTTATCTGAGCTGCACGAACTAGTACTTTTATTTTGACGCGCCAACTAATTTCAAACTGCCGCCGATATAGGATTTTTTATTAATTAAGATCATAAATTAGTTAAATACTAAGTAAATATTAAGTTTCGGTGAATGTTCCAGGGTAGCCCGCGAAATTCAAATTTTGGTACGTGTTTTGAAATTTGCAGGTCAGTGCTAGGCTGCATGTTGATTAAAATCTGAAAAATTGCAAGAATGACTTTGAGTTTCAAAACGTTTTTCTTGCACCTTTATGAGCTTGGAGGGTTGTATTGATGATTTTAATTCTATAACTACGTATGTCTGACAGCCGCTAATAACATTTTAATCAACATACAACCTAGCACTGATCTGCAAATTGCAAAAAACTTACAAAAATTTGAATTTTGCCCTTAATAGTTAAACCAATATGTAATGGATCTTATTGATACCACTTACAAATTGTATTAAAACCTAATCAACCTTTTGTTTAGTTTTTTTAGACGCGCCATTTTTATTATTTATATGAACGCCCAAAACGCTCCAAAATCCATTCCACTTGAGTAAATGATTGTGACTATTTGTGACGCCCAGAACCAAGTGGAACGGCGAAAACCGTGGTCGTGAGCGTGGTCGTTGTGAGTGCTAAGTGGAACGCACCCTTAATGACTCCTGGTGAATTTTGATCAAACCCCAACGATTAGCTTCAACACGTGATATTGGCGAAATCGTGTCAAATGACGCAACGAGCCAGTCAACCAAAAGAAGAAGAAGAGTTAAATACTCTTCTACATTAGCTGACTGGGGCCAACCAACGATGAACACGGCATTGCTGGAGCACCACTAACCTCTGGGCAAAGTAAAAAATTGGAGGATTTGAATAGACAACTCGAATTCGAATCGAATCGATTTTATGCAAAGAAAACCCACATGTACGGAAATATAACTTATAAGTATCATACCATGTGGTGACGCATTTAGTATACGCAGTGTCACGAACCCATACCATCCCGAGGGTGTCGTAAGAGGCGACTAAGAGAACGCAACAGGCAAATTACCTAGCCGCAAGAGAAGAAAAACTTGATACAAACCCTGTGCCAACCCGTCTTGCCATAAAGGCTTATTTCCCTTCATGCATTTGGAGGAGGCCCGACTCAGTAGTGGGTCATTCGTGGGCTGAAACTAAGTATCATATAGGTACTTATATCAAAGATAACTAATTAATAAAATAATAATTTGAAAAGAAAATTTTCGTTTCGATTCTATGATAAAAAGTGCTAGTCTAATCCTGCCCTCATCTCTGAATATATAGTCCGTCTGCAATTTGGTAGACTGAAATTACATAATATTATAGCTTCTAGCATGCTTTAAATTAAAAACTTTATTTTTATCCGATTCCTTTTTATCAACTTACAGGGTGAAATGGGTTGAAGTCACTAAGTATGATTGATTACATCACCACATTATTTAATGGAAAAGAATGCGACAGGCTGACATAAGTATGTGTGAAAAACTGATTGAAGATTTCTCTTTTTGGGTCATGTTTCAAAATCGCCAGGCTTTATTTATCTAAGCCGTTTATCACTACATAGTATAAAACAAAGTCACATTCTTCTGTCCGTCCCTATGTATGCATAAATCTTTAAAACTACGCAACGGATTTTGAAGCGGTTTTTTTTAATAGATAGAGTGATTCAAGGAGAAGGTTTATATGTACCTAGGTGAATCAAAAAATTCTTGGAATCAATATTAAAAAATGCAAAGATTTAAATAATAATATTTTATTTTTCTACATAATCTCCCTCCAATGCAATGCATTTAGAATAACGCGTTTCTAACTTCCTTATTCCTTGTGAAAAAAAATTATTTTCTTGACTCTCGAAAAAGTCCTCTACGGCAGCTATAACCGCGTCATTATCGTGAAATTTTGTTCCACGAATTTCCTCTTTTAATTTTGGAAATAAGTGAAAATCACTTGGGGCTAAGTCCGGAGAATATGGTGGGTGGTCAAGGAGATTGAAGCCAGCACAGCGGATTGCGTTGAGCGCAACTTCCGATCGATGGGCAGGAGCGTTATCTTGAAGGAACAACACGCCCAACGACAGTTTTCCACGACGTTTTTCTTTAATCGCTTCACGCACTTTCGGGATTAAATTTGCATAATAGGGTCCAGTTATCGTCTGGCCTTTTGGCATGTAATCAATAAAAAGGATTCCTTCACTATCCCAGAACACAGAGGCCATAACTTTGCCAGCGGAAGGAGCAACTCGAAATTTCTTAATGGATGGAGAGGATGGTCGTTTCCAAGACATGCTTTGTCTTTTAGTTTCAGGATCAAAATGGTGGACCCACGTTTCATCCATGGTGACAAGACGACGGCAAAAATTATCCGAATCACGCTGGAACATTTCGAGATTACGCTTGGAAATTTCCAAACGTCGCTTTTTGTTTTCGTCGGTTAACATTCGTGGCACCCATCTTGCAGACACTTTTTTGAACCCCAGTGAATCAATTAAAATGGATTGAACGCTACCAAAAGATATCTTTAGGATCTCAGCTATATGTTTTATAGTCATTCTTCTGTCTTCCAAAACCAGATTCTCAACCTTTTTGACATTTTCTTCTGTAACGGAGGTTGAAGGCCGCCCAGAACGCGGGTCATCTTTACAGCTTGATCTACCTCTTTTAAATTCAGCCACCCAGTACGCAACCGTAGAATAGGGTACAGCATCACCCCCTAATGTCTGCTGAATGTCCAAAAAAATTTCCTTCGTAGACATTTTTTTCAAACTGAGATATTTTATCACCGCACGTAACTCACTTTTATCCATAATTTTGACTTTTTAGCAACTCGTTGCACAAAAAAATTTATTACATGCGAACGAACTGACAAAAACAAGTGACAGTCTGCATAAATATAGTGTGATAGACACTCTTTAATTTGAATATCGAACTTGATCCAAAAAGGTTTCATATATATGCACTTCTAAGAACTTTTTGATTCACCCTCGTATAACCCACCCCCGCTTTTTCACAGCTAATATAGGAAAGCGCCACCTATGATGTTTTTTGTGAACTAAGATGAGTTTCATGAAACATTATAAAGCCATGAAGCTGACGAACACATTTGAAAGCAATATTTCTTCAACTGTATGTAGATGGCGGTACAATAATTTTATTGTAATCGAAGAGTGATGAATAAAATAAAGACAAGATAATATTCGAATCATTTATTGTTGTTTTGAAGGTGGCAAATTTTTACACCCAATGTAATGTAGTATCTGCCTATCAATACCTTAAGTAGCAGAAGAGTTTTAGATTACAAAGTAAAAACAGAAATACTCTAATTCAGTTACTGTTTTATAATCAGGTAAACATTTTTTCTTTCTTTAAAATGTACAACAAACCTTATTTATTAATATTCTATAAGTATACCCTTAGACAGCCGTCTATCCAATATACTTAACTATTCCTTATATCAACATTATATTATTTTAAACTAAAATATATGACCCGGTGAACTTCGTATCACTTACATAATATTTGTGTAATTTATGTACTAAAAATTAAGTTCTCGCACACTTGCAAATTGATGATAAATTTTAATAATCGTCTGGAATTTACATTCTTTTCTCGACAACCAACTGACCCTTTCACACTTTTTTATTTCTGAAATAGAACTGGTTTTGTATTCCAACAAAACTGATCATATATAAAGTATAGGTATGAAACAGAAAAAAAAAATTGAACGCACATAATTAAATTTGTATTTTGTTATTTCCAAAAAGACATCAAATGTTTCATATTTATGAACAATATGTATTGGAAAATTAAATTGTCGTTTAGAAAATAGTATTTTCCTGTACTTGTTATTTATATTTCTCACCGTATAAACCTTCTCCGAACTGAACAAAATGTTTCAAATCGGTCCAACCATTCTCGATTTTAGTAGGAAAAACGAACAGCAATTCATTTTTATATATAGAGACTAAAATCACCCTGCTATTATCAAAGAGATAACCATCTAGAGAACTTGCAAATGAAGCACACGGGGTTTTTATCCCCGACGCAAAAAGAGGGGTGTTATAAGTTTGAAGTGTCTGTCTGTCTGTCTGTGGCACCGTAGCTCGCGAACGGATGAAGAGATTTCAATATAGTTTTCGTCGGTTGAGCCGTTTAAAAGTTATGAGGGGTGAAAGTGGGGAAGAATAACCGAATGTCTGCAAATATAATCGAGTGGGGTCTCAAATCACGTGCAATTTAACAAAATCTACATTACAATAAGCGTGTACCTATAAAAAGTATAAAATAAAAATTAAAAAACCCCTGACGCAATAACCTTTGGGGGACCAGGGGTCAGGTAATAAATAAGTAGGAGCGGTCCCCCAACGCGATGTATTTATTTTTTACTTTTTAAAGGTGTGTCGGGTTTTTTTTTAATTTTTAATTTTATAAATTCTTGTTATTTTGATAGAGATTGCCCAACTCGATCGACTTCTTGGTGACAAGTGATTAATGAGATACTAGTAAATTGTTAGTAAAGACCAGACCCATCATCATCATCTCCTGAATCTAATGTTCTGTGATTTGTTACAAGAAAATTATATATTTTATTATATTAAGCATTTCACTGATTGAATTTCGACAGCACCTTAACGGGCATTTTTACACAAATTAGCGTCCTATAAATTACTCCGCAAAACAGCTTGGTGATGTGCTATATTACATAGATTTAAACTATTTACGTGAAATAAAAACTAAAACTAACGCTACATATAGCAATAACAAATGGACTAGAGCATTGATTTGAACATTGCGAGCTGATGTCGTAAAAACGATAAGTTTTTATTTCGTTTTGTATCGGTATCACAGGATCTACAATAAAAGTTGGGGTTTCAGTTGTTTCAACATCTTTTGGGCAAGATAGTTCTTCTAGAGGGATTTTCAAAAGATGGTGCTTAAAGATTTTCTCTGCCCTCTCGACAACTTTTTCTTTTTCTGGGGAAACTTGTATCATTTTTGTATAGTTGTTTTTATCACTTACGGTCTCTATTATTAGATCTGTGTGAAGTATATTCTGAGTGTAATCTATTCTGTTATTTAGAGTTTGACGTATTTCATTGTAATCAAGATGTGGATTGGATATTATGTCGCATGTAATTTTTTGTAATGAATCTTTGATACTATCACTTCTTGTATCTTCCCACAAATGATGAATCCAGCTTAGACGACAGTCGCATATAAACTTGTTTTCTGAAAAAAAGAGAATAGAATTATCAATTAAAAGACGTCGACTGCTAGCCGCAGGATTTCCTAGTCTTAATTTCCTCAACATATGACAAATTCGTTTCAGCCATAAATGACCCACTACTGAGTCGCGCATCCTCCAAATCCATGGAGGGAATTAGCCTACTGTGCCACGCTGGCAAGACGGGTTGGCACACGGGCTGTCTCAAGTTTTCCTTCTCTTTAGGCTAGATGATCTGCCTCTTTCGTTCTTTTAGTCGCCTCGTCCGACACCCTCAAGACGGTATGGGTTGGTGATTTGTATACTAAATCCGTCACCACACGGACTCGGTAGTAAAATAGGATGGAAATGTTTGTATCTTTCGAAAGTTTCAATAATTTTTCGAACAATATCGGAATATGACTTACAGTCAGGGAAAAGTACCTATTTTAGGCAGAATCCAAAAGTAAAATGCAAAGTTAATAATCATAGGCGAATTCCTAAATCAAGTCAATTTTTGTTAGAAAATGTTTGAACAATTTACTAGGTAGCTAAATATTACCTT
Source organism: Clostera curtula (assembly GCA_905475355.2). Lineage (NCBI taxonomy): Eukaryota > Metazoa > Arthropoda > Insecta > Lepidoptera > Notodontidae > Clostera > Clostera curtula. The sequence continues at coordinate 15,863,063 of FR997808.1, read as the reverse complement.
CAAGCAACAAATTGCTGTTAAGAAGCTTCATGTTATCCAAAATGGGCTTAATGTTATCAAAAGTTAATGTACACAACTTGTTTGACCGTAAGTCTAAGGCGCTCAGACCTCTCACACCCTCAAAAAGACCCGAAGGGAGTGATGTGAGTTTATTATCGTCTAGGGATAGCTTTTGTAGTTGAGATAGTCCGTCAAAGGCCCTCTCCGATATGAACCTTAAGTCATTATTCCCCAGAAGCAACTCTTGCAAACTCCAAAGTTCCGCAAATGTAAACTGAGTTAAATTTTGAATTCTATTATTTTTCAAGTCAAGTCTCCTTAAGTTAGCAAGGTTATCAAAAGTGCTTCGAGACAAATGTACTATATTGTTCTTATTCAAATCAAGTTCAATCAAATTGAACATATGTTGAAACGTACCATTCCTTAATTGGGTTAAATTATTCTTTGTCAAAATCAGTTTTTGTAACTTTGGTAAATCGTAAAACGTTGTTGCGGCAATTTTAGAAATTTGATTGTCTTCTAGATTTATAGTGGTAATATTTGGAAGATAAGCAAAAGCGCATTGCCACAATGTTTGTATTCCATTCTGTGATAAATCTGCGATCTTAAGGTTAGTTAAATTGGCGAAAGCATAAGGTGTTATTTCATTAATGTTTCCGTATTTAATGTTTATCAACTCTAGTTTTTGTAAATAGGTCAGCGCTTTAGTCGGCACGTAGCTTAAAGAACTGTCTATTCGGACATTGAAAGATAGAGTTTCCAAAGCTGGCTGCGATGAGAAACTTTGCCAGATGAGATCGTCTTGTTGTATATCGCCATGGAACACCCAACATTCTGCTTTAGTCACGTTTTTTATTTCCTTACTATTTTGACAGTAACAATGTACTTTGGAATATCGATCTGTTACGTCACAAATGTTCTTTAGGAAGCCTCCAAGTTTATCTTTCTTTCTCTTGCTGTCTCGGGCCAGAACGTTTGTAGACATTTCGTTGACAAAGGCGAGAGTTATTAATATGTAGATAACACGCTTCACTTGTTTCGCCATTGTGAACTGTAACAAGAAAATAAACTTGCATAAGTCTTGACATGTCGTTTTGAACCATATTTACATTGGAAGAGAGCTCAGCCAAAAGACGTCCGCTGCTGGACATAGGCCTCCCCTAAGGATCTCCACAAAGGCCGGTCCTGGACCGCCAGCATCCACTGCTTTCCGGCGAACTTAACCAGGTCGTCGGTCCACCGTGTGGGAGGCCTACCAGAACTGCGCCTTCCGGAACGCGGTCGCCACTCGAGGAATTTTCTGCCCCATTGGGCGTCGGTCCTACGAGCTATGTGCCCTGCCCACTGCCACTTAAGTTTGGCAACATATGCCACTTACTCCTGATATAGTCTTAATTTAATGTGATGAAATCAAATTATGCTACAAAGACCAGATAGTCTGATCAATTGGTAGTTTTTTTCTGGACAGTACAGAGTTTTGAAAATTGGTCATTATATATTATTGATATGCCCTTTTCAATTTACCAGGAATCCCTTTATTTCGTATGAAATTACTGAACTAAGACGGGTTTGTCAAGAACTTTCCAGGTTTCTATCAAATTAATCATAGTAATCTCTTAATCAAATTTCTGGAAAATCTTTTTTAGACCCGTTATTCCAAAGTTACACTTTTATCTAATGTAAAGTGTTTTTTTTATTATCATTATGCTATCAGAATGCCATTGACTAGGTACTCATTAACTGGAATGTAAATTTGGTCCCATAAGGTACCACTGCTTCGCGTTTCTATCTAATATATTTCGATCCTTTAGTGCGCTACATTTTCAGTGTGGAATGGCGATGGGTCGGGTCTTATTCGATTTCATGGGAATTCCAAATTAATGGAGCCCTATTGCTCTCGGGGTTGGATATGCCACCTTTGGATCAACGGTTCCCGGTTCGATTCCGCGAAAGTGTCATTTAGTGTAAGCCAGAGATATTTGACCTGGGTCTAGGACCATTTGTGGTTGTGAATTATGTGTACACATGAGCAATGCAGGTTTTAGATAGAACAAAGGAGAGGCAAGTTTTCCTTCTTTTGCAGCCACCATTTGCGCTCTTCAGTCGCTTTCTTTATCGCGACATCCTCAAGAGGAATGGGTCTGTGATGTTTTATTTACTGAGCTCTATTCTTCTCGAGTTTCGCCGAATGGCAACCGTGTTCCAGAAAGCGTATTGCTTGGAGGCTTCCCACACGGTCGACCGACCTGGTTAAACGAAAACGATGGATGCAGGCGGCTCAAACCGGCCTTAATCGATATCTTTGTTGAAATGCTGACTGAGCTCCATCTATCGCATCTAAAGATTGCCTTATATTCTCAAATTAAAGCTCCATTCTGTCAACAAGGGATACTTGTTTCACCAGAAACATTCTTTTATAGTTCTGTTTGTTGGTTAATGAAGAATCGGGAAGGTCGGTGGAACTGGACAAAGGACGTAAGCAATGCGAACTACTCGCTTATTGGAAATAATGTGGTTTTTTATTAGTTTTCCTTGGGAATTTCGTATTGTACCTCTACCATTATGACGGTATTTGTTCTTAGGGTTAATAAAGTTTTCAGAGCGACAGTTTAAAAGTATTTTTGTGACTTTTATTTGATCACTAGGAGTATAACTTTATTTATACATAATATTAACTACGTCAGTGGCTCTACATCGTTCGCGTAAATCGCAAATCTGAATTACTGAACTTGATTGTATAATATGTTTAATTAAAATTTTGAGAAGCATTTTGTCTGACATCGTCACAATTAAATGAGCTAGTGATATTATGCATCCTTAGTTTGTCACCGCACTGGTAATATTTCGTATTTACTTAGGCAGTTTAGATTCAATATTGAGTTTTGTTATAATGAACAGATAATTCCGTGTGATAATGGATTTGGAATACAAAATGTTACTAACCCATAGCATCATAAAGATGCTTCGGAAAACTCGAATAAAAGGAACTAAAGAGGCAGATCACCTAACGAGAAGTGAAAGAACACTAGAAATATTTTCCCTCCATAAATTTGTGGGCAGCCCGACTCAGCAGTGGGTCAACTAAGGGAAAATGATGAAGTTTTTTTTTGTGTAAGCGCTTTACCATTTCGCCATTTGTATTCATCGAAAGTCTCGGGTGCGAAATTGGAAGTTATTAGAATTGTATTACTTGTAGACGATGAACTATTAAATTAGATTGTAATAGAAAAGTCATTTCGAAGTCGTAATAAATATTATCTGTACTCTATAATGATTATTACGTGTATATTTTATTTAAACTGAGATTTTTATTGGAAATGGATATTACCATCCATACTATCACAAGACTTAAAATAAAATAATTGTTAATTTGTAACACTTAGACCACCAATACAATACAGGACAACACAATTTAATAGAAAGATAATCAGGATTTATGTTTTTAAACGCATAAGTGTAGTAGATAAAATAAAAAACTGTTTTTCTTTTATAATGTGTCACTAATCAATTTAATAAATCAATTCCATAAGAAATGCTTATAAAATATTTTTTTCCTTTAAGTTTGCTTTTTAATATAAATTTTACCTTTTATACCGTACATCGATTTGAAAACGATTTTATTCGTTTGGTTTCTGATCACATACAAATTTTATAATAATCGGTTCAGTAATTTGGCAGAAAACATGAAATATATTTTTAACAAAGATTTGTAAGAAGTTGCCTTCTTCTGTACTATTTGTATTATTTGTACTGTACTAATCTGTATTATTTGTTATTCGACGATTTCGTTATTCGAATTCATTTACATTAAAAATCGCAAAATATAAACATTTATAATAAACTACATGTATAGTTAAACCGACTTTAAAAAAGGCACCAAACCATTTGTAGTCGGTGACTTAGGAATACAATCTATATTAGCGTCAGTGTCAAACACTGACTTCAAATGCTTGTTTATTTTTCAGTCCATATTTTTGTTACAAACTTTTTTCACATAATCGTTGATAAAAATTGATAAAACTCCTTAACGAAGGCCTCCCCCAAGAGTTTTCAGAAACGCCAGTCTTAAGCCGCCTCCATGGGGTATGTATAGAATAGGATAAGAGTTTTTGCATTTCATAATCCTAACTCACCCACGCCATGAAACCAAATTGAACAGAATTATTCCATCAATGAACATTTTGGTTCGCCGAAAACGATTACTGAATAATGAGTGGTGTTCTAATTAATTTGCATTACGCTTTGAACTGAATTTCGACTGTGAATGTTTCGGTGCTAACAATTATGGAAATGATCGGAATCCCTGTATACAATGTTGTACTAAAAACCCTGTGTACATATTCAAACGGTCGATAGTACTAATCATACACTCATGAACCGTTCTACAAACCCTTACGAAGATTAAGTAGGTCTACAAACCAAGATAGAAATTTCCCACTGCAATAAAGTTTAAAAGTAGTACACGTATATGTAGACGGGTACCTAGTTAAAACTATTCAGAAAAAAAACGTGTGGCACTCGGGGACTGCCGCGGTAAAGCTATGTAGTGGGCCTCCTCCAAATTCATGGAGGGAATTTAGCCTACTGTGCCACGCTGGCAAGACGGGTTGGTACAGGGTTTGTATCAAGTTTTCCTCCTCTTGCGGCTGATTTGCCTCATGCGTTCCCTTAGTCGCTTCTTACGACACCCTCGGGATGGTAAGGGTTGGTGACACTACACTGTGTATTCTAAATCAGTCACCACTGGAGTATAGAGTATTACGGATTACACACCACACATGTATTGTAAGATAACAAAAATCTTTTAAACGATATAAACTTCTCATTTATTCAATAAAAGAAATTATAATTGCATAAGTTGATAAAAAATGCTATGCAATAGCTTTACCGCGGCACTCCCCGAGTGCCATACGTAATTTATTTTGCGTTGGAATTCCTCATAGATACTCGACCGCTAAACGCTAGTCGGTTTATGTGGGACTCCAGGGCGCGGAAATATGGTGGTTGCGCCCCAACCTACTCACTAAAACCAATGGTGTCCCTGAACTGCCCGAACAGTGCCACTGGTTTCACTCCCCACTGGGGAGCGTCCGCGACCCTGTTTGGGCCTTGGCCCGCTTTCACAAGAAAACAGAAATGTAAATCCGTCACCACACGGACTCCTATATACCTTAAACCTATTATAATTCTTAAATTATTTTAAATCTTGTTGGCAAATGCAGTTGAACAAAATTAGGTAAAAACTACATGATTATTTTTTCTAAATCTTTGACTATTTGAAAGCATTTGTAAGAATTATTCGAATAAAAACCATTATATTTTGGGTTTGATTCGGACCTAGTAAATACCTCCAAATTTTCTTTGTCGTCCTTACAGATCGAATGGCAATTTAAATGACTTAAAAGTTTCAGAAATGACTATGATATTTGACACCGCTGCACCGTTCCATTTAGGAATTTTAAATAGAACACTTTAAATTTTTTGGGGGCTTCTTGTGGGAATTGCGATGATACTGGGGGCCAATAAGAGATAATATTTTTAGTAAAATGAAAATAAATATCAGTCTTTGAATTGGAACATTCAAAGACTGATATTTATTGTCAATAAATAAAACTCAATTGTAATTTTGTGTGAATGTTACAAGCAAACCCTTTATGTATGTTGGGCGGAATCATATATTAAAAAAAAACTACCGCTGCTATATAAGGTACAGTTTACGCCAAATAAATTCAGCAGCCTGAAGGTCAATTTTAGTGTTGTTCTCGCGGTGATTGGCTGAGAAGGGTCGCGTGTGCGACACACGCAATCGGTTGATAACATTTTTTATTTACGTGGGTGTTCCTCATGGATTCCCGGCCGATGGGACCTGGCCGTTATGTGGGACTCCGGGGCGCGTAGAAATGGTAAATTGCACCTCGACCGACCCACTAAAAACGACGGCAATCCTGGACTCCAAGGCACTGCTCCCCATTGGGGGAGTAAGTTTAGTGCAGCCTCATGCTCCAAGACGGGCCCCTCTCCGGTTACGGGCGGCTTTAAATCAGCTCCCCTGTTCCACCTCTGGGAGGGTTCCAACGCAGCGCAGCCTTTCTCCCGGGGCCTTTTATGCGCAGACAATAGGTTTCCCAGGCCTGTCATTTACGGTAAGTGGAGGTCATCCAGCGCCTTCCGGCGCTGATGGTTTGGTCACTGGGAGGCCAACTCCCTGGCCCTTTCAGCTTCCTCCTTAGCCGACATTACAGCCTCGGCAAAGGAGGCCACTGACGCCAGGCACTCTCGCTCTGGATCATAAACCGTGTGAATTCCAATTGGTTGATGACATGCGTAAACTTTCGTCTACTACCGCACTTTTTGCAAAGTTATTTGGCGCGAAAAGAATACCAGCAAGTAAAACAAAGACACGTTCCGGAAAGCGCAGTGCTGGTAGGCCTCCCACACGGCCGATGACTTGGTTAAGGTCGCCGGAAAACTTTGGATGTGGGCGGCCCAGGACTGGCCTTTGTGGAAATCCTTGGGCAGGCCTATGTCCAGCAGTGGACGTCTTTTGGCTGAAATTATGACGATGATGATGAAAACAAAGACGTTTATCATTAATAAATTTGTTCATACCGTGTGCTGACGGATTTAGAATACATGATGTATTAAACCCATTTTATCCTGAGGGTGTTGTAAGAGCCAACTAAAGAAAATTACCAGGCCTAAAAAACTAACCATGACAGAAGGGAATCTTGATACAATACCCTGTGCCAAGCCGTTTGGCCAGCCTGGCACAGTTAGCTAAGTTTCTAAGTTTGAAATGATAATTGGTTAATTATAGTTTACCAGTATTATCATAAAGTTCTATTACAACTTTATGATAACTACTACTATTAGAATCTACAGCATATTCACGACCCAATTATATTAGGTATAGGGGTGTTATCAGAAGCCAATAAAGGAACTGTATTTATTTATTATACGTTATGACTTTTTTATTATTTTATATTTGTTACGGGGGTTTTGCATATAAAATAGGTGGAATATTATAATAATATATAATAATAATTATATCCTTGGACATTTCACACAACGCCATATCGTCCCAAGCTAAGCAACTAAATGCTTGTGTGATGGTAACGAGATGGATGAAAAACTAATAATATATATTTTTTTGTAAATACATACAAATTATAGATAGAAAACACCCAGACCCGGAACAAATACTTGTAGGGCGTACAAATATTTCTTCCGTGCGGGAATCGAACCCGCGACATGCTGCGCAGAAGTCGATCGCTCAGTCTGTACGCGCAGTCTGTACATAAATATTCCACCTATTTTATATACAGTGTGTGTAGAAAGATGGACTTTCTACAAGACTCACGTCTTCAAAGAAAGAGATACGCTGTAAATCGTGTTTACATTTTAAATGAGACATATTGCTAAGAGCGGTCGGGTTTGTGAGTGTACTGAGTGACGTTATTTGTATACATTTACATTAAAGTGAGAACAATACGATCACAGCAGGTAAAACAAAAATGGTTTACATCTTATATAAACATTCAAAGCGGTCCAGCAGTTTAGGAGGAAATCTGTGACATACACACGTACAGTAGAATTATATATAATAATAAAATTCTTCCGTCACAGTTTTAGTTTTTATACTCCTCCGAAACGGCTTGATCGATTTTAATGAAGTTTCATATTATGTATATTCAATAGGTATGAGAATAGGTTTAATAGATAGAATAGGAATAGGAGAATAACTATTTTTTATACCACTGAGTGTTTAGGGTGGTTCACCCCAAAAATTGTTTTGTTATTATTTGGTCTTTTTTTTAATGATAAACATACCAAAATACATACAACCCTAAATGTTCACCGCCTAAGATCATCCTCTATTTAATTACATGGCAGAACAACGTTTACGGAGTCAGCTAGTATGTTTACAAAGATAAAGCATTTTCCTATTCTATTCAAACACTGTACCAACTTGTCTTGCCAGTGTCCATGAATTTGACCCGAAATGATGTATGCAATAAAGTGAAGGTCCCATAATCTAAACCCGCAATGGATATTTATCTGACTCGGGCATCCGAGTCAGCAGTGGATCATTTATGGGAAAAATAGGCGATAACATAAATTAACAATATGGCTTATGGTAGGCATAACCCCTACCTTGAATATGCGAACCTTACTAAATCCAGTCCATGTTTATGCATGAAGGTTGATAGCGGTCTTAAGACGTAAATATTCCATGACCCAAAACCATATAGGATTTCAAGTCACAATTAATTAGCACTGTATATATTTGGTTATAATGTACTGTTGTAAAGAGTACATCATTCTTATTACAATCTAGCCAGAATGTATTAAGAACACACAGTGTCGCTACCCCCATTCCATCCTGAGGGTGTCGTAAGAACCACAGTCAACAGGAAACGACAATGCCAAAATCTAGGCGCAAGAGAAGGAATACTTGAAACGAAACCCTGTCTGGCCATCGTGTCACAAGAGGCTAATTTCGCTCCTGTAATTGGAGGAGGCATGACTCAGTAGTGGGTATTTTACGGGCTGAAAAGTAAGAAGAGAAATATTGGGCGTCGGCCTCAGGCAAAGTACGCGATGAATTCAAAAACAGTACAAATAAATGAATAGTAATTGTATTCAACCTTCATTCAGAAATCAAAATAGGCTACGATACCAAAAAGACGTGTTCCATATTCAAACATTATCAAATTTTAACGCTTATTTTTCTTTCATCATACTTGCATGAGTGAGAGTGCGTATTGTGATGTTAATTTTAAATGATTTGGCTTTTTAATCTATGTGCGTTGTTTTGATTATTTTTAACAGCAGTGAGAGGAATTCTTTGCCATTTACGAAAAAATATTTATTTTTTAATCTGTTTTAGAATTTAAAATCAGCAGAGTAGCATAGATACTTTAGTATAAACATTATTTTACCAGCCAGACTGTATAAAGTTAAATAATAAGTTTTGACTAAACAAAATAATCTGGATATTTGTTAATTATTACATCGAGTTATATATTGAATTGAAGCGAAATTTCTAGAGACGAAAGTTTATATTATTGTTATGGTAATATTAAAAAATCTTTGGTTAGTTTTTTACAAAATGTGTTTTGTTATGATTTTTTTGTCTATTTATTTTTACGACTATTTAGTCCTTAAATGACCCACTACTACAGACGGGGTTTCTTATTAGGATTCCCTTCTCTTCTGGCTAGGTTTTCAGCCTTGTAATTTCCATACGACACCTTCAGGATGAAATGGGGTGGTCACCACACAGACAAAAATTCATCATCATCATCATCATTTTAGCCAAAAGACGTCCACTGCTGGACATAGGCCTCCCCCAAAGATTTCCACAAAGGCCGGTCCTGGGCCGCCCGCCGCCCGCCGTTTTCCGGCGACCTTAATCAGGTCATCGGTCCACCGTGTGGGAGGCCTACCAGCACTGCGCTTTCCGGAACGCGGTCGCCATTCCAGGACTTTTCTGCCCCATCGGGCGTCGGTCCTGCGACAAAAATTAATATTTCTTTATTCATTTTATCTTACTTCTCTGATTTTCCTGTAATACATGCGTCCCGTATACTGACGTGCGTATCTCTGTTCTGCGTTTCATAATCTCTTACTTTATTCTATGTATTTTTTTAAACAAAAATCTAGTTAATTTGTATAATCTGTACCGCAGAGGCAGTGTACAAACATGGAATTCACGAAAACGAATGACACCCATACTCAGAGCAAGTGGCTCTAGTTTACACAAAGACACTTGCCCGACCCCGGAATTGAATACCCTTACCTACAGGCGGCACACCTAACCCCCAGACCTACAAATATCTTAGCTAGTTTGTACTATCTAGTATGAAAATCCAGCTCTAGCCCACGCAAAGCCGTATGCAACAATTAGTTGCCTTGCAACCAAACATAATTTGATTCAAAATATCTTTTCCCTGGCCATTTTATTACTGTGTGCAAAAAACAAGCGACAATGTCAATCGCAGAGCAAATTAAATTCCAAAGATGCCATCTGTTCGGTATAAAACACTTTTGATCAAAATGATTGGGCGCGCGGAATTCCATGCTTCATATACAATTCATATATTTTTGCATTTAAACCACCTTTCTTTCATATCATGATTCTCCAACTCAAAAGCAGAGCCACATTTAGTGGTATCACAGCTGGGTTGGGACAATTTGTAGCCTGACACACCACAATTTTATTTGTGTTTCTCCTTCTTCTTCAACAGATAGTTGGTAATATTAGCCTCTAATCAGTAACTAAGTAACTAGTTTTTTAGAAGATTGAGATGATAATGCACTAAATCTTACATGTTGGCTTTGTTTCTTATTCTATAAAACTTAAGTTAATGTTAAATTTACAAATATTTTGTAGTTTTAACCGACCCATAGTTGAGTCGTGCTTCCTCCCGTTACAAGGAGGGAAATAAGCCGGTATTTAACTTTTTTTTAAAAAGACCGTCTATTTATTCCTTTCTTAGGTAAATTACCTACTACTACTAATCAGCCCATTTATGAAACTAAACTGCTGAGTTCACACCCACTGCTGAGTCATGTGTCCGTGTGGTGACGGATTTAGAATACTTAGTGTCACCATCCCACTCCGTCCTGAGCAATGTAGGTCTTAGCAATGTAGGTGTGTTCACTCCGTCCTGAGGGTGTAAGTAAGAGCCGACAAATGGAAATGACAAGGCTGAAACCCTAGCCGCAAGAGAAAGAGAACTTGAAACGAAACCCTGTGCCAACCCGTCTGGCCAGCGTGGCACAGTAGGCTAATTACCCTGCCTGTGATGGGTTAGACCCGACTCAGCAGTAAGTAAATCCGTCACTACACGTTCTAGTTTACAGAACAAACCCTTAAATAAATATTTGTCTTACTTTTCTGAAGTAGGTATACACTTAAATACACACTTTTTATTTAGTTCCATTTCAAAGCCCCAATACCATAGAAAGAAACGTGTGCTGAAATAGAAAAGTTACGAAGTATAATAACAATGTAGGTGGAAATAAAAATACCAAGTTTATGACCTTTCCTACTAAGGTCTGGAACTTTCTCTGCTTAAACACGGCCTAACTCTAAGTCTTCTTGTTTACTACCTCCATCAAATTAACATCTGCAAACATTTGTTTTAGGCAGGCTATTAATTTAGCTTATTTTTTAACCGACTTCAAAGAAGAGGAGACTAATGGTGACCCATTAACATTATTTTAGATTAAAATTATTATTAATATTAAAAGATGGCGGCTAATAACAGATCGGCAGATGCAATCTGAACAGGGCTGTGTCGTTTTTTATATTGGTTACTTTTGGCGTTTTCGTTTTTTATTGTTTTTCAAAATAACTTAATATTTTTGTTAAATGGTTTTGTATTTTTGTGTGTACAAAACTGGAAACCAACAAGTAAATCGTCTAAAAATACCCAAATTAGCCAATAGGCATACATTTTTATTTACTTATTTCAACCTTTATAGCTACGGAATCAATTTATATAAAATTTCTTTGCGACCGTTCTAAACCTAAAATAAAACCTCAAACCTTGAATTAAAAAAAATCTATTTATAAATAACTCAGTTATACGGTAACACAACATACCAAATAATATACAGACTATTTAAAAAACTCATTTCTTCCTCATTCTAAGTGATATTATATTTATTTTACAAATAAAGTCATCCCTGATGGTTGAAAAAGTTACAGGTTACGGTGGCCAAAGGAATTCTTGAAAGCTCTCAGTAGGTACTCCTGCACGTAATCTGGGACTAGAACAGGGATCGCAAACCTTTGGTTATTTTCTACAAAATGTCCAGATGCCTTGCTCTTCCATAAATGGCGAGCTGAGTAGGGTCTCCTCCAATTACATGGAGGGCAATCAACCTACAGTGCCACGCTGGCCAGATAGGTTGGCATGCAATACGATGCGTTTAAACAATTTGGTCGCATCGCATGATCGCACGACCTTATATAGGACATTCAGTAGAAATCAGTATGTTTGATCGCACGGTCACACGATCATTTTTGTCGGACGGACGCATCATCGCGCGATCGATAGCAATAGGAGGGCGCCTTATAGTTTAAAAAAAGATTTTTTAAATTACGCCTATAGAACATTAAATTAATTAAAAATATAATACACACACTACCATGTATTTGACACACGCACATAATATACCTGTTTATGTTGACTTTAACTACAACTTAAATTAACTATGGTTGAATTTCGACCACACGGCGACCACTAGTTTTAATTAAATTTAAAATGTAATGAATGAGTCAGTCTGTCAGAGACACTGAACTAGTCTTAGGGCTATCATAAAAAACCCTTATTATAATAAGGACGGAATTTGTGTGTAAGATTGTGAATTGTTAACAATGGACAAGCTAGATGGATCAAAAAGTGGCAGTCTGTATTGTAAAATATAAATATAATCCGTTACTTAATTTATTTAAAAAAGAATGTGCATGCCTACAGTTTGCGATCTCTGTTATACGATACTACGAGACGTTCTTAAGATCTTGAAAGTTATTTGAAGGAAAAGCTAATTATTGCTCAGTTCAAAAAGGAGAAAAATAGTCTATACTAAATTGCTATTGTTTGGAGTGGGGACAAATAAATAATGAGTTAAGTCGATTCATTCAAAGTAAGCTACACTACAACATATCAAAACAAAACTCATTTAATCAAGTGAACCTAAAGGTCTGGGCAAACAGCGGACGGGGCGGGACGGCGACGCGACGCTGGCGGGACGTGAAGAGTTGTAATGTATTAGTTAATGTAGAATATGTCACACAGAGCCGACGCGACGCGACCGCTACTCTCGCGCCGAGCGCGACGGCTCTATGTGACATATTCTATATTAACTAATACATTACAACTCTTCACGTCCCGCCAGCGTCGCGTCGCCGTCCCGCCCCGTCCGCTGTTTGCCCAGACCTTAAAAGTTCTTCAGAATAATTCTGAGAATTATGCCACAAAGCCGCTGTATTTCATAATATTTTAAAGATTTTTTACTCATTGCTAAGGGTTTTTTTATGTATTTCATACTAAATCTGACAAAATTCATATAGCATGAGACGTTTTTTTTTATTATTTATGCATATTAGATAAACGCAGTTATTTAAAATAATTTTGTAAATGACATATTTATGATGAAACACAAAGAGTGACATATATATTATATATACAACTAAATAGGCACACTACTGTTGGTGATTGGATCTGTTAAATGAAAATAAACGTAATTTCTGTAGTAGCAAGTTTTTTTCTCGGCTATCAGCAGGTAAGGGATAAATGTAGCAGGCATATTTCACAATCCGTACGAGTTTCCTATAAAAACAAGTTGTCTAAGAGACAGTGACAATTTGCTACGCCGATTTCAGTCTATAAATTTTTTTATTATTTACAATATTAAATGTCACTAGATTTTTTAATTTCGTGTATATTCTACAAGATAATTAAAGGAAATAGTAAAGCCTAGCCATAAGATAAGATAAAAAAATATACTGCTGGGTTCCGGCGCCCATCATAACTGATCGGCGTCGCTTACCATCTTGAATCTCACCAGTGGCAACAAAAAAAAATAAGAGAAGGAAACCTTGATACAAACCCTGTACCAACCCATCTGCCCAGCGTGATACAATGGGCTAATTACCATTTATCTAACTAGAGGAGGCCCGACTCAACAGTGCGTCTTATGGACTGAAAAGTATTAGTAGTAGTAGCAAATTAAATAAAGTAGGATAGACTGAAGACAAATTTCTTTTATCAAATCGTCGGATGCCTGGGCCTACATTTGGTCATTTATGAAACAAAATACTGAACATGAAAGATTTGCTTGAATTCAGCCATACTACATATTTATGTTTGTCAATATACAGAGTACACATTACATATTAATGACAGCTTTAACATATTTTTTTTACAAACAAACGACTCATTCCAAAACTGATCCCATTTTTTTTAAAAACCAAACCCATTCACTATGTATAAACTGCAGCCAGTTTATAAACATACAATTCGGGAATACAAATGACAACCAGACTCTGGTTTACACAAAGACACTTGCCGGACCCCGAAATCGTACCGAAGACACCACGATCCAAAGGCGGCTCACTCCCCTAGAATTTTAATCAGTCTTAAGATAAGGTGTCATAAGAGTGATGAACTTATTATTAGTATATTTTCCGAGTCATTACAACTTCGCCCCTTAACATTTTCTGCAACTTTATTGCCATAATCTCCTTACGTCTAAGAGTTTTAGTACGACAGTTAAACTTATTATCACAAAAGGGACAATGTTGGTGCAAAATTGTTATTTGCGTAAAAGGGTAGAAACGTCTTATAAGGGAACAAGTTGAAAAGGGTGCAGTTGTAGGCGAAGTTCAGAAATACGCCTCAGATTTTATCAGTGACTTGAATGCCTTTGACCCTAGGCTTGCGTGATGGAATGCAACGCTAGGGTCTAAGATGGAGCAGGCAATTTAAGGAAATGCCCTGTCGGGCACCAGCTCTCACATAGATACGACTGAACACAGTACAACTGCTTGGCGCCGGGTATAGATGTGAGGGTGGTAGATAGTAAAGCGTGCTGGGTTTTGTTGACTTTCAAAACACGCGTTATTTCTCAGCGTGCGGTGGGGAAGTTTTATATTCTGACCCATACCCACACGGGGATATCCTCTCTGAGGCAAAAATATATAACATAATACTATGTGGTATTATGTTATATATTTTTGCGTGGTGTTATGTCCAATTATTGTCTACCCACTGCTGAGTGAGATTTCTTCCAATGTGTGATAGCCTTAACTTACTTTACTTTCCTAGAGTCTAGATTTTCTGTCTATCGATGTGTCATTTTCTACTATTGGCTATTGCGTGTGGTGACGGATTTAGAATACACAATTTTGCTAATCGCTACCATACTGAGGGTGTCGTAAAAGGTGACTAATGGAACGCAAGAGGAAAACAACTTGATACAAACCCTGTGCTAACCCGTCTCACCAGCGTGGCAGGGTAGGCTAATTTGCCTTCATGAATTTGGAGAAGGTCCGACTCAGTAGTGGGTCATTTATGAGCTGTGTAATAAAGATAGTGTGCGCTAATTTTCAGGAAAAATAAAGCCACTTTTACTCTTGAAATCTGGTCAACAGCTAACGACGATAGTGTCATGACTCAAGTAATAAGCACATATAACCCAATGCACATAATTCAATTCAGATAACTAAGTGTGTAGCGTAGTAATAACGACAGCTGGTTTGTTGATTGTCAGCCAAACCCATCTTACATGGTAAAAAAAAGGTTAGTAAAAACGTTGGTATCTCACACAACATGCTTCTTTTGATTAGCTCTATGCCGTCATTTCGGATGGCTAAAGGATTTTTGTTATACCCACAACTACATCTGTAAACTATTCTTGAGTGGAAAACGCGACTTCATAAAGGTGGTAGAGGATGAGAGCTCGTATTACATAACAATACACCCTCACGATGGATTAGGCTGGTGATACTAATTTTAAGAAACACAAATTCTTCGAAATTTTGATCAACTTATAAAAATCTTTTAACAATCAATTATGGTTATCGACTTCGTGAACTGTATCTATACGCTCGGGTCGCACGCTCTTAGCCTAAAAATAGGCAAAAAGTTTTGATGTACACGGAAATAAGGAAAATTGTGAATGGTGTAGTATGTAGTTTATGGCCTGTTTTTACGAATACGAAGATAGTCTTGCAACAGTATATAAAACTGAGACATAAACATATGAACCTATACATAATAATAAAATTGTTACTAGTGGATGTTTCTCACTTTCTCGATAAACTAAACTAAAGTGGAGTAAGACATGAAGTAAGAGACCGGGTTGGAACAATAATAATAAATTATACCTTAATGTTGGCAGATGATGATGATGGTAATGATTGGTCATAATTGTGGTCATAATTGTCAATACAGGGGTTTGATCATCATCAGCAGCCGGTTGTAGTTCAGTGGACATGGACAGACATGACATGACAGACATGGGCATGGACAGTGGAGCTCCCAAGGTACGTCACAGAAGCTGGTCTGATATTGTTCCGCTGTAATTCTGAGCAGAAAATCAATCGATGTGTGATGTGTCAATGCCAATATATCTCCTACATTTTTTCTTAATTTTATTGGGGTCAGCACCGATCTAACCTGATTTGGCTTACCAATATTTTCATGGAGGGATTGTCGTCTATATCGATGATCCGCCAGTAATTATATGCTGAGACTGGCTGTCAGTTTTCACGGTACTGACTACGAGTTACGACTGCCATATAATAGTAGAAAAGCAGCGGCGAACGACGGCTTCACGTGCCCTACGAAACACGAAGGAGACCAGATATTACACATGATCGATGGACGTGATGGTCTCCCACATTATTGTTACTAGCGGTCTCTTTGAAGTTTTGCTCTAAGACTCGTTAAAATTAGACGGATATAGAATACACAGTGTCACCAACCCTTACCATCCCGAGGGTGTCTTAAGAGGCTAGGTGATCTGACTCTCGCGTTCCTCTAGTCGCCTCTTACGACACCATCTGGTTGGTACGGGACGGTGATATTGTGTATTCGAAATCCGTCACCACAGGGAAAGCATAGGTATATATTGAAAAAAAAAAGATAATATTATCGTATCGTTACGATTAAACTCGCAAACTGTCAAACCCAGTCTGTTTAGGGCTGCTACGAATGTTTTAAAAGAAAAAGAAAAATATATTTATTTCATTCGGCATTAAGCCTCAATTCTGATTGACGAGGATTGCGTCTCTTTTGGTGGTACCGGAGAAGCATTGGACAAGTTCTATTATGTATTTTGACAATGTTCCCAAGTACAAGTTACAAAAAAGCGTATTACCGCATTGCTGATTATGTAAACTACCCAGTTGCTTGGGCTGCAGCTGTTCAGTGTCAGTATTTTATATATTTTAATTTTGTTTTTGTTGCGGTCCTATTTCATACGTATATATATACAATATATACGTATGAAATAGGACCGCAATGGAAAAAAATGAGAAGCCCTCCGAGTTTCTTGCCTGTTCTTCTCAGCAGTGGTCGCGTTCCGAACTGGCGGTAGACGTCATTTTTTAATTGTATAATATGATTATGAATAATGTAGTGACTATTTGAAAGTGTCCATCGTGGCCCAAACAAAAAAAAATGATTTGAATATATAACTCATTGAATATATATACTCAAAAAATGTGTCTGTGTGGTGACGGATTTAGAATACACAATGTCACCAACCCTTACCGTCTTCAGGCGTAAGAGGCGACTAAAAGAACGCAAGAGGCAGATCACCTGGCCGAAAGAGAAGGAAACTAATAATAAGCTAATTTCCCTCCACGAATGTGGAGGAGGCCCGACTCAGTAGGGGGTTGAGCGATCGACTGCTGCGCAGCATGTCGCGGGTTCGATCCCCGCACGGAAGAAATGTTTGTACGACCTACAAGTATTTGTTCCGGGTCTGGGTGTTTTCTATCTATAATATGTATGTATTTACAAAAAAAATGTATATAAGTAGTTTATCATTCATCTCGGTACCATAACACAAGCATTAAGTTGCTTAGCTTGGGACGAGATGGCGTTGTGTGAAATGTCCAAGAATATTTTTTTTATTTTATAAAACGACAAATAATATATGTAGTTACAAAATAGCTTAAAAGTGATACTGTGTTTCAACCCTAGTCTTCGGTATTCAGATGAAACCAATAGAGAGTCGATGTCACGACATAATCAAAGTGATATAATGTAACATCGTGTCATCTCTTTCTAACACAGAGCCAAGGGAATACAGGTATTGGGATGACCATCAGTTGAAAGCTAGACTCGTGAAACTGACGTTACGGAAATTACAAGCCTTTGGCTGGGCGAAGTAATATCTATTGTTCGTTGTTTGAGTGACGTAAAATGACGAAATAGGCATTTTGAAACACTAGAGCGAAATAAAGTATACACATTACTGTTGGCAACTTTTGTAGAAGTTATTATTAAAGTCATTTGGCATATGCGTATATAGGTACTTACTTCTCAGCCCTTATATTATTTACTCTTGAATCTTGGCCTCCCCCAGCTTTGTGGAGGGTGATAAGCCCACTATGCCACGCTGGCCAGACCGGTCGCCACAGGGTTTGTATCAAGTTGTCCTTCTCTTGTGGCTAGGTTTTCGGCCTTGCCATTTCCCATTGTCGACTCTTACGATACCCTCGGAATTATATGGGGTGGTGACACAGTTTATTCTAAATCCGTCACCACACGGAGAGGTTAAAATCTATACAGGGTGTAACAAAAACACTATAACCATCAAAACCATTATTATTATCCTACAAGCTTACTCGTAGACATTTTTGTTTTTTTCTTCTGTTCTTTGTTTTCTTTAAGAAAAATAAATACAAAAGGCTTTAAAAAAATAAAAATAAACCTGTACCAAACCGTATGCCCAGCGTGGTACAGTAGCTAAATTTCCCTCTTGTAATTATAAATATGAATATAAATAAATATCCTTGGTCATTTCACACAACGCCATCTCGTCCCAAGCTAAGCAACTTAATGCTTGTGTTATACAGCAAGGTGCCACCCCAACTGGACGCGGGCGCGGCGGCGGCGGAGGCCGGCGTGACCAATGCACGTGTGCATATTGGGACGTTGAGCCTTTCGGAAGTTCAGCAGGCGCTTAGAAATCTCAAGCCAAAACGCTCGTCTGGCCCAGATGGTATACCAGCGTTTCTGTTCCGAGACTGTGGGGGGGTACTAGCGGAACCATTACTTCACATTTTTAACACATGTTTAGAACAAGCTACGTTCCCTCGTAGGTGGAAGGTTACGCGCGTTATTCCGGTCCCGAAAGGAAAATCTGGTCCGGACATCAGTAGCTATAGACCGGTAGCTGTACTATCGACCCCTGCTAAAGTACTGGAGTCAGCTATTCAGGGCTCAGTGCAGGTACAAATCCGTGCGCATCTATCAGATGCGCAACATGGGTTCCGGCCGGGACGCAGCACTGCCTCTAACCTGCTCAACTTTATGGTGCAAGTGGTACCGTCAGTAGACTCTGGAGCACAGGTGGATGCTGCGTACTTTGATTTTAAAAAGGCCTTTGATACGGTTGATAATGACGTCTTATTACGGAAGCTAGCGAAAATTGGATGTACGCTGCCTCTGCTGCAGTTTTTCGCTAGCTGCATGGAGGATCGTCAACAATATGTAGACTACAATGGCAGTGAATCTCGCCTGTATTACACTAGGTCCGGCGTGAGCCAGGGCAGCAATGTAGGGCCTCTCGAGTTTATTATAATGATAAATGACTTACCGGAGGTCGTCAGACATGGGACTTGTTTACTGTTTGCAGATGACCTGAAATTGCTGCTCGAGGTTAGGGATCACTCGGATTGTGAACGACTACAGGACGACATCAATCGAGTGGTCGAGTGGAGCATCAGCAACAAACTTAATTTTAATATTTCCAAATGCTCGGTGATGTCTTTCACTCGCGCCAGGACTCCTTTGTATTATCAATACAAGGTAGAGGATGAGCCGATGCAAAGGGTATCGCAGGTACGAGATCTAGGGGTTATCTTCACTCAGGAACTAACCTTCCGTGAGCATATCAATAAGATATGCAAGAAGGCATACCGAAACCTAGGTTTCGTGCTCAGGCAGTCTCAGGGGTTTACCAACATCACGACACTCGTATTGTATGACGTATTGTATGACGCGTTAGTCAGAAGTCACCTTGAGCATAGTGCAGTTATTTGGGCTCCTCATGAGGTGAAATATAGTGTCATGTTGGAACGTGTCCAAAACAAGTTCACTAGACACCTGTATTTAAAACTATATGGGGTATATCCTTTTTACCCACTGATGTACCCTACACTATTTGTACTAGGTATGGTAGGGTACAATACGTTAAAGGTGCGACGGGACTTTGCACTCGCAGCGTATGTAGTGAAGCTACTGCGTGGCGAGGCACACAACCCGGGAGTACTGCGGCACCTGGAACTTTGCGTGCCTGATCAGTACGTGCGGAGGCGGCGACGTCCGCCCCTGCTTGCTGTGCCTGCGGCCAGGACCAACTTACTGGCGAGGACTCCTCTCACTAGAGCCTTGCGGGTGGTGAATGAGGCTCACGAGAGGGTAGATGTATTGCTGTGCAACTCGAGTGAATTCGCAAAAGCTGCATTATATATAATATGTTATTTAGATGTAGGTTAAAATTTAGGATTTATGTAATTTTATAGTAAGTAGAATAAGGATTCAACATGTAAGGCCACTCTACTGCATTGGATCACTGATCTGTAATGGTAGAGGTGGAAGATGAATAAATAAATATTGTTTTTTGTAAATACATACATGTTATAGATAGAAAACACCCAGACCCGGAACAAATACTTGTAGGTCGTACAAATATTTCTTCGGTGCAGGGATCGCACCCGCGACATGCTGCGCAGCAGTCGATCACTCAACCACTGCGCTAACGCTTACGCGAGCGACATGCTGTCTCTTATCAGTACTCGTCAGCAACAAACGCTCTACCAGGTCCGATACAATCGGTTCGTACAATTTTTTTTTAAACGAAACTCTTGCACTAGGTATAACCAGTATCGCGGGGCAGTTTACGAACACGTAATTCACGAGCACAAAGACACCCAGATTCAGAGCAAGTGCATCTGCTTAAACAAAGACACACAGTCCCGGAACCCGTTGATCAGGCAGCACATCTAATCCCTAGACCAAAGAAGAAAGAAGTCTATAATGCAGAAATAATTCATTACTTGAAGTTGCTAAAAGCCCTTACACTTTTACGAATACGGTCACGTATGACATGTACAGTTCCCAGCACACTTAACACCTTTTTATTACCAACATGTATGTAGTATTTTTGTTTACTACTTGTGGAATAAAGCTATTTTGTATATTCTCTTCAAAACACGCATTTATGACGTCTGTAATGGCAACTTCGTGTAATAGTTCTATACGAAAAAACAAGCAATAAAAGGGTGTGAAAATGTCACATAGTTTTATTGTTTGCTTTTCTCAGAAAGTCTTCTGATAACTAGTAGAAAACACATCAGTTCTTTTATTTTAATAAAATCATTGCTTTCATGTTACTAACAGCGAAAATTCTTTTGAAATCGAAAACTTTTTAAGTCGTGGGAAAGATCACGACTGCTGCAAAGTATTCGAAACGTCGGGAATTAAATAAGGTAATTTAGACGCGATAAATCCTATATAAAGTGTTTAATTGACGCCACGGTTGGCACAGTGGCTGAGCGATCGACTGCTGCGCAGCTTGTCGCGGGTTCGAATCCCGCACGGAAGAAATATTTGTACGACCTACAAGTATTTGTTCCGGGTCTGGGTGTTTTCTATCTTTACTATGTATGTATTTACAAAAAAAAATGTATATAAGTAGTTTATCATCCATCTCGTTACCATAACACAAGCATTAAGTTGCTTAGCTTGGGACGAGATGGCGTTGTGTGAAATGTCCAAGGATATTTATTTAATTTCAATGTGTCATAATCGCGGAATACCATCCTGCAAGCGTTGTAAGAGCCGAGAATAGGAAATGACCAGACCGAAAACAGGTCCGACCCAGCTGTGGCCTATTTATTGGGCTGATTGGTAATAATATAAAATGTTTTTAATACGCTTTTATTAGCTTCGCTTGTATGTAAGTATGTATGTAACGGAATCTTTGAACATGATTTTGACCCAGATAAAAACGTCGGATTAACACAAAATTTGGCATACTTATTAAGGACCGATGACAATTCAATATTTTAAACATTTTGACTCGTTATCATTAATAGAATAATAATAAAAACAGGGATCAAGGTGGAACACCGCTCTTCGATGCAATAGCTAATAGAGATGTAAATTATCATAAAGCTATTGCTATATTTTTTAGTGATTATTTAGCAATAGCTTTATGATATTTCAACTAAATAATAAAAATAAATAGTTTAAAAAAACTAAAAAAATACGCTTTTACGGAAAATCGACCTAAAAATAGAAAATAAATTTTAATAAATTTGAATTAAAAATAGTGTCAGAAAATATGATTTTATTGTAAAAAGCGTGGGGTGCTTTTCAGGATATTATCAAAATAACCCTTCTAGTCATATCTGTTCATAAAATATTTAGAACTATTGATACCATGCACCCCACGCTTTTACAATAAAATCATTTTTTCAACTATTTTTTTTAATACTATCAGCCCATTTTCTACTGAGAGCGTCGCGTGATCAATGTCATCACCGAATCCATCATGTGACTGTCGTAAGAGGCGACAAAAGGAAATGATAAGATCGATAACCTAGCCGCAAGAGAAGGAAAACTTGTTTTGAAGCAAAAATTTGAAATTGTTTGCATTCCATTTCTGTTTCGTCACTTCTCATATCATATCTTTTTTTTTCTCTTAAGATACAATATAGATGGTATAATGTTACCAACATTCCCAATTAATTTGAGTAGGGCATAAAATTAGGGATAAAACACGGTGACGATGGTTTCATAAATTGATTTCAGTACTATGCGCACATTATATAGCCTCTGTAGGCTTTTTATGCGAGTCGTATATTTTTTATGTCAACACTCGCCGTTTTGATGCGGAGACCGCCAATCAAAACGAGGCTTGAAAATAAACGGCATAAGTATTTGGCTTTTTTGTGTACATTATACCGAAATATTAACGGACCGTGAAATAAATATGCTTGGGTTGCAAAACTATGGTAGTTTGATGAATGTGGTATAAAAGTACATAAATGGATGAAATTCACAACATGTTACAAAAAATACACTTTTGTGTACATCCCACGTAATTATAGATGTAGCGACCAGCACGCTACATACTTTACACAATTTACCCGAAAAATCTGGTCTATCGATCTATCTAATTAGATCAAGAAACCCGACTGCAGTTATAGGGGGGATAGGCGCCGCAGCCCCCTGCCAGACATACCACCTCATCTGGCTGGACGATCATCCCTTTGCGCCGAAACAGGATCCGGATCTTACGACACCCTCAGGATTGAATCGGGTTGTGACACTTTGCATTCTGAACCAATCACCACACGGGCAAGAACAGCAACAACGAAGTACATATAAATAAATAAATATTCATATTTTTTAGATCCAAAGCAGGCTAAAATCATTTGCGGAAACGAAATGCTGGTCATACCGAACATTTCCCAGTTTTACAATTATGAAGGAAATTGTACCCATATAATTACCGGTCTAACTGACTTGGGGATAAGCGGAATCGGTGGGATCGGTACCAATCCCAATGCAATTTATGAACACACAAAGCTACCTATAAATAAGTCATCAAAAGATTAAAAATACTCATATCAAAGGAAATTTGCGTATATTCCCCGCCTATGTGTCTCAAGCTCAACTCGTTGAACGTTGAGCCTATTTGTAAAGGCGTCAACGTACGAATTCCCAATTGAACGACATCACACAGTAATACATACGGCAATAGATTACATTTGGCGCGGTGCGTGAATGGCGAGCGCGCGGAGCATGCTAATGCCTGATGGATGGTGAAGATGAAATGTTACATTTGTATGATAGAAAGACCTTCTCGAGATGCCTACAAGGGCGTGGAGGCCGTGTGACGAATACATAATGTCGCCAGCACATTCCATACTAAGGGTGCCTTAAGGACCGCAAGCTGATAACTTAGACAAATTAAAAACATAAGCGTGTCAAAGATTTTTAATTGAGGGTTTTGTTTTATTAGTGAATTTTATGCGTTTGAACCTAGGCTTGCGTGATGGAAAGCAATGACAGGGTCTAAGATGGAGCAGGCAATTCAAGGAAATGGCCTGTCGGGCACCGGGTCTCACATACACTCGACAAAACAGAGTAAAACTGCTTGGCGCCGGATGTAGAGCTGGGTTTTGTTGACTTTTACAACACGCGTTGTTTCCCAGCGGGCGGTGGGGAAGTGTAATATTCTGCCCCGTTCCAACACGGGACCGCCCACGGTTTAAGACTGTACTACTACACAGCCCAATATGACCCACTGCTGGGTCATCCTTGACTTACATTGAGGGTAAGTAGCCTACTGTGCCACGCTGGCGTAACGATTTAGCCCAGGGTTTGTATCAAGTTTTCCTTCTCTTGCGGCTAGGTGAAATGACGGCTCATACCCTAGCCGTAAGAGAAGAAAAACTTGATACAAACCCTGTGCCAACCCATCTTGCCAGCGAGGCACAGTAGGCTAATTTCCCTCCATGAATTTGGAAGAGGCCCGCCTCAGTAGTGGGTCATTCATGGGCTGAAACGACGACGACGACCCTAGCCGTAACAGAAGGAAAACTTGATAGGAAACCCGGTGCCGTCTGGCCAGCATGGCACAGTAGGCCAACTACCTGTAACAGGGGGAGGTCCGATTCAGCAGTGGGTCATATATCGGCTGCATAATAGTAGAATACCCGAATCGAACAGGGGTTTTGTTACACGCTGTAAATGTACCCATAGTCTGAAAAGACAGAGATGTGCTGCCTTTGGATCAACGGGTTCGGGTTCGATTCCGGTGCCAGGCAAGTGTCTTTGTCTGAACCAGAGGCACTTGCTCTGAATCTGGGTGTCATTTGTGTTTGTGAATTATATGTTTGTAAACTGCCCCTGCAATACAGGTTATACCAGTGCAGGGGCTGCGTTTAAAAAAAGTAACCTCTTAGAAAATTAGTTATCCCAATGATTTAACGTATATCTTAATATCGAGTATATTCTAGTAGAAGTAACATTCCTCTATTCAACTCTAAAACCAATGGACGGTCAAAGATTTGCCTTTTGAAAAGGGTTTCCGAGAGGGCAGACAGCTTCGGCGTCAAAGGAAGACATTAAGTCTCAACTGTGATAAGACAAAGGATTTCATTCTAAGTCACGACACAAATAATTAAAAAAACAGACACAATTGTACAGAATCAGCATTTTGAAGAGAACGTGTTAAGAAGTTATTTTGTTCTTTCATTGAATTAATGTTATTTTGCTACTAACTTTTACCTACAAGAAACCTTCAAGAACCTACAAAAAACCTTCAAGAATATGTGTACAAAGTTTCATGATGATCGGTGAAGTAGTTCTGCGTGAAAGGGTAAAAAACAACTTTCACATTTTTAATATTCATCATCATCATCATTTCAGCCAAAAGACGTCCACTGCTGGACATAGGCCTCCCCAAGGATCTCCACAATGGCCGGTCCTGGGCCGCCCGCATCCACTGCTTTCCGGCGACCTTAACCAGGTCGCCGGTCCACCGTGTGGGTGGCCTACCAGCACTGCGCCTTCCGGAACGCGGTCGCCACTCGAGGACTTTTTTGCCCCATCAGGCGTCAGTCCTGCGAGCTATGTGCCCTGCCCATTGCCACTTAAGTTTGGCAATCCGGTGGGCTAAGTCGGTGACCCTGGTTTTCCTGCGTATGTCCTCATTTCTGATTCGATCTCGCAGGGAAAGATCTCCGAGCATAGCCCTCTCCATTGCCATTTGGGTGATTTTGAGCCTTCTGATGGAGCCCATAGTGAGCGACCACGTCTCTGTTCCATAAGTCATCACTGGCTACACACATTGGTTGAAGACTTTTGTCTTCAGACATTGCGGTATTGGGGACGAGAAGGTCTTTTTAATATTAGTAGGGATATAAAAGAAGGTGGTAACCGAGCAAGAGGGTCACCTGATAGAAGGTGATGGCCGGCACGTACACCTGCTACACTAGAGGAGCCAAGGGTGCGTTGACGGGAGTTCGGGCAGTCGTGGATAGCCGTCGGTTTTATTGGGTAGGTCGGGCACTATTTACCACTTCCACGCGCCACGGACCCCAAAGGCCGGGTGTGCCAAAGCTTGACGTTACTTTAAATATAAATATCCTTGGACATTTCATACAACGCCATCTCATCCCAAGCTTAGCAACTTAATGCTTGTGTTATGGTAACGAGATGGATGATAAACTACTTATATTTTTTTTTTTTGTAAATACATACATATTATAGATGTAAATGACACCCAGACTCCGAGTCAGTGCCTCTGGTTTAGACAAAGACACTTGCCCGACCCCAGAATCGAACCCAGGACCCGTTGATCCAAAGGCAGCACATCTAACCACTTATGCCAAGCACAACAATAACCAAGAAAGTTGTTATTTGGCTGTCACGGTATCTATACATGACAAGTATATATGACAAGGTCGGAAAAAAAATTAGCTTAAAAAAAAATAGAACCGCTGATAAAGAAGTTGAAGATTTGGTCACCAGTGAGAAAAGAGTCTTAAAATAATAGGCACTGGAAATTCAAGCAACTTTAAGACACTTTGATTACTAAGCTTTTTGGATAATAATAACGTGAAGCAGTTGGCTGATTTTCTTTGCAACCCAAGTTTTATAGAAAAAAAACTGCTCTCCTTTCAGATGGATTCACAGATGGCACTTTGCCGCATTTTTTGTTATTTAAATATTTCATAATTAGGTATCTATCACTATCACTACATAGTATAAAACAAAGTCGCTTTCGTCTGTCCGTCCCTATGTATGCTCAAATCTTTAAAACTACGCAACGGATTTTGACGCGGTTTGTTTTAATAGATAGAGTGATTCAAGAGGAAGGTTTATATATGTACAATACATTTGCACCCGTGCGAAGCCGGGGCGGGTTGCTAGTTGAGTATAAAGTATACAAAATATTCTGTAATTCATAGTTATAAGTGTAGCTGTAAATTATTGAACTAGGTACAATAGGACTGGCATATACGCAAGTTCTGTAAACCCTTGACTTCATCCTACTAATATTATAAACTTGAAAGTTTGTAAGTATGGATGGATGGATGGATGGATGGATGGATGGATGTTTGTTACTCTTTCACGTAAAAACGACTGAATGGATTTTAATGAAACTGATGATGACAACAATATAAACAAGTCGAATTAAAATTTCTAATTGTCAATTTTTCGGCCATATTAAACTATAGACAACATCACGTTTCGCTGTCAGTTGCGTTTTGTTAAAGTAGGTTTTATACGGACGGGATAAAAATCTCAGGTATCCTATGTCCAACTTTCTTTTTGTTTTAAATATTTATAATGCGGAACAAAGTTCGCCGGGTCAGCTAGTCTCCCATATTTCAAAACTAGCTTTTGCCCGCGACTTCGTCCGCGTGGAATAATGACTTCCGGAAAAAATCAATTTATCCCCGTTTTCTCCCCGTTGGGAGGGAATTTCCAATAATCCTCTCTTAGTGGTAGCCTACTCCTCCCAACAAACACACAGGCCAAATTTCAGCTCTCTACTGCCATTAGTTTCGGCTGTGCGTTGTCTGTCAGTCACTCAGTAACGGAAGAGTTTTATATATATAGATATAGATATCTGTACCCGCAACTCCGTCAGTGTGTAATTCCTTGTGTATTATTAAGTTAATGTATTGGTAATATTATTTAGATCACGTTCACATGAGGCTTAAATACCTATACAACGAAAATACTTCAGCGCAAAGCTTCCGGGTAAACTATCCTACTTCACCTAAAACTAAATATCTATAACATAATTAATAATACCTATACCTTTAATTAATAAAAGTACCTACGCTTTTACTTACTTAATATTATTATTAAAAAAAACCGAACATAAATTAACCAAAACTTACCTACAACTAACTAACTACTACTAACCTATTACTACTTCACCTAGAAATAAAATGTTAACTATTAATAATTTGTAATTTGAACGAATATAACACGCCACCAAAATAACTAATACCTATTTTATGAAATAACAACAAAAGAAAATTAAATAAACTAAATTATTGTAAAGACTAAAAGTCGCGCTGATAAACAATATTGCCTGTCAATAAGGGCGAATACTCGGAACGTCTACTCGATGCGAGTCAGCCAAATCCAAATATTGTATGAAGTTCGCGTTTTGATCACCCGCCCTTTTAAACCTCCCGCGACGACCCGATGCGACGGTTACACAAAAATAATCCTTAAAGAATGATTCAGTAATCACGCGCGATGGTTTATTAGCGTATTTCATGAATAACTTTGGTGTTTCTGTACCGATTTCTATGATTCTTTTTTTATTAAATAGGTAATAATGTTAACATTTATAAATTAGGGATGATTGAGAGTGTTATAAACGTAAGAGTAGACAAATATAATCAGAAAGCTCTGAACTGTAAGCTATCGGGAGTTACACGTGTTATTGTGAGTCAACCATAAAAGATAGACATTTGCTGTCGTGGAATATTTTTTATATAATTTTAAGGAGAACATTTCCGTCATACATGATTTTTATGTAGCTTTAACTTTTACGGCAGCACACGCGACGGAAGCTTAAAAAATGGAGTAAGTTCTTCTGTTTTCCCAACATTTCCCTTCACTGCTCTGCTCCTATTAATCGTAGCGTGATGAAAAGTATACTATAACCTGCCCAGGAGTATGAAGAACAATTGTACCAAGTTTTGTTGAAATCCGTCGAGTGGTTTTTGTTTCTATAACGAACATACAGACAGACAGACAGACAGACAGACAGACAGACAGACAAAAATTTTACTGATTGCATTTTTGGCGTCAGTATCGATCACTAATCACCCGCTGATAGTTATTTTGGAAATATATTTCATGTACAGAATTGACCTCTCTACAGATTTATTATAAGTATAGAAGATAGATAAATTAACAATTGAAATGTAGTAAAACATTTATGGTGGCTATAGACTAGTGCCTTTCCAATTATATGCACCAATAACGGCGAAAACATTAAAAACCCACGTACAACTGAAACATAGAACTGTCTCTTTTTGAAGTCGGTTAAATATCAATATCCTTTTGTGTAGCTGGAGGGCTTTTGTCATAAAATCAGACCTAAGCCATTTACTAATCTTCCCGGAAAAGGTCATATCATATAACTCTATAAAGCCTTGTTTATCCCTGTACTTCAGTGCGGTGTCGTTTTAAAAGACCAGCAAGGCCCCGGGTCATAAGGACATCTGTCAGGCAAAGGTCACGGGGCCCGACGGACTCCGGAAATTTGACTCTCGCGCTCCTGAAAATAAATTACTGAAAAAAATGTTCATACTAAGAGAAAAATACTAAAACCGTTCCATGATATACTAGTCTGTAACCACCCGTGTGGTGACGAATTTAAAATAGATAGACTCACCACTGAGTCATCTGAGAGAAAACCTAACTGCAAAAGAAATCTTGTGCTTTCATCTGGCAATTTTGCTCTCATAATATATGTATGTATGTAGTGTATGTATGTAGTATATAGGTATATTTATAAAAATTTACACCTACCACTCTTTGTCTCTGCACCACCCAAGGTAGACTGGCAGAAAATGCCTAAGGCATTAAGTCGGCCTTTGTACATTTTGTGCAAAAGTGTAAATAAATAAATAAATAAATGCTCTTTAGTGCGTTTTTGTAAAAAAAACCGTTAATTTAAAAAAAAACACCACAGAGTTTCTTACCGCCTCTTCTCTGTAGAGCAGCATTCCGAACGGGTGTTGAAGAAATGTGTATGAAAGGTGTGAATGTAGATACAAGGATAAATAGGAATGTATCAAGACTACCGCCTAGTGTGGGACGAGGGGCGAAATACGATATAAATATGACGTTATTTTTGAGATAAATCCTACGTAAAAAAGTTCCTTTTGAGTTTGTGTTAACCTGACGAATGTAACTTAGAAATTTTCTTTAGAAAATTGGAGTTTGACCAAAAAGAATCTTGACACTCACCATGTCAAGGTATGCCATATTATGTGTGTCTAAATGTTTTTTATTGTAAACCAGCTGACATCTGCGATTTATTTTCTTGAGATTTGAATTTGAATTGAGTTACTTACTTTTGTTTTGTGGCGCAATTTCAATTTTCAACGTGATATAAATATTGAAACTTTTTGCATAAGACTGTTTTTTTCGTTCTATTTGTAAGTTATAATGCATTGTTTATAAAAATACTAGCTGACCCCGTAAACGTTGTTTTGTCGTATTAATATCGCTGTTAAAAATAGGGGTTGCTCGTAGAGGGGTGAAAACTTAGGGTCGTATGTATTTTTGTATGCTGTATAAAAAAAATTAAAACAAAAAAATGTTTAAATAATAAAATTTAGGGCCACCCTTAATATTTATGGGGATCAAAATCGGTAGACTAGAGCCGTTTCGGAGGAGTTCAATGACAAAAAACGTAACGTGACACGAGAATTTTATATATTAAACTAGCTGTTGGTACTACAATAATGTATACTGTAGGTACCCACAATAATATTGAACAAAAAGGGCTTTTCTTCAACAACTTTCCAGATTAATTGTGCATTACAATATGCTTTCGAAAATACATTTTATTGTCAAAATCATAATTACATCCAACGTTATTGGGTGTAATAAACGGGGATAATTTTAACGTAAAAGCATTCTTAAATAGCAATCATGCAATTCCAACGCAGTACAATAGCACTGCAATTACATGCTAGGAATTGGTTCGGTCGCTCCTACTGATGCTTCGTTTACTAAAGGTCTGTTACAGGAATGAAAATTTGAAGTCTGTTCAGGCGCGTTACAGTTAGTTGAGCATTTTGAGCAATAATTGATGACATTGCTGATGATGCTTAAATTTTAACGTGATATAACTATTTACTAAACAAATAGAGTCACATTAGAATTATAATGTTACAAAACAATTGTATTATTTTGATAACGTATTACGATAACGAGGGAATTAACAATTTATCGTTTAGTATAACATTCTAAACCGTATGGTGACGGATTAAGAATACGCAGTGTCAACAACCCATACCATCCCGAGGGTGTCGTAAGAGGCGACGGGAACGCAAGAGGCGAATCGCCTAGCCGCAAGAGAAGGAAAACATGATACACCTGTGCCAACCCGTGTTGCCAGCGGGGCACAGTAGGCTAATTTCCTTCCATGAGTTTGGAGGAGGCCCGACTCAGTAGTGTAACATTCTATCCTTAAGCTGACAAGTTTGTAGGAGTCAAATATACTTTGCACTCCGTATTGTCGTCAATTGAGTGTTTATTTTTAGCCGGCTATAAAAAAACACGTGTTATAAGTCTGTTGTGTCTGTTAAAGGCACTGTAGATGCTATGCTGTGGCTCCTAAACAAATGTCCTGAATTTGATTCGGGTTTTTAACGAGTTGTCCTTCTCTTGCGTTCCTTTACGACACCTTCAAGGTATTGGTAAGTTTCAAGGTAAGGTTGGTGACATTGTGTAGTCTAAATCCGTCACCACACGAAGTGTAAAGGCGAAATTGTTTAGTAGACTCGACCGTTAAAGACTAAACGGTCGAAATCAGGGTAGTCGTTAGGGCGGACCACCCGGATTGATCAGTGCTCAGCAATTTGGGCCCTGTCAATGACTTGATCATTCAAAGTTGCTCACTGCCCTCTGATTTGTTGAAGCAATAATACATTTCATATTTTATGTTACCTATAGGATATTATTTGATGTACCTACTTAGTATTTATTGTACTTACTAAAGAACACTCAATTTTACACTGACCTACAAGCCGCATTAATAAAAATTGTTATGTACAAGACCGGTGGTTAAAGAAGAGTGGTTACTGTACAACAACTGTACACAAGAACAGTGGTTACTGCACAAGAGCTGTATAATAAGTTTTCCTTCTCTTTTGGCTAGGTTTTTGGTCTTGTCTGCATTAACGTCATAGCTCGCGCTTTAACAATAATTTTTAATAACTGTATTACTAATGGAGTGTTTCCTGACCAGTTGAAACTCAGTAAACTTTTACCGTTGCTGATGTCTGGTAACGCTGAAGTAACTTGTAACTTTCGACTTATTAAGGGAAATTAGCCTACTTTGCCACGCTGACAGACAGTTTGGCAAAGCGTTTTTATAAAGACGTAGGTATTTCGCGTGTGGCTAGATTGACTGGTTTTCGGGTTCAATGTGTAAGATTTTTTTAAACGTATAATACGACATGCAGTATACGTTTAAAAAAATCATACACATAAAAATCGTTAACGCGTAATACTATTAAAACAACATAAAAAAATCCGTCTTGTAAGATTTTGCTTTTAATAGAATGATTGAATCTTCCCTAGAAACGTCCACGATTTGTTTTGAGCACTTGTTTACTGAAGATTTTTGGAACAATGTCAAGCGCGTACAAAATAATATGGAATAATTTAACTAATTCACAATATTCATTATTAATGAGTCACGCAAACAAAACATCTAGAACAAGATCAAAAGGAAAATAATCAAGTTTTAATGAATAAACGAAGGAATTACTCACGGGTAGGGTACTCGGAATATTGTAGCTCAAACAAAAATAAGCAATTACTGCGAAACTTTAGTCTTGAATTTAAGTAAATATTGTTGTTGCCATTAGTAAGTTCTTAATTTATTTAATTGTTTGTTAAATGTATTGCTTGAGCAAATTTTGTTACAAGAGTAAAGTTGTTAAATATTTTGAGTCGTATTTTTAATGTTATGCTGGGTCAATACTTATTGAAATATTATTTTCCCCGTTAATATTTTAATTATTGGTCATTTTCTCGTTTTAATTGCGGTTTGACGTCTATATTTTTTGTTGAAGTATTTTTGTAGATTTTTAGTACATCGTTCGTTTTAGTTCGAGTTTAAGTTTTTCATTTTTTTTTCTTCTGTGGAAATGTACAATATGGAATAGCAGATAGCTATTAGATATCTAACTATTAGAGCTATTAGATATCTAACTGTAATTATGCTTGGTAAATAGTTGTGGTGATGAAGTTTATATTGCAACGCTTGCTGCAACGTTCAACATATTTGTTAAAATATAATTTGAATCAATTTATTTCTAAATTACAGTTTTTTTGGCCAAAATAGAAATAGTGAATAATCGCATGGTGTACGTTTATTTTTTATAATAAATAATTTAGTAAATATCCTTGGACATTTCACACAACGCCATCTCGTTCCAAGCTAAGCAACTTAATGCTTGTGTTATGTAACGAGATGGATGATAAACTACTTATATACATTTTTTTTGCAAATACATACATATTATAGATAGAAAACACCCAGACCCGGAACAAATACTTGTAGGTCGTACAAATATTTCTTCCGTGCTGGGATCGAACCCGCGACATGCTGCGCAGTAGTCGATCGCTCGATCACTGCGCTAACCGTGTCGTCATTTTTTAAATTTGTATAATGCTATGTTAATTATTAGACAAGTGTTACCGATTTTTGAACGAAACGAAGCAGTTTTGACATTTCTCGGCTAGAGTATATTCTCTACTAGAATCCTGAACGTTGTAAGGGATGCAAAGTACGTCGCCTGAGCCAAAAAATATTTTGCGCCCGAGTGATAGACTCTACTTTTCATCACCCTCTATGAGAAAATAAAAGCTGCCTTGTATTTTATTGTAAAATTGTTCAATAAAACATTTAGTAACAACTAAATTGAAATTAAAAAGTATCTAATAATAAAAAAAAAACTAAAAACTTATATTTACGTTTGAGACATTTTCGCAATTATGAAAATGTATTGTCACAGTTTTTAATTTGATTTCTTTTTTTATATTCAGCTGGCGCGGCGCGACTACGTGCCAGTCAGTCAGCCAGCCTTGGCGCTGAACACTAAGATGTTCCAAAATCAAAAGTGCGCGGTGATGATGCGTGGCACCGAGTATAAAGAGGATTAAAAACTAATTTCTGACTGTTAAAGTTTCTTATAGAAAATACCACCGGGCGCACTTAAAGGCGAACCAAGTCGTCCTTTTCGAATAGGTGGGATGAAAACAATATTTACAAAGTAAAACATTCAGTTTATTCGCAGCAAGCGTGAACAGAAGTTAATATCCTATATGGGAATCTTTATTTACCTGTTACTCAACAAGAATACAGAATATTACCACCCCATTCCATCATTGGTGTCGTTAAAGCCGGTTAAAGGCAATGCCCCACCTAACCGCCCTAAACGACTCAGAATGAGTAGTCCCCTTTTTTTTTGGTTTTTTGGGGAAATGCTGCATACCGTATGCATGTAACTGGGACGTCCTCAGTCAATGAGGCTTGTGGTGGGCCGGGGAACCTACCACCGACTCAAGGCGAGAGTAGGAGGAGAGTACCAGAAACGTCACGTCACCTCCCACCAGCCTCCGTGCGCGGCGCGGGTCAGTTGACAGATAAGAGCTCCCTCTTTTCCGAACCACCCCCTTCTACGACAGAAGGGCCTCGCGGTAGGAAGCCACGCCGCAACTTGTGTGGTCGCTAACCCCCTAGGTTTAGCGACCAACCAGTTGGCAGTGGTTTAGAGCTCGCGGGGCAACTCTGAGGACAGAGGAGTCCCGGGAACCCAAACCCGTTACGACACTGTGTGCTGCTTTTCGTCTGGCGTCTCCCCGTGGGCGCGCCCAGCTTAGGTGACCCTGAGCTGGTAAGGCCCCAACGGATCTTGAAGGCACACATGTTCCCTCACTACGGCAAGGTACAGTCAAGGGGGATGGAGTAGTGCCCTGTGCCAAATTGTCTGACCAGCGTGGCTCAGTAGGTTCATTTCCCAACATGTAATTGGAGGAGGCCCGACTCAACAATGGGTCCTGTATTGGCTGAGATGATGACAATGGCATGTAGTAATAGATTGTTTTCCACAGCTACTCCACTAAGCTGTAAACAATCTTAACCTCTGAACACAGTACGTAATGTAAGCGAATTCAAGCGATACGTGCGAATGTATTATTGTAATTAACATGGGTCCCTTCGTAGGACGTGACTGTCTCGTGCCATTAATCAGTGTTCGCGACTGTGCATGAGTTAATCAGCTCTTGTAGACGGCTGTCTCGCGCTGTTTGTCTTTCTGATTGTGAAAATAAATTGTTGTTTTTTTTTATGATACGCTTTTTGTCAGTGATATTCCGTGTGGTGACGGATTTAGAAGACATAGTGTCACCTATCCACTCCATTCTGACGATGTCGTAAGAGCTGATAAAAGGAAATGACAAGGCCGAAAACCTAGCCGCGAGAGAAGGAAAACTTGATACGAAACCCTGTGCCATACCGTCTGGCCAGCGTGGCATAGTAGGCTTATTACCCTCCCTGTGATATGAGGAGGTCAGACACAGCAGTGGGTCATTTATGGGCTGAGTAGTATTAGTATTATGTGTGTTACATCCGCTATCGCACAGTATTGGTATTTGCCAAAGTGAATCAGAATCTATATGGTTAACTTAGGCTAGATGTGATGGCTCGTTCGCTTCGAGTATATTTTACATTAAATTATAAAATAGCTAAAGCTTGGGTTTCATCGTAGAGGGTTAAAAATGTAGAGCTGTATGTATTTTTGTACGCTGTATCATAAAAAAAACAAGATGTCAACAAGATTAAAAAAACAAATTTAGGGCGGATCACCCTTAACATTTAGGTGGATGAAAATTGATGTTGTCCGATTCACAGACCTAACCGATATACACACAAAATTTCACGAAAATCGGTCGAGTCATTTCGGAAGAGTTCAATAACAAACACCGTGACACGATAATTTTATATATTAAATTTCAATGTAGATCAGGAAAATCTAATGCAGCATCTTTTTTTTGTAAATGGGCACCACAGTACGAACAAAGGCTTGTTTTGAGTTCAAAGAATATTCAATGCGGAGTATATTTACGAGTACATTGCGGTGTAATCTGCTCCAATTTTGAACTTATGAATTTAGAAAATCTTAGGCTTTATAGCCTAGAAGCATTAAACCAAAATGGCCTCTGCTTGAAACTTACAATGCCTTAAGATTTTCTAAATTCATAAGTTCAAAATTGGAGCAGATGCATTGTTATCAATGCAATTTTATTAGACTTTACACCAGCAATACAACTGGGAAAATTTCATGCAATACCTGGAATTAATAATGTTAGTATCCAACAATGTGTACACGCGAAAATGTTATAATGTTCTCGTGTCACGTTGTTATGGAACCCCTACGAAATAGCTTGACTGATTTTCGTGAAATTTTGTCACGATGAATACATACAAAAAGTCAACACATTATTCATAATGATATTATATAATAAAAAAGGTCTACCGTCTACCACCAGTTCGGAACGCGACCACTGCTAAGAAGAACTGGCAAGAAACTCAGACTGTCATTTTTTTTCATTGCGGTCTTATTTCTTATGTATAAGTACAATAACATATATAAATAACATAAAATACTGGCACTCAACAACAAAAAAGAAAGAAAAACAGCTGTGTCGTTTATATAATCAGCAATTCGGTAATACGCATAATTTTTTTGTAAAGCTTTGTCTTGATCGTCTTTTTAAAGGCATTGCGAGGCAATTCTCTATTTTGCATGGGCAGTTTGTTATTAAAAAAAAAGAATTCAAAAACGTGTTCGCCTACCTAGAAGGACAAAATGTAATAACTTATGATGCGAAATAAATATTAAAAAAAAAAAATTAAAACAGTCTATTAAAGATCCACCTAGCTTTCTATTAAAGATTACACATTAAACATCAAATAGAGTTGTGCGAAAAATTACTCACACAAATTCAATAGTAGAAGCTCTCAAAGGAAATCCGCGCGCTTTGATCAACTTGACTCAACAATTGGCATGTCAAGTGAAATCACCCAGAAGATTGCCATGTTGGCTCCAACATTTGACAACATGTTTTTTGCTTACGAAAACATTAGCCACATGTTATGTTGGAGCTTCACGTGGCAATTCATCATCATTCTCTCATCCTCGGAGCTGCCCGAATGAGGAAGAGCCTCCACTTTATAGGATACCACAGCCAAAAACCAACACTCTTGTATGGTGTTGTGCATGAGTAAGCTCATCATCATTTCAGCCAAAAGGCCTCCACTGGACATAGGCCTCCCCCAAGGATTGCCACAAAGGCAGGTCCTGAGCTGCCCGCATCCATCGTTATCCGGCGACCTTTTCCAGGTCATAAGTCCACCGTGTAAGAGGCCTACCAGCACTGCGCTTTCCAGAACCCGGTCGCCAATCAAGGATTTTTCTGTGCCATGCCCACTGCCACTTAAGTTTGGTAATCCTGCGGGATTTACGATAATTCTCCGAACGACGAAACGTGTCTCCTCATTTTTCGATCTCGTAGGCAAACTCAGAGCATAGCCTTCTCCATTGCCCTTTGGGTGACTTCGAGCCTTTTGACGGAGTAAGGTCAACAGAGCTCTATTTCTTTTTCTTTGCTAGATGCGTGTCAGCCATTACTTTTTGCTGGTTTGGCGACACGTCCATGGGCGACGGAACTACATACCATCAGGTAGGCTTAAGGCCTGCTCTGTTCGTGAATTACATGTTTGTAAACTGCCCCAGCGATACAGGTTATACCTAGTGCAGGGGTTACGTTTTTTTTAAAAAAGAAAAAAAAAAAGAAAAACAATAGAACTTTCCTTCTATTGCGATTTTTGAATTGTGACTGGAAATCCTTTTGGCGTAAACCTACGGATGTGGAGGGCCGTTGCGGTTATATGGGACTCTGCAGTCTTCTGTGACTTAAGGGGGGCCCTCCCCCTACTCATTAAAATAACCGTTTGCACGTAGCAGGCAGCCATGCGGGACCTATCTGTACTTGAAGGTATGCACGCTATACGGTTGCCTATGCGCGTAGGGTATGTTCACCCACCATCTCTGACTCCATTGACTGGAGATTCTCTACCTCTACTGCATACATAATACCCAAAATATTTAGTATGACTTTAGGTGAGGCTGTGTATGTGTGTGTGTTCTGACTCCGTTCTTTTAGTTGGTTAGTGATATTCTTCATTCTCAAACTCAAACTCAAAACTCAAACTCAAACTCAAACTCAAATCATTTATTTCAATTGAACCTATTTACTGGTGTTTTTGAAAAGTCAAAAGTGAAGTTAGGAATCTAGTTGCATGTTCCAAAAAGTAGATCCTATGGAGAAGAACAGGCAAGAAACTCCATGGACACTCTTTTTATCATATTTTCTGTTACAAGCATCTGATTGGGTTACATTGATTTCGTGTTTATTTATAGTAAGCTAAGATGTGAGGACAATGTAACATATTGCACAACAGAAGTGTCCAGGAGATCAATATAAAGCTATGTAGGTATGTCAATAGCAGTTAAGGGATGACCGGCCCCAACTGGCGGCACCCGATCACGAGCATGACGCATGTGCCAGCCATCCCCCAGCTCAACCATATTTTAGGGAACCGAAGGACCCGACACACACGACACCACCAGCATGACCTTTAAGCGAGCATGACATACTCTCAACTGCTTGTTTCACTACATAGTATAAAACAAAGTCGCATTCTTCTGTCCGTCCCTATGTATGCATAAATCTTTAAAACTACGCAACGGATTTTGAAGCGGTTTTTTTTAATAGATAGAGTGATTCAAGGGGAAGGCAAAGCGGGGGTGGGTTATATGTATAACCCACCCCCGCTTTGCACGGGCGAAGCCGGGGCGGGCCACTAGTATATGATAAGTTATATAAATACGGTGACTACATAGTGCTCACATTTACAATTCCAAACTTCTAAACAATTATACAAAATAAAATGATAAAGGTCTGGTGTGGTGTACCAGACAAGGTGTATAATACGAAGGTCCTGTATACTCGATATAAAAAAAAACAAAGACAAATTAGTCCTACTCAGTGGTAAAAAAAACAAGGAACATGAATATTTAATATTTAATAAACACAATAAATGTTGAGATTCTAAATCTGACACCACACAGAAAATTCTAAAGTTCTATCGTATAATATCAATAAACATAGTTTGTTAGCTGTCTTTTCATCTGACTGCCGTGACGTCAGTAGTAGTTCGAGCAATCGTGCGCTAATTTTCGCAAGCTAGTTATCAGTTGCCGTAGCCTAGTGCAGTACGGCTCTGGGACATTTGGACACGGTATCAATTTCATCATGGGTTCCAACCTCAGCTCGGACCTTTATTGTAAATCGTAAAATAAGCAATATTCTGTGCTAATGTGAATCACCACATCAGTAAATAAACGTCCAGAGACATAGATTCAACCAACCTCGCCACGGTAGGTACATCACTACAAGTTTGATGTGCAGGTGTGCGTGAGCACTGGCGGCTCGTCACGTACCTATGGAACGAAACCTGTTTATACTGGTTTGGCCAGTGCTCAAAGAAAGGGCTCACGCACCGCTCGCTGTGCGTCGCTCGAACTGTAGAAGCATTGTTTCTGTACGGTATATTACTCATGTGATATAACTAGTGCTTTCTTACAGAACTTGTAGCGACCAGCATGCTACAAAAAATGATGCAAGAATCTCAACTACCAACATCAAGATAAACGCCTACAATTGCAAGAATTACTGAAAAGTCCTACATTGCGATAGGAAAGTTCACAGAGCAATTTGCAATACACTCCAATAACGGTCCACCAGACATAGTACCTCGTCTGACTAAATGGTCATCCCTTTGCGCCTAAAAACTATATCTTAAGGAAGGGTATCGAAACGACATTAGTTCTCACATTATACCTTACTCTATTATCCATAATGGTATCAATAAGTATTAGGTAATCGCGGTGCCATGTCAATCCCTTACTATTTCTCACATAATTTGGACCCTATCTCTCCAAGATAAGGCTCAATATACATTTTCAGGCTTATTCCAGAAATTCAAACATTTATTGTGTTCTTTTTATTACAATTTTGAGTTTGTAGAATCATCAAATGAATAACAATTGAATACTAAGGGTAAAACTTAAAGAAAAGTCGGACATGTCCCAATTCTATAATTTCCATTTTCAAGAACACGCATCAATATGCTTACGTACGTCGTGTAGCTTTTTCAAAAATAGATTCTTATTTGAATTTAATAGGCAACTAAGCCTATTCCTGGCATCTCCAAATATTAAAAAAAAATCTAGAAGTCCTAGGTATCTCAAATGTTTGTTAAATAATTAAGTACAATGACCTAATATTATCGTAAAATAATCCACCCAAAATTGACCCACAGCTGAGTCGGTCCTCCGCCAATTAGATAGAGGGTAATCAGCCTACGCTGGCAGACAGGTTGGCGCGGTTGGCACAGGGTTTCGTATCAAGTTTTCGTTCTCTTGTGGCTAGGTTTTTGGCCTTGTCATTTCCTTACCGACTCTTACGACACCCTCAGGATACAATGGGGTGGTGACACAATGTATACTAAATCCGTCACCACACGGGCAAAAAAAACCTAACACAGGTAAATATTAAAAGAACTAGGAAACAAAGCTCCAATTTGAAATATAAACATTTTCAAACTCCTTTGTAAAATGACCTAATTTCAATAATTTGAAATTAGTACGGACTATTCTGTTTTCAAATCAACACACTTCTTTCAAAGGGTGTGGCTGAGTGTGTTTCTATTTTCTCTACAATATATTCTAATTTCGATTCAATAAACAATGAAACACAGGTATATCTTAAGGAAACACGAAACAATGTTCCGATTTCAAATGTTTCATTTTCGAAAACCTCAAAGGCGGTCCGAATTAACATACTGGGCGGTTCGTTAGCACTGGCTTACTACACTTTACAGTTCCGTCCTTTGATTGTTAGAGCGGGCCGAGCGAGAGAATACTTCATTCCGTATTCTGCAACCTGGCCTCCATTGTTAATTGGTGTGAATAATACATTGAACGCTTTTTTTTCTGTGCCCCATCTTACTTAAATTATAAATAATAAATAAATAAATAAATATCCTTGGACATTTCACACAACGCCATCTCGTCCCAAGCTAAGCAACTTAATGCTTGTGTTATGGTAACGAGATGGATGATAAACTAGGTACTTATATACATTTTTTTTTTTTGTAAATACATACATATTATAGATAGAAATGACACCCAGACTCCGAGCCAGTGCCTCTGGTTTACACAAAGACACTTGCCCGACCCCGGAATCGAACCCGGGACCCGTTGATCCAAAGGCGGCACATCTAACCACTAGACCAACGAGACAATTATATTTAGTTTTCGCGGAGAAAGGCGCTTATACATATCCTGGAACACTTAGATTAATAATTGTATTTCACATTTTTTTAATATTTTAATATTAGTGGGCTAGTGAAGATTGGCAGAATTATTTGTCATTGAACGAACCAGGTGTAGTACAACTATTGAGTTTATTGCTGATTCTTTCCTGCAGTCTGGCCTACTGAACTGGTGGTAATGTGTAAGCGATTTGTGTAGCAAATCCCCGCTCAAAATGAAGTTGTTCAATTGAGGAAAAACTTCTATTTTACTGCAAAAGGTCGCTATCACTCTATCAGGTTGAAGCATGGTACCCTTCGACTATGCCTGTACCTCATTGTGGTGATGGTACTGTTAGGTGTATACTTTTGTGCTCAGGATCACCCATGCCAGGCCCAGGCCGTAGGTTCCACAGGCAGGGGCCCAACGAAGAGCAGCAGTGTCATGGCGGGTTTCGTTTCCGGAGACTCCTCTTACTTCAGTGTTGCCTTGGGAGGTTTAAACTGTCGTTATGCACGTTGCGGTGACGGTGGTGCTGACGGAAACGCATGGGACTGGTTAGGGCTAGTAGTGGGAGCGGAGGGATGGCCAGGCGTGGGATCCAGCACCATCACATCATGCGCCTGAAGGAGGCGGCACGTGTGACGTCCCGCGGATGCCTCTCTGTGGGATTGGGGAGCGCCTAGTACCCATTAAAATGTGAAAAATATTTGAAAAAAAAAATACAACTACAGTGTAATGACATTGACAGACCATTTAAAAGCTTCTGCGCCGTCAACTGTTATAATTAGCTTTAAATATATAATTTCAACAATGTGCTCAAACATTTCAATTTTAATTCCATCTCGAAAAAGAATTGTTGTTGCCTTCAAAAAGTTTAGTAAATGTGTTCAACCGTACAAATTGGAATTTTCAGCGACATTCCAAATTCTCTTGAGATACAGTCGTAGCCAATTAGAAAATGTTAACTCGCTGTATATTTCAGTTATTTTACATTATAACGAATAATAAAAATATAACTCAGGTTATACGCATTATAGCTTTGAAAGAGTTGAATGAAATAATATATACAAAATGTAGGTATGTTGTACATTAATTTGTGTTTTTTATACAACAGAGTAACTATTTATCTTATATAATCATGTAACTAAAATATTTTCTTTAGATTGATGTTTGGAGAAACACTAAGCATAAAAAATATCTACTGTTGAGTCAGAACTCTTCCAATTATACGGAGGGAAATTGACGTACTCTGCAATTAAAGTTTTTGAAGACGGTTTCAATGTTTTTACTCTTATTTTTCATAGTATTTATTATTAGTCAATAATCCTAATACGTTCCGTGTGGTGACAGATTTAGAATACGCAGTGTCATCCACCCATACCATCCAGAGGGTGTCGTAAGAGGCGACTAAGGGAACGCAAGAGGCAAATTAACTAGCCGCAAGAGAAGGAACACTTGATACAAACCGTTGATACAAACCGTGTGTCAACCCGTCTTGCCCGCGTGGCACAGTAGGCTAATTTCCCTCCATGAATCAGGAGGAGGACCTGACTCAGTAGTGGACCTGACTCAGTAGTGGGTCATTCATGGGCAGAAACGACGAATCATAATACATTCAGCAATTGTACATATAATTTGAAACAAACATATTCTATATCCTACTCTAGCGACGCAAGAGAAAGAGAGACAGAATATTTTATGTGGCGCAGGTGTTACCCGTAGCTTTGAAAATATTCTCATTTGGTGCGAAAACATCCGAACCGTTGTTGTGTGTTGAGATTTTTTATTAAAAATGCTGTACACATATTGTATTATTTTCTTTTATGATATTAAAAATATATTTACATTCAAATTTAATATATTTTCCGTGTGGTATCTAATTTACATTATGTGATCTTAATAG
Source organism: Clostera curtula (assembly GCA_905475355.2). Taxonomy (NCBI): domain Eukaryota; kingdom Metazoa; phylum Arthropoda; class Insecta; order Lepidoptera; family Notodontidae; genus Clostera; species Clostera curtula. Next base: position 15,820,161 of record FR997808.1, on the reverse strand, counting down.
GCCGTTCGTACTTGATACTTTTTTTTCATTCTTGATACTTTATATACATGCTTGAAATACGTATGCTAATAATATTGTTATTAATATGTCTTATACTCTTGTATCTAATATGTATTACTTCTACTACTTTTTTTTATACTTGATATGCTTACGCTTGACCGCCAGTTCACCTGATGATAAGCGACACTGCGACCTAAGATGGAGCGCGCTTGCCTAGAAGAAACCGATTCACTCGTGATTTAAAGACTCCCAGATTATATCTATCGGGGAAGACCCACTCGGGAAGCGCATTCCACATTTCCGCGGTACGCATGATAAATGTGGAATATGTACTATCACGTCAATGACTATCTATCAGATAGTGACGCATGGGAGTAACGTCGGCTATGTTATGGTCTAGCTCTGATCTCTCAGCCATTACATTAGTGAAGTTTTGTAAACAGTATGTGAGTGCAGTTTCAGCACGCACCATGTAATTTGTGTAATTTCACTAATTTTAATTTTCTAATTTTTTAATGTGCTACTTGTTTATGCGTGTTATTGCTTTCACTAATCTGTCACTGTTGTTTGTACCACCATCATTGTAACCCTCTTATTTAAAAGAGCAACCATGGAGTTTCTTGCCGGCTCTTCTCTATGGAATGGCATTCCGAACCGGTGGTAAAAACTAAATTATTAATTTTATTTTATGATTTTTATTTTTATTTTTTTTCTCTTAAAATTATTGACTATTTGAAAGCATTCTCAAGAATTTATTCCAATAAAAAACATTTTGATTTTGAATAAGCCCATAAAAGACGGGCCTCCTCCAATCACATGGAGGCCAATTAGCCTACTGTGCAGGGGTCTCTCATCTTGCGAACTTGCTCTCACTATGCTGTTTAGTGCTTTTAGTAAACGAACAATAATTTAAAAAAAGCAACTACATAGTTTCTTGCCGGCTCTTCTCTGTAGAGCAGCCTTCCGAACCGGTGGTAGTTTCGGCATGAATGTGAGTGAACATATAGGGATTGTGAGCGATCAGGGGAGATGGAGGGATTGCAGGAATGAGGAGTTGTGTGTGAAAGGTGTGAATGTAGGTATGACGACTGATAGGTGTGTGTGGAGACTACCACCTAGTGTGGGACAGGGGCCGTAAGATGATAATGGTGTTTGTAAATATGACGATTTATAAGAGTTTTGTGATGAAACCTACGTAAATAAAGTTCCTTTTGAGTTTGAGTTTGAGTTTCCGTGTAAAGTTTTCCTTCTTTTGCGGCTAGATTTTGGGCTTTGTAATTTCTTTTTCTTGGCTCTTACGACACGCTGTGGGAACCACCTTAGGTTGGTGACATTGTCAATTCGAAATCGGTCACCACTCTGATGAATATCCGTGTCGGCGCACACATCTTCCCGGTGTGCCAGGGGACGTGAGGTGAGGGCGGCTGCCCTCCCCGCGCCCGCGCAGCCGCGCACTCCAGCGCGGCCGCCATTACAGCTACGGACCTGGATCGCGAAGCGCGCCTTATAATATCGTCAAAGCGTCCCGTCCTCCAATAATATCAAAGCTGTACCAATTACTTGAAAATATACGTCTTACATCGACGAGGTCTTTTTATTCCAAGACAATTGGCGACCGTGAAGAATATTAACCAGGATATTGGAGAAGAAGTTGTGACTATAACGCCGTGTCAGTGAGTGAATGTGTACTGTGGCGACAAATTGCCGGCCGAACAAAGAACGTAAGCCATTCCTTTTCTTTCTTTCAACTTATCCCTTGTCCAAACTTCAATTTGCTGTGTGAATGCCGAGCTACTTCAAAGCTGTTTGGGGAGATATCTTGCTTTATGCGTATCATCCCTGCCTATAAATTATTTGCACAGCGACCTTTCAAAAAATAAATTCCATCCGCCATTTGTGATCACTTCGGATCACACACAAACTTTGCTATCCTATTTTCTATTGCAATTTTATTATAAACCTATTTCCAATTGAAAAATAAAACTCATTATCATACGAGTTACCTATTCATGAGCTTATCTTTCTTGCGCCTGCTACCTAATGTGTTGGCAATAATCTAACAACGAACGGCCTATTCAAATTAAAAAACGGTTGTTGGCCTTTCTTTATCTGTTATTAAGGTATAATGTTAATTTATGTTTAAAGTTTGTTTGCGCAATACTATAATTAATTGCCTTAAAAATATAAGTAGTCCATTTTAAATTTAAGTAATATATTAAAAAGTTGTCCCATGCTTGTGCTCTCAATATAGCAGTTTATGTCAACGCCTTTTTGCCGACCAATTTCAGCCCCCGTTGTGGTCGTGTCCTTGCGCCTTGCCGCTTGCGGTGTCCGAGCTGTGGCGAGCCGTGCGTAGCGGTCGCTGCTCGTGCTGCTGGCGAGCTCGGCGGTAGCAACCGTGGTTTGATGCGGGTGCCGACTGGAGTGTGTAGCGGTTAGAGTGCACATTTTTATAAACCGAATACCTTACTCATTGTATTTAGTAAACATTTGTGAGCGTTCTATAACGGGTCAAAACTTTTAATAATGGCTGAAACTGAGTCTAAGGCAAGATCTAAAAGTCCAATTCCATTGTTAAGTGTTGAGTCTGCGAACAAGATGGATCCAAAAGAACATTTAAAAAGTTTATCAAGGAAACGTGGTGTTATGAGAACTAGATTGACTAATTTTAAAACCTTTCTTCAAAAATACCAGGTTAGTCAATCAGCTGATCCATCAAGTTTAGAAATAAGAGAATTATCATTGCGTTTAGCGCAAATTCAAGAATTAATGTCTAGTTTTGATAATATACAAACAGAAATTGAGGAGCTTTCTCAAAATATCGATGAGCAGGTTTCAGAGCGGGAATTAACAGAAAGTGAATTTTATACCCAAATCGCATCAGCTCAATTAATAATAGACTCACTTTCAGTCAAAGAAAAAAATTCAGATCATGGATCTGCGAAGTCGAGTTGTTGTCATACAGTAAATAGCTCTGTTAAGCTGCCTACAATAAATTTACCGACATTTGATGGTAATTCCATCAAATGGTTAGAGTTTAGAGACACCTTCGATAGTCTGATTAATGAAAACGACTCCATCCCACCGATTAACAAGTTCCACTATTTGAGGAACTCGTTGGTAGGTAGTGCGGGAGTCATAATAAGATCCATAGAGTTTTCCGCGAAGAACTATGGAATTGCATGGACGGCTTTGTGTGATAGGTACAATAATAAGACCATATTAATTAACAATCATTTGGGTGCATTGGTTAATCTTGAACCTGTTCAGAAGGAGTCATATAGGGCCCTAAGGTACGTGAGTGACCAGTTGCAAAAAAATTTAAACGCCCTAAATTCCCTGGAGGTCCCTACGAAGGGTTGGGATCCCATTGTTATATTCTTGGTCTCAGCGAAACTCGATTCCAAAACTAGTAGCAAGTGGGAGGAGTACAGAGGGCGCTTAACGCACTTACCTACGCTGAAAGAGTTTAAAGATTTTCTCGAGACTCGAGCCAACGTTTTGGAAACGGCCAATTGCAGCGGAAACCATAATAATAATAGAAAATATAATAATACTACTAACAACAGTCACAATCATAATAATAATTCTTTTAAACAGAATATAAAATCATTTGCTGTTTCGGAGGCTTCTTCTAAGAAACCGTGTCCCATTTGTAACAAGATGCATCATTATGTGCATCAGTGTCGTAAGTTTAGGGCCATGAGCGTAAATGACAGACTTTCTGACGTGTCGAAACACAACTTATGTGGCAATTGTCTACGTAGTGGTCACAGTACTGGTGAGTGTACGCTGAAAGGTTTATGCCGTACCTGCCGAGAAAAACACAATACACTGTTACACAAAAATAACACCATCACAAATTTAGCATCCAATAGTAACGACACATCAACTTGCAATGTGCCAGTGAGTTTGTCTGCGACTTCTTCAGGCCAAGTCCTGCTATGTACTGCGCAGGTGGAGGTCACAAATAAGCAAACCAATACCACCTTTTTCGCCCGCGCGTTGCTGGATACTGGGAGTCAGGCGTCTTTTATCACCTCTGAGCTAAAACAAAAGATGGGATTAGGTGCACGACAAATAAATGCATTTAATGTATTTGGAATAAGTAATGTGGAATGTAGGGTGTCTGAAAGATGCGATCTCTTAGTAAAATCACTTGTCGGTAAATATAGTGTGAATGTGAATTGTCTAGTGATACCTAAAATCACAGGTAATGTTCCTAGCATTCAAGTCGACGTTCAGAGGCTACAGTTGCCTAGTAAGATTGTTCTAGCCGACCCCTCGTTCTATGAACCTTCCGAAATAGATATATTGCTGGGCGCAGAAATATTTTTTGACATAATTTGTCCCAAACAAATAAAATTAGGTCCTAACAAACCTTTTCTACAAGAAAGCTTGTTAGGATGGCTAGTAGCGGGTCACACTGGGGAATCCTACAATAATAATAATACTTTATGCCACTTTGCGCAAAACGATTCAGGAAGGTCACTTCAAGACGTTCATGATTCTTTGAAAAAGTTCTGGGAGATTGAAGAATTGCCCTCGGATATTAATACCTACTCTTCAGATGAAACTTTTTGTGAAAATCATTTTGTGAAAAACACTCGTCGCTTACCTGACGGGCGGTTCTCTGTCTTGATGCCGCTGAAGGAGGATCCTCAGCGGGCACTTGGCAATTCATTCCCGATGGCAATGAAACGGTTTATTAACCTAGAAAAAAATTTAAATAAAAATGAAAACGTCAAACAACAATACATTGATTTTATGAAAGAATATAGTGATTTAGGGCATCTAAAGGAAATTAGTAAACCCGAGTTTGGGTATTTCTTACCCCATCATTGTGTCATTAGTGAACAGAAAGAAACCACCAAGCTGAGAGTAGTCTTCGATGCCTCAGCCAAGTCCAGCTCAGGTAAATCACTCAACGACTTGCAAGCACTTGGTCCTGTAGTGCAAAGCGATTTGATTGCCATCCTACTTCGTTTTCGAGTCCATAATTTCGTTCTGACAGCAGACATCAATAAATTTTATAGGCAGTTAGTATTAGATGAATCGCAGCGCAATCTGCAGCTCGTGCTTTGGAGGAATCAGGTCGATGAGCCCATTAAGATTCTCCAACTCCAAACGTTGACTTATGGCATGGCTTCTGCTCCTTTCCTGAGCACTAGGTCTCTTGTTCAGTTGTCTGATGAATGCTCTGACCCGGTGATTGCTAATGTCATCAAAAACGATTTCTATATCGATGATTTAAATACAGGTTCATCAAGTGAAGCCGAGTTAAGAAACATTTATTTAAATGTCACCCAAGTACTGGATTCAGCTTGTTTTCCGTTGAGAAAGTTTCGCACAAATTGCCCACAAATATTGAATGATCAGTCAGGTTCTTCAAATAGCCTTGATCTTCATGAAGAAGCTACTGTTTTAGGTTTGAAATGGTCACCTAAGACAGACCAACTGCATTTTCCAAGTGGTATCGAAGTCACGCCCAATATAACAAAAAGAAATATTATTTCTACAACTTGCAAACTCTTCGACCCATTGGGGTTAGTCAGCTGTTGTATTATAAAACCAAAAATATTACTTCAACATTTATGGAATGCCAAGTTGGACTGGGATGACCCAGTGCCAGAGCCGTTTGTAAAAAGATGGCTCACCTTTACTCAAAACCTACATCATTTATCAGATATTGTTATACCTCGTTGTGTCTTAGGTGGCAGCACTGTCCAATCAATCGAATTGCATTGTTTTGTCGATGCTTCTCAGCAAGCTTATGGAGCGTGTGTATACATGCGCTCACACATAAATGAGGAGAAAGTTATCGTCAGGTTACTTTGTGCCAAAACCAGAGTTGCCCCCATAAAAACTCTAACCATCCCACGTTTAGAGTTGACAGCGGCTTTGTTGGGATCTCAGCTATCTGATAAGATCTTAAAGTCAATACCATGCAAGGTAACTAACAAGTACATGTGGACTGATTCCATGGTGGTACTTGGGTGGCTAAAGAGTCAAAATAAAAATTTACAGACGTTTGTTCGTAACAGAGTCAATAAAATAAACGAACTTACCCCAGAGTGTCAATGGAATCATGTTTCAACCGAGTTAAACCCTGCAGATCTGGCTTCTCGGGGCATTGACCCACAACATCTGCAGGCTTCTTCTTTGTGGTGGGAGGGACCTTCATTCCTGAAGGAAGGTCGTGCAAAATGGCCTACTCAACTTCACACTACGCCTACCAACTTACCCGATATGAAAATATTGGTGTGCAATGAGAATGATAAAGGCTCTGAGTCAATAATAAAATTTACGGATCATTCAAGCTATCTAAAACTGAAAAGAAAATACGCCTATGTTTTACGCTTCATAAACAATTGTCAATTAAATAAAACCAAGCTGACCGGTCCATTGCAAGTTGATGAGCTCGATCGTTCGTCAACTCTCTTGCTGAAACACAGTCAGATAGAGTCCTTTCCTAAGGACTTAAAACAAATTCGAGGTAAACAAGAATTACATTATAAAAGCAAATTATTGCCTCTCAATCCATTTTTAGATACCAACGGTTTATTGAGAGTCGGAGGTCGATTAGCTCAGTCGGATTGTCATTACGACAAGAAATACCCCATCCTACTCGATGCGAAGCATCACCTAACTAAGCTGATAATGAAACATGAACACTTACGTTTATTTCACGCAGGCCCTCAGCTACTTCTGTCGTCTGTACGCGAAAAGTTCTGGCCACTGCAAGGCAGAAACTTAGCTCGCGCCATATGCAGAAAGTGTGTCATATGCTCACGTATGCGCGGTCAGACATTGCAGCCTAAGATGGGGGATTTGCCTAATGTGAGAATCAGTCCAAACTTTCCTTTTAATTCATGCGGAATAGATTTTGCCGGGCCCTTCATGGCTTCTTCTAAAAAGGGACGAGGTAACCGTGTAACAAAGGCCTATCTATGCATCTTCGTATGTCTTGTCACAAAAGCCATCCATTTAGAGGTAGTCAGTGATCTCAGCACAGAAGCCTTCCTGGCATGTCTGCGTAGATTCGTGTCTCGTCGGGGAAAACCTTATGTGATCTATTGCGACAACGGCAAGAACTTTGTAGGCGCTAACAATGAGTTGGGAAAAGTTATACGGTCCAGTCGACAACCCGTTTCAGATTACGCCGCGAATGAGGAAATTAAATTCATGTTTTCCCCTGCCTACTCACCACACTTCGGTGGAATATGGGAGGCAGGTGTCAAATCAGCTAAGTACCATTTAAAACGCATAGCAGGCAATGTCTCCCTAACGTTTGAGGAGTTATCGACGCTTTTCACTCAAATAGAAGCAATCCTTAACTCCCGTCCTCTTTCTCCCTTATCATCCGACCCTACTGACCTCAGTCCGTTAACTCCCGGGCACTTCTTAATCGGCCGCCCACTGCAGTCCGTACCTTCACTGCCTGTCAACTCAGCGAGGCCCAATAGATACCAGCGCATCGAGCAAGTCCGGCAGTTATTCTGGGAAAGATGGCGTCGAGAGTACATGGCGGAGCTACAAAATCGTACCAAATGGAGAACGAACCAAACCCCAATTCAAATCGGAGACCTGGTCCTACTGAAGGAAGACAACGTAGCGCCTCTTCATTGGAGAATGGGAAGAGTCAGCAAACTCTATGAAGGCAAGGACAGGGTGTGCAGAGTTGCTGACGTCTACACAACCAGAGGAACAATAAAGAGAGCTGTCAACCGGATGTGTCTCATCCCACTGTCCGAACCCGAGCCAGATGGGCAATGATGACATTCAAGCCTACACCAGGAACCTAGTTGGAGCCAAGCTTCCAACGCCCCGGAGGATGTCGGCGCACACATCTTCCCGGTGTGCCAGGGGACGTGAGGTGAGGGCGGCTGCCCTCCCCGCGCCCGCGCAGCCGCGCACTCCAGCGCGGCCGCCATTACAGCTACGGACCTGGATCGCGAAGCGCGCCTTATAATATCGTCAAAGCGTCCCGTCCTCCAATAATATCAAAGCTGTACCAATTACTTGAAAATATACGTCTTACATCGACGAGGTCTTTTTATTCCAAGACAATCCGTATTTTAATAATGGCATTGAGAAAAAAACCTAAATGGTTTGTTGCCAGCTGTTCTTTTTGCAGTAAAACCATAATTCCGTTCAGATGGCAAAATAAAGCTTTATCAGAATATATTTTATTTACATACATACATACTTAAAGTCACGCCTTTTTTCCGCAAGGGTAGGCAGAGCTCACATCCTTCCACTTACTACGATCCTGGCTCACAACTTTCGCTTCTTCCACTTTCATCAACCTCTTCATGCATGCTCGTCGGTTAAGGGTGCTTCTGACCTGACCCTTCTTTAGGACATCACCTATTTGGTCATTGAATGTCCTTCTTGGCCTGCCCCTTCCAACGTTCCCATTCATTATATTTTATTTGAATACGGTTTTTCATAAACAAAAAACATAGCCGCAAGAAAAGGTAAAATAAAACGAAACCTTGTGCTAACCGGCCTGGCCAGTGTAGCAATTAACCCCCCTGTGATGGGAGGAGGCCCGACTCAGCAGTGAGTCATTTATGGCCTGAGTAATAGTAGTAAAAAAATATCAAATAAATAAATATATATCCTTGGACATTTCACGCAACGCCATATCGTCCCAAGCTAAGCAACTTAATGCTTGTGTTATGGTAACGAGATGGATGATAAACTACTTATATACACTTTTTTTTTGTAAATAAATACATATTATAGATAGAAAAAACCCAGACCCAGAACAAATTATTGTAGGTCGTACAAATATTTCTTCCGTGCGGGGATCGAACCCGCGACATGCTGCGCAGCAGTCGATCGCTCAACCACTGCGCCAATCGTGTCGTCGTTTTTAAATTTTAAATAATGTTTTAATTGTCGTTTTATTTTGGAAATTAGGAAAGACTGTAGACCAGCAAGCATTTAACATCGTCTGAGCTACGGTCTAGTATTTCACAAAGCAGTTTCCACATTAGCATGTAGCCTTCTGCATCCACAAAATACCTTCCTTTGTGACAGCAAACACCAGCGTCGGTATTCTGGCGAATTACCTTCGAAAACAAGCCCGTAAACTTTTGCCACAATTTACGTTAAATAAATGTGTCAAATGCGGCAATTTAGAATGTCAATATTTCTTAAAAAAAAACTTTCCTTTTTCTTTTTCCTCTTACAATTTGATGGAGGGAAATTAACTTAGAGGATCCTGGGAGCAGCAGAGGGCTGTTAGTAATGAAACCTCGATTAAAAAAAAAAGCACCTACAGAGTTTCTTGTCGGCTCTTCTCGGTAGATCAGCATTTCGAAATGGTGATAGATGCAAGGTATAAACATACAGGCGCCGAAGGGGATGTGGCGGATTTAGAACACATCATATCATATCACCTTGAGGGTGCCGTACGAGACGACAAAAGGAGCTGACAACTGACAAGGCCGAAAACCTTCTTTTTTTTTTTTTTTTTTTTTGCCGTTGGTAAAATCCTTTATCGATGGGACTCTCCCCCATAGTGGGGGCCTACCCACTAAACCAACTCGCGTCCTCTTGCGGCATTGTGGGATCTGATGCAGAACCACGCCACCTACGAAACCCTGCGCCAACCCATTTGGCCAGAGCGTAGCGCAGTACGACTTGACGATGATGATAATGACATAGACCACACGCTTACACAGGATAGTACAGATGTATTAAAAAAAAACCCACTAAATAATTACAACTATTCTATACCATCCCTATCTAAGCACTTAAATTTAACCAGGTGCATTAGATTTGATGTAGCGAATCTGTGTAGGCAACTGTATTTAAAGCGGGGCGGATGGCCCATTTCTAGCGTAAATGATCAGTATTGTCATGTAGCGTGGGAACTATGCCAGTATTTAGCAGATCGCGGATGGCAGTGTTTTGGCACAACCATAGTTAATTAAAATATTTCTAATTTATCCATTTTTTTTTATAAAAAACGGAACCCCTGCACTGTATCGCGGGGGCAGTTTACAAACATGAAATTCACGTACACAAATAACACCCAGACTCGGAGCAAGTGCCTTTGGTTTACACAAAGACACTTGCCCGGTCCCGGAATCGAACCCAGGACCCCATAATCCAACCCCTAGACCAACAAGGCAGTCAAAAAAGTTTAAAAGCTACTTATGGTGACGGATTTAAAATGCATAGTGTCACCAACCCATTCCATACTGAGGGTGTCGTACTATTGTTTTGATTTATACAATACTAGCGACCCGCCCCACCCCAGAAAATGAATGATGATTAAAAAAAAACCGCTTAAAAATCCGTTGCGTAGTTTTAAAGATGTATGCATACATAGGGACGGACAGAAAAATGCGACTTTGTTTTATACTATGTAGTGATAATCTAAAAAGTCAGGTTGCAGTTAAACAATTTTGGGTAACTAAATGTTATCAATAACTAGCGACCCGGCCCGGCTTCGCACGGGTGCAATAATACATGTATTATACATATAAATCTTCCTCTTGAATCACTCTATCTATTAAAAAAACCGCTTCAAAATCAGTTGCGTAGTTTTTAACCCCCGACGCAAAAAGAGGGGTGTTATAAGTTTGACGTGTCTGTCTGTCTGTGGCTCCGTAGCTCGCGAATGGATGAAGCGATTTCAATACAGTTTTTTTGTTTGACAGGTGAGTTACGGGCAAATGTTTTTTGACATGTTTGATGAAAATCGGTTGAGTCGTTTAAAAGTTATGGGGGTGAAAGTGGGGAAGAATCACCGACATTCCGATTGTACCGATTGTATTGACAACTTAACTACATCTACATCATAATAAGCGTGTACCTATAAAAATCAGAAAATAAAATTTTAATTAAAAATTTAAATAAACCCCCGACAGTGACCTAAATTCCCTTTAAAAAGTAAAAAATAAAAAAAATACATCGCGTTGGGGGACTGCTCCTACTTATTTATTACCTGACCCCGGTACGTGTTGGGGGTTTATTTAAATATTTAATTTAAATTTTATAAAGATTTAATCATACATAGGGACGGACAGACGACAGCGACAAGATATTTAATATTAAAAAGAAATTGCTGATTTTGAATCTGCCAGGGCGGGTCGCTAGTTTATAATATTCTGGATCCTTGTGGTGACGGATTTAGAATACACAGTGTCACCACTCTTTTACATCCTTTTTTATTTTTCTTTAACTCCTCGTAAAGATATTCCTCGTTGGCTTATTTTAACTTCTACAGTAAAAATAATGCGTTCAGTTTATCTAGTACGTTTAGTATGGTATACTGCTTCAAAATCTTCGCCATTATTTAAGATAGTCGTACAGTATTCTAGCACTTTCGACCAGATAAATCATTATAGGGTTAAGTTAAGCTTACCGTATCTGATAAATGGGAGCACAGGTCTTTGAATTATAAACTTTAATGTAGGCAGCTCTAGATTGAAACTCCTATGCATGTAACGAAATATCTAAAGGTCGTTGTACATGCCTGGAGTTACGTTACTGGCTTGTACAATAATTAATTGTTTGGAATGATCTCTATTATTTTAGTACACAATAATAGGGTATACATACATGCCCTTCATTTGTAATATCTGTCTTCCTCCATCATCACTACATATTATAAAACAAAGCCGCTGTCGTCTGTCCGCCCCTATGTATGCTTAAATCTTCGAAACTACGCAACGGATTCTGAAGCGGATTTTTTTAATAGATAGAGTGATTCAAGAGGAAGGTTTATATGTATCGTCGTTTCAGCCCATAAATGACCCATTAGCATTAATGAGGCGGGCCTCCTCCAAATTCATAGAGGAAAATTAGCCTACTGTGCCACGCTGGCAAGACGGGTTGGCACAGGGTTTGTATCAAGTTTTCCTTCTCATACGGCTAGGTGATCTGCCTCTTACGATCCATTAGTCGCCTCTTACGACACCCTCAGGATAGTGTGGGTTGGTGACATTGTGTATTCTAAATCCGTCACCACACGGACGGTTATATGTATAACACATCAATAATATTGTAGAGAAATAATGATAAATTTAGAGGTTCATCATTGCGTCCGAGCGAAGCCGGGGCGGGTCGCTAGTTTATAATATTATGGATCCCTGTGGTGACGTATTTAGAATACATAGTGTCACCACACTTTTACATATTTTTTTTTTTAATGTGGGGGATTCCTTTTATAGGTCCCCAGCCATGGGACGGGGCTGGGGTATGTGGGAATCCCGACCGCGGTAAGATGGTGAGTTGCGGTCGGTGTACCCACTAAAACCTCCACTGTTTGTCCAGTCTCGAGCCGAATCACCTGCGGGAAGCTTCTATCCCTCTCACGAAGTGATGGCTGGGCGAGGGGAGGTCAGAACTCACCCCTCGTGTTTTGGCTGTTTGTGGCGCTAGGTGTGATTGGCGCCACTCCCCCTCTAAGGTCTTGCGATGAGCATCAACCCGTCCCAAGTTGGTTGCTCAGACCTTTCGAAGTCCTGTGCAGAAACAGGCACTTCTTGTTCTCCAATCCATGATATGTCATGTCCGGATGTGTTCGTCACGGGAACTCTTTTACATCCTGACGGTGTCGTAAGATCCGACAAAAGGTAATGACGAGGCTGGAAACCGCAAGAGAAGGAAAACTTGAAACTAAACCTTTTTTCTTTTCGCTGGGGAAATACTTAATGCATGCGGTATGCATTAAGCTGCCCCTCGCTGCCCCTCGAGGGTGGGGTCAACGGTTATGTGGGACTCCGGAACACTCGACCGTCCCCTTCTGCGACATGACGGCCTCGCAAGTGTTGGTCACCATCATCATTCATTAATGACCCACTACTGAGTCGGGCCTCCTCCAAGTTACAAATTAGCCTACTGTGCCACGCTGGCAAGACGGGATGGCACAGGGTCTGTTTGAAGTTTTCCTTCTCTTGCGGCTAGGTGATAGAATCTGCCTCTTGCGTTCCTTAATTCGCCTCTTCCGACATCCTCAGGATGGTATGGGTTGGTGACATTTTGTATTCTAAATCCGTGACCACACAGAATCGCCAGCTGGTGTCATAACTCGGGGAACCAGCTCAGAGAATCCAATAAATAATACGGATCACAGATGACCAAGGTTGCAGCATAATGATGAAGATAGCTTGTCGGTTGATTACCATTGAAACCCAAGTTTTGTAGACAAAATCTAGTTCAGATTTTTACTCAAATTTAAACTAGCCCTTTGTATTGTTTTTTTAATCGAAACCCCATGTACCATGTTTAACCTGTGTCGCGGGGGCAGTTTACAAACCTGTAATTCACAAACACAAATGACACCCAGACTCAGAGCAAGCCTCTAGCTTAGACAAAGACAGTTGCCCGACCCCGGCATCAAATCCGGGACCCCGTGATCCAAAGGCGGCACATCCAACCCCTAGACCAACAAGGCAGGCTTAGTCCTCACTTTGAATGTTATCATGCTCACTTTAAGACTCATGGCAGTGGTGGCGTCGTGCGACGCGTCGTTCTCTTCCCTGCAATATGGTTGAGGAGAGCGATGGCTGCCGCATGCGTCATGCTTGTGAACAGGTGCCGTTGCTGGGGGTCGGTTGGCTCGGGCGTTAGAAGGTTAGTATTGTTGATTAGATCTGGCTGATGTTTGGCCCATTGCGACTATTGCGCGCGTTTGCTCTCACAAACTGTCATATCACGGCCTTCTACCTAAAAATGGTGATCTAAAAAGAGCAACTACAGAGTTTCTTGCCGGCTCTTCTCTGTAGAACTGCATTCCGAACCGGTGGTAGATGGTAAATTTTAAATTAAATATTATTTTGTTTGACTTGTCAAAAGAGCTCTAATGAGCCAACTTGATTAAAATGAGTTTTGAATTTGAATTTGAATGGCTATAGGATTTTTGCTACACCCTGCATAATCTAAGTCTATCCCGCACGAAAATAATTACACACGTCAGCGAAGCTTAAAGTTTAAATGAAATACTGTACGTTGTAAACTGCTGCAAATTCAAAATGCTCCTAGCCCGCTCCAAGGTTCTAGAATAGTTATTTTTTTGTTGCGCATCTCCATAACTGCGTTGCCACACAAATTCTTGTGCATGAATTTCGTCCATATTTCACTGAGCATTTTTAAAAAGCTTGTCTCCCTCGTTGAAACATTTTGCTAACATGTAGAAGGAACTTTAGAAAATTTATAAATGCATTTTATTGGCTTATAGAGTATGCAATTGGTATGGCAGATAACAGAGATTTGTTGGGGTGAAATTTGGATACAAACATTTCATACATACATTCATTTTGTACACATTTTGTACACTGCCTCGTTGGTCTAGTGGTTAGATGTGCCGCCTTTGGATCAACGGGTCCCGGGTTCGATTCCCGGGTCGGGCAAGTGTCTTTGTCTAAACCAGAAGCACTGGCTCGGAGTCTGGGTGTCATTTCTATCTATAATATGTATTTACAAAAAAAAATGTATATAAGTAGTTTATCTCGTTACCATAACACAAGCATTAAGTAGCTTAGCTTGGGACGAGATGGCGTTGTGTGAAATGTCCAAGGATATTTATTTATGTTTGGTTGGGCTGCTGTTTGATGCCTCGGAGGTGGGTCATGCGCCAACAGAAACGGGACTTGGTCCCCAAGTTGGGATATTGAAAGAAGAACTTTTGTGATACACGACTGCGGTTGACAGGGGCAAATGTCAATGGATTTCAGGATATTTGATCAAGTCACCCAATTGCTAGAAAATAGGCTCCCAAATTAACTGTAATTCGTCGTCGTTACAGCCCATATTATATTACCCACTACTGGGTCGAGCCTCCTCCAAATTAATGGATGGAAATTAGCCTACTATGCCACGCTGGCAAGACGGGTTGGCACAGGGTTTGAATCAAGTTATCCTTCTCTTGAGGCTAAATGAGCTGCCTCTTGCGTTATTTTAGTCGTCTCTTACGACACCCTAAAGACGGTATGGGTTGGTGACATTGTGTATTTTAAATCCGTCACCACACATAATTACCACAATGCAACTATCGGCATTAGTCTGGATTAAGTCGGTGTGGTTACCTGGATTCCCATATAACCCACCTAGTCCCAAACAACCGCGTAAACCCCCTCATGGAGATCCCACATAAATAAATTGTGAAACAACATTTACATCTTCCCCTTAAACTGGCGGTGAAAATCTTAATACCAAAATCTCTCCTGCATGAAGCGCTTCATTTATCTAAACAATTTCATTCAAGCTATCTGTTAAAGCGCTCACACTTTTGTACAGCCGCTGCTAGTACTTAAGTTAATTGAAGTAGCTCCTAGCTGCGCTTCCATTTACGTACATTTAAGAGTAACACGTCCGCAATACTGTAATGTAAAATCTGTTTCACAGGCTGGGTCACAGCTGAGTCCAACGAAATAGTCACCAAACATACTTGTCACCACCAACGTTACCTTGAAAATTTTTAATTTAATTTCTGTTCATGTAAAATTAGTGTAGAGATAACATGTATTTATAACTAAAAATATATAGCACAAAGGATTAAGAATACACAATGTCACCTGCTCATACCATTCAGCGGGTGTCGTAAGAGGCGACTAAAGGAACGCAAGAGGGAGATCACTAGGCTGATACAAACCCTTTGAAATAATTATAGTGAGAGGCTTATGCTAGTGTAAATTGAGCGGTCTTCTGACTGGTTGCGATCTCTTACAGGCAACCTGAGTATCTATCATCAAATTATTTTGGAATGGAAGTCTTAAGTGCGAACTTAAAATACATTAGCATGTGTAGGTGTAGACCGCCGGTCGAGGGCGGAGAATACCCGCCCGCTCCTTCAGATCCCGCTACGTCAGAGCTCATGTGCGGACAGTATTTCATAACATAAAAAACGGAAACGGACATAAAAAAACATCCCACCATAGAACCACGTCCTTCAACAAATCGATTTAAATGCTTTATACGAAAAAAAGGAGAGCAGCTAATTCGCTCCTGTTTTTAATAAAATTCTGTAAGCCATTCTGATATCAAAAACAATATTGACTCAATTGACCTTTGTACCCAATTTTTATAAGCAGTCAACTATGGAACAAAATATTGACTTCCTTCAATGAAGCCTAACGGCCTTGAAATTGAAAGACAACTCGGAGATTAAGTGTGCGTATACAAAACAATGCTACAAATCTCTTGGAAGGATTGTGTGAGAAAGGCCTTTGTATAGGAGAAAATGGGAAAGTCCACAAATATTTTTAAGATAAAACAAAAGAGAAAGCTGGCGTATTGTAACTTATAATCTCTACTACTCTACTACTCTCTACTACTCTACTACTCAGTCCATAGTCCATAACTTGTGGCGCCCCAAGCGCGTCGTGTGAGGGTATACCGCTGGGGTTTTAGTGGGTAGACAACCCTTGTCGGAGTCCCACATAATCACAGACCTCTCCTCCGGAGGGCGGTGGTATGCATAAAACATTTCCCCAGTGAAACCAAATCCCTCCAGTTACATACATCATTAGCCTACTGTGTCACGCTAGCCAGGCGGGCTGGCACAGAAATTGTTTTTACTAAAAAAAAAATGTTTTTATATTTTTATGATACAGCATACAAAAATACATACAACCCTAATTTCACGCCTCTACGATCGACTCCTATTTTTAATAGCGATATTTATATGGCAAAACAACGTTGCAGGGTCAGCTAGTCTTGATTTAGTATTTAAATTCTTTTTCAATTGACCCGTAAGGTTTATTGTTAATAAATAAATACAAGGCATAATTTATTGCTTAAGTTGTTTACTTATGTCTATAGTAGGCTAATTACCCTCCATGTAACATGGAGGAGGCCCCACACAGCAGGGCCTCATCAATGGGCTGAGTAGTAGTAATGTGTCTATTGCACACGCCTCTTTCCCGTAGGGGTAAGCAGAGACCACTTCTTTCCACTTGCTACGATCCATACATACTTGTTTCGCTTCGTCCACTTTCATTATTCCCTTCATACATGCTCTTCGGTTTAGGGTACTCTTGACCTAGCCTTTTTTCAAGACGTCCCTGATTTGGTCTTGAAACGTCCGCCTAGGTCTTCCCCTTCCAACACTTTCATTCACACTCGCCTTATACACTTTTTCGCCAATCGTTCGTCTTTAACCCTATAAAAGTATAGCTAATAGGTACAGATACCAAAATAAATATTCTTAAATACCGCTGTATACTACGAGTTGGCAACGTCAAAATCCGTCACTGAACGTAGCTTAAATGCCCCATCAATATCAACTATCACCCGTGCATAAAAGGTATGACATTCTCAGCTCCATCTATCATAGGCGAGGCTTTCGAGGGAGAAAAATAGCAGCTTTTCCTTTTTTCTTTCTTCCATCACTATGCTGCATATGGGCAAAAGAAACGGATATTTTTTAAATCGGTGACGGATTTAGAAAACATTGTGTTACCATCCCTTTCCATCCTAAGGTTGTCGATAAAAGCAAAACAATAAGCCGAAAAGTTACCCGCAAGAGAAGCAAATCTTGTTACAAATCCCTGTGCCAACCCGTCTGGCCAGCGTGGCACAGTAGGCTCGAGGGAGGCCCGACTCATTCCTTCTCTTGCGGCTAGGTTTATGGCCTTATCCTTTTGTCAGCTCTTAAGACACCCTCAGGATGGAACGGGGTGGTGACATTAGGTACTGACGGTATTGCGTGTCTTTCGCAGCACGGGCCCTCCGTGATCTATCTATCATCTGACCTGTCTGAATATTACACACATCTACTTAATACGTTTATTGAATAAATCATGCCAACATCGCCCTTATTTGTATATCATCAAAACACTTGGCGAAATCGGCCTATAACTTATGCCAATTAAAAAAATACCTACAAATTTCGGTCTCCTGAAAAAACTAAATTTTAGGTTGCGGAACTTTAGTTTTAAAGCAGTGACATGTGACACGATGGCCACTCGTCCCACATCCAGCAAAGCAATACGTTGCTTCACCTGCGCATCGATTGCATTAGTCTATTCTATACAAAAAATTTGAGTGTTCGTTTGTAATTTTAAAATAACAGCTTTTTAACGAAGTGAATTTGGATGTCATACGCGGTGCATATACCAAGAGAATTTTCTTTTTTCTTTATACACACATAAAGAAAAAAGAAAATTGTTTATTTATGTCAATCTTGTTTTGGCTTTTGACGGGACTAAAATTATTGAGTGTTTTTCGCGCGATATACAGATTAAAATGAAATCGTAAACTCTGCGAACTTAAGGATAGCTATTTTGTTAAATACCAGATGCACGAAGTCGCAAGTAAAAGCTAGTTAGCATAATAATAAGCAAAGATTTACAATTTTTGTTAAATGTTTATTTGCAGTAAGCTAGCAATTTGTATAAAGTTAACAATCGGTACTGCATTGCACGTAGTTGTCTAATTACCTCTGCGGGGAATTTTATTAAGCTTGTTATACCGAAGTTACCTTGTTGCCACCGTTATGCAGATTCGAGCAGTTGTGTTTAAATTACTGCTAATAGGATAGTGCCATCATTGTGTTGAATGTTAACGAGTAAGACAGCCAAGTTCGAAGGAGTGACAATAGAATTCTGAATCATAGTCAGACAATAGAATTCTGACCATCTTATTCAGTGACAATAGTCACTGAAAATGCCGTTTATAATTACGGTACGTAATTTTTCTTTTTATAAACGTAAGCCCTTTTTCTTTCACGTCGTTAAATGACAGTGGCCAGGGCACATAGCTCGCAAGACATACACCCGATGGGGCCGAAAAGATCTCGAGTGGCGACCGTGTTCTGGAAAGCGCATTGCTGGTGGACGGTGGACCATAGACCTCAATAAGGTCGCCGGAAAACGATGAGGGTGGACTACGTCCAGCAATGGACGTCTTTTGGCTGATAAGATGATGATGATAATACAAAGAACACATGACTAATGTGATACATATTTTGGATGGTGTGTTACCAGTAAACGTTAAAACAGGGGCACAGATTGTGGCATATTTTTATTACGCTTTTATTAGCTTCGCTTGTTTGTATGTATGTATGTAACGGAATCTTTGAACATGATTTTGACCCAGTTAAAATCGTCGGATTAACACGAAATTTGGCATACTTATTAAGGACCCATGACAATTCAATATTTTAAACAGTTTGACCCGTTATCATTAACAGAATAATAATAATAATAACGGTGATCAAGTTGGAACACCGCTCGTATCGATGCAATAGCTAAGATGTAAATATCATAAAGCTATTGCTATATTTTTTTGATTATTTAGCAATAGCTGTATGATATTTCAACTAAAAAAAAAATTTGTTTAAAAAAATACGCTTTTATAGAAAATCGAACTAAAAATAGAAAATAAATTTTAATAAATTTGAATTAAAACTAGTGTCTGAAAAAATGATTTTATTGTAAAAAGCGTGGGGTGCCTTTCAGGATATTATCAAAATAGCCCTTCTAGTCATATCTGTTTATAAAATATTTAGAACTTTGATGCCATGCACCCCACGCTTTTACAATAAAATCATTTTTTCAGACACTAGTTTTAATATGTACTATAGATGTCTGTAACTAAACTAAATAACTACTAACTATAGTACATATTTATGTTAGTAATAATAAAACATACGCTCTGGATTAAACATCAAAATTTTAAAATGCCAGACAATGCAACACGTTATATGAAACAATGCGAATTCCTAGGAAGTTCTTGCATTGCAAATATTCATTCGAGTGTGTAAAATACATTTTTATTCGGAGATTCGTGACATCCGATTTGAGTGCTGTTAGCATTGCATAAGGTTTTAATTTAGATATAAATCTGGGAGAATTTATGTGATATTTTTGGACAATTAAACTTACGTGATTTTTAATTCACATTTATTTTCAAGTTTTTAGTTCGATTTTCTTTAAAAGCGTATTTTTTTAAATTGTGCATAGACTTTATAATTTGAATTGAAACAAAGGTAAGAGGTAGATTTCGCTACAAAGTAAAATGTGGTTATTTTCCGTTACCATGCCAATTTGAAATGCACTGTTTTGTATGCACCATATTGCACTATAAACCGTCGCCGGAAAACGTTGGATGCGGGCGGCTCAAGACTGGCCTTTGTGGAAATCCTTGAAGGAGGCCTATGTCCAGCAGTGGATGTCTTCGCTGAAATGATGATGAACGTTTAACCACGACTGCTTTTTGATTTATCTATCGCGGCCGAAGTCGCGAGTCCTATGTTCTACTAAATCTGTGTAGTAACAAAGTGCGTGCCTCTGCTTAGTTGCAGGGTTTTGTTACCTCCCCTCGACTGTGCTGCCACCTTGCCGTGGTGAGAGGGCTTGAGTGCCTCAGTGATCCGTGGGGCCATACCGGCCAGGCCAGGCCTCCCATGCCGGGGAGAGGTGAGACGAAGAGCGGCACCAACGTCCTCGGGTTGGCGCCGGCCAAGGGCTGACGGGCCTCCTCTGCGAGGCCGTATGTCGCGGAAGGGGGCTGCGGGGCGGATCGCTGGTGCGCTGCGGTAGATTGGGGCTCCGGGGACTTGGGTAACCGGTGGACCCTGTCCTCAGTGTCCTCCCTGGGTAGACGGGGGACACTGTCCTCAGTTGTTCCCTGCGGGCCCTGGACGGCTGCGGTACGCCGGTTTCCTCTGGTTGGCGCCGGCCCGAGGGCTGACGAGCCTCCTTCTACGGGGTCGTTATGTCGCAAAAGGGGGCTACGGACGGAGGCAGGGGTGGAGGTGGGTTCGTGACGGTGCGGGCCCCTTCTGCCCTCGCCTGAGAGGCCGGTGGTGGTTCGGTGGAGCCGCCACCGACGAAAGCCTCGATGACTGAGGGCGTCCCAGTATACCGGGACTTCCTCTCTGATATTCGCTTGCCCGCATAGCGGGCCCCACGCCGGGGCGTCACGGTAGAATGCGTTTACGCGAACTTGTGGCGGCCCAAGCGCGTCGTGTGAGGGTATACCGCTGGGGTTTTAGTGGGTAGACGACCCTTGTCGGAGTCCCACATAATCACCGACCTCTCCCCCGGGGGGCGATGGTACGCTTAAAGCATTTCCCCAGCGACAAAAAAAAAGGGTGTCGTAAGATTTGACAATAGGAAGTGAGAAGGCCGAGAACCTTGCCGTAAAAAAAGGGAAACTTGGTGCTAAACCCTGTGCCAACACGTCTGGCCAGCGTGACACAGTAGGTCAAATACCCTCCATGTAGTTGGAGGAGGCCCGACTCAGCAGTGGGTAAAATCTGGTCTGAGTAGTAGTAGTTTTCATTTTGTGCGTATTTCACAAACAAATCTAAGCCACTAAACAAACTTTAATTAAACTTAATGTTTTGAAATGTCACCGTTTAGTTTCTAAGTGTCGTAAGTGACACATGAAATCCACAAGACGAGTTCAAACCGCAGTGCCAGTACCAAGTTAATAATTAAATATTGTATTCCCACATTGAATGTGGCGATGGATTTAGGATACAAATTGTCACCACCCCATTCCATCCTAGCACTTTGCAGCACAATAAAACCTTAAAATATAATATTTTAAAGTCAGCCCATAAATGACCCACTTCTGGGTTCGGCCTCCTCCAAATTCATGGAGGGAAATTAGCCTACTGTGCCACGCTGGCAAGACAGGTGGGCACAGCGTTTGTATCAAGTTTTCCTTCTCTTGGGGCTTGGGGATCTGCCTCTTGCATTATTTTAGTCGCCTCTTACAACACCCTAAAGAAGGTATGGGTTGGTGACATTGTGTATTCTAAATCCGTCACCATACGGACTATTCATCATATCATATTTATTCTCATATTTTAAGGTTCGGTATTAATTAACATATTTATTTTATTCGTCCCGTTGCTGCAATCATAAAATCATCATTAAACTTAACATTAATATAGCTTATAGATCAGAATAACACATAGGATATAGCTTTGCCTAATCATCATCAGCACTGTTGAGATCACTGATGATCAATTGCCCCCCCCCCTCAGATTGACGCATCTATAACCTATGTGAGAATTTAACACGTAACTTCTAACATACATTTGTATGTATGTGACACCGAACATGAATTTATAATTAGCATCTCTAATAAGGACAAACTTAGGTAAAAGTAAAACTTCAACCGTTTTACAAGCCTGCGAAGTTACGGCAAATCCTTAAGCGGTTCTTGGAACACGTGACATGAGTAATCTAATTATTATAAGCCAGCGACCCGCCCCGGCTTCGCACGGGTGCAATTATGAACATCTACATTTGTGTTTCTCTACTATATTATGCATGTATTATACATAAAAACCTTTATTTTGAATCACTCTATCTAATAAAAATACCGCTTCAAAATCTGTTGCGTAGTTTTAAAGATTTAAGCATACATAGGGACGGACAGACGACAGCGATTTTGTTTTATACTTTGTAGTGATAGTGGTGATAGTGGTGATAATGATGATGATGCTCGTATATACGCAAGCGAACTCTTGCGTGCCTTCAAGACCCTTTCACAAACGATGAAGCTCTCACAAATCTGCCTTATCCCGGGCTTATACCTAAAAATCTAAAAAGAGCAACTACTCAGTTTCTCTTTCTTCTTTGAACTAGTGGCAGATGTTAACAAGAGAAGGAAAACTTGATACGAAAACCTGTACCAATCCGCCTGGCCAACTTGACACAGTAGGCTGATAAATGGAGGAGGGTGAAGAATTTAAAATACATAGTGTCTCCTCCCCATTCCATCCCGAGGGTGTCGTAAGAGTCGACAAAATAAAATGATAAAGCCGAAATCCAACCCGTTTGGCCAGCGTGGCACAGTTTTTTTTCTTTAAAAAACGAAACCCATGCACCTGTATCGCGGGGCCAGTTTTTAAACATGAAATTCTTCTCTTTCCGCTACGTTGTCGGCCTTGTCATTACCTGACACCCTTAGGATGGAATAGGGTGGTGACACTATTAACTATAAATCCGTCACCACACGATTTGGGCCGTAGTATAAGCAAAAAGTTGTTATCACCATTCCAAGTCCTGGAGTGGCGACCGCGTTCCGGAAAGCGCAGTGCTGGTAGGCCTCCCACACGGTGGACCGATGACCTGATTAAGGTCGCCGGAAAACGACGGATGCGGGCGGCCCAGGACCGGCCTTTGTGGAAATCTTTGGGGGAGGCCTATGTCCAGCAGTGGACGTCTTTTGGCTGAAATGATGATGATAAGCAAAAAGAAAGCAAGAGGCAGATCACATAGCCGAAAGAGAAGGAAAGCTTCATACAAACCCTGTGCCAACCCGTCTTGCCAGCCTGGCACAGTAGGCTAATTTCCTTCCAATAATTTGGAGGAGGCCCGACTCAGTAGTGGGTCATTTATGGGCTGAAACGACGATAAGCTAAATTTACTCCATAAAACTGGAGGTAAACTAACACAGCAGTCAGCTTTTGAGTTGATGATATCAACTGAAGATAAGTGTGACTAATAATAGGATAGAAGCTTCTCGAAATAGGAAAAACCGTGCAATTCCATTACAGGGTGTTACAAAAACTCGGATAGCCGTAGCGAGGGCACGGCGTTTACCAAAAGGAGTTCTATGTATTTTATTTTCTACTAGCTGACGCGGCCAACGCTATTTTGCCTTAAAAAATATTCTATCCAAAAACACAAAAAATATTATTTAAAATCCGGTCAAACCATAAAAGTCCTTTAGTCGCCACCTAAAAAGGGTTTTGTTCGCGTTGTGACCTGGCCGTTGGGGCCTGACTGGGTTATGTAGGACTCTCAGTCGTCCTTCGATGTTGTGTCGGCGCACCGACTTCACCGACCGAAGTGTATTTATGTTAACCAGAGTCCTGAGTCTGGGTGTCCTTTGTGTTCATGAATTTCATGTTTTTTAACTGCTCCCGCAATACAGGTTATCCATAGTGCAGTGGTTACATTTGATCAATGTTCAATCCCAATTCAACTGATCAATGTTAAAAGGTTTTGTTCTAGAAATTTTACACATGTCTGTTGTAGGTAATATAATAGATTATTTAGTCCGGGTGTGTGATTTAGAATACACAATGTCACCCACCCATGCCATCCTGAGGGCGACGTAAGGCGACTAAAGGAACGCAAGTGGCAGACGCAAGTGTAGCGTCTTGCCAGTTTGGCACAGAAAACTAATTTCCTTCCATGAATTTGGAGGAGGCCCGACTCAGCAGTGGGTCAATTATGGGCTGAAACGATAGATTATTTCTTTGTGAATGCAAGTTTTTTGTACACCCCGTATGCCTTACAAAAAGGCCAAGTTCTTGAGTAATTTATTAACCTTCCGCCAAAACATGTTTGGCCGCGTATTAAGTAAATGGATATTACATTCATGGAACGAAACTACGACCCGTCACGGATATTCGGTTCTATAGAATCTATTATGGAATTGAAAATGGTGGATTGGGAATATCTCGGGTCATGAGAAGGTATTGAATTGAGGTTTTTTTAACATATGTAATTCACCATAATGGTTTGTTCAGGATACGTAGTTTCACCAGGTTGTTCCTTTATATGAGTGTTGTCACCAGTGTGGTATTAGATATATTGGATGTAGAATAGATTTAGTCACCACCCCATTTCACGTTAACCCATTCCATCCTGAGGGTGTCGTAAGAGCCGACAAAAGGAAATAGCAAGGCCGATAACCTAGCCACAAGAGAAGGAAAACTTACTAGGAAACCCTTTGCCAATACGTCTGGCCAGCACGGTACAGTAGGCTAATTACCCTCCATGTGTTTGGAGGAGGCCTGACTCAGCAGTGGGTCATATGTGGGCTGAATAAATATAAATAAATATAAATATCCTTGGACATTTCACACAACACCATCTCGTCCCAAGCTAAGCAACTTAATGCTTGTATTATGGTAACGAGATGGATGATAAACTACTTATATAATTTTTTTTTTATAAATACATACATATTATAGTTAGAAATGACACCCAGACTCCGAGCCAGTGCCTCTGGTTTAGACAAAGACACTTGCCCGACCCCGGAATCGAACCCGGGACCCGTTGATCCAAAGGCGGCACATCTAACCACTAGACCAACGAGGCAGTCAATAGTAAGTAGTAGTATGAGTGTTGCGAGCGAGGAAGATGGTTAGGCAAGATTTCCTTATTGTAGCTTCTTACGAGTCCACTTCTACCACTCGGCCCATCCTTCTCCATTTTCATGGAGTTACAGAGCCACGCTGGCCAGACGGGTTGGCACAGGGCGCAACAGGACGCGAGTTGGAGCACCCCGGGGTGGTTTAGTGGGTAGGCCCCCACTATGGAGGAGAGTCCCACACTCCCCTCGCTGGCCATCCCCGTGGCCGGCGAGGAAGTCCATAAATGATTTTACCTCGGGCGACAAAAAAAAAAAAATAATAATTGCTTCACATAAAGTTTTCCTTCTCTTACAATTCAGTTCAGCCTTGCCATTTCCTTTTGTTTGCTCTTACGACACCCTCAGGATGGAATAGGGTGACTTATAGTACTAATAAAGTTTATTCTAATATCAGACTAAGCAACCACATAGGGACATTATTGCTGTGACCTTGAGCCAAGATTTAGGCCAAGGAAGGGTAAATTCAATGAAATTTGCATCTTGGAACTTGTGTAATGTTATGCCGGAATCCCAAATTATTCTACTAACATTAAATTGTAATTTGGGATGTGCCATTGAATACCTCTCCTCGTCTACAGGGAGTTACATAATGGCTAAACTCGTTACAAAAAGAAAGCTCAGTTCAGTTTTATGTAGTTTTATCACTATAAATACATATTATATAAAAAATAAATTACTAATTTAAATAAACCCTCGACACAATGACCTACGTATCCTATAAAAATAAAAAAATAAAAAAATACATCGCGTTGAGGGACCGCTCCTATTTATTTATTACCTGACCTCTGGTCCCCCAACGCGATGTATTAGGTACACGCTTATTATGATGTTTGTAATGTGCACGTATGCGCTTTCATTTGAGACCCCACTCAATTATATTTTCAGACTTTCGGTTAT
Source organism: Clostera curtula (assembly GCA_905475355.2). NCBI lineage: Eukaryota > Metazoa > Arthropoda > Insecta > Lepidoptera > Notodontidae > Clostera > Clostera curtula. Next base: position 15,794,169 of record FR997808.1, on the reverse strand, counting down.
TCCCCACGTTCACCCCGACGACACACGACGCAACCGATTTTCATCAAACATGTCTAAGAACACTCGCCCGTAACTCACCTGTCATACAAAAAAAAACTGTATTGAAATCGCTTCATCCGTTCGCGAGCTACGGTGCCACAGACAGACAGACAGACACGTCAAACTTATAACACCCCTCGTTTTGCGTCGGGGGTTAAAAACAATGTCGTCTGTACGTCCCTCTGTATGCTTAAATCTTTAAAACTACGCAACAGATTTTGAAGCGGTTTTTTTAATAGAATGATTCAAGAGGAAGGTTTATTTGTATAATAAAGTCATAATATTGTAGAGAAACAATAATAAATTTGGAGATTCAACATTGCACCCCTGCGAAGTCGGTGGGGGTCGCTAGTTATTACATAAATTACGAAGCGGACCGAACTTCGAAGCGGGCCGCGGCCCACCAGTGTCACGAAGCATACTCCCAGGATTAGGAGGAGTGAATTCCGTGGCTCAGGAATCGGGCAGTCCAGGACCGCTGGCGGGTTTAGCAGGTAGGTCGGGGCGTAACTATCCATCTGTACCTGCCTCGGAGTCCCGCATAACCCGGGCAGTCCCCAACGGCCGGCTATCCATGAGGATTGCCGAATAAAAAGAAAAACGCTGCATTAAAGTTTAATAAATATTGCAATAATTTTAATGGGTGTTTTTTGATACCTCAGGATGAAGTTATAAATAACGTCAAACACATAAAACCCAATATTTCGTAGAAACGGGGAAGCGGGTAAAATTCGCTTCCAATTTGTATACGTTTTTGTTACATTATGTGGACTATTATTTTTACCTTGACATTTCAATAAACGTGTAGGTAAATATTTTATTTTGAATCGGCATTGTGATTTGTATCATCATCATTTCAGTCAAAAGACGCAAAAAGCATTTTAATGTTTTATTCTCACAGTTGACAGAAAAAAAAGTATTTGACTTTTTTTTAGTTTTTACGTTAATAATCCTGTATGAATGAGTGAAGTAAACTGGTGTCTATTTATAACCCACGTATAAGTACTATACCCCCTTCCAAAGGCCAACCCCACGTCCGTGCAGAACATCTTAGCCACGTGGGAGGGGGACACTCAAAATGAAATTACTTATGAGTGGCTAACAGGGAAATGGCAAACCCATGAAGAAATAATATTGAAATGATACAAAGTGACTTGACATTGCATTGCATAAACACAAACCGTGAGAGCCACAAGAATATAAAAAAAAAAGTACTATACCTTATTTATTAAAAAGTATATTATTTACTTTAATGTACACGACATCACTTTTTAATCCAACGGCAGGAAAACAGGAGTAATGTTTTACACAACAGGCAGTCGTTTTGCGAAGAAAACAGCGGAAAACGAAGTTTCTTGTTCCCCGCAAACTAAGTTTTGGAGTTGACACTACGTATGTTTTGAAACAATGTTTACGAATAAAGTAGGTAAATACGGAAGAAAGCAAACAAATACCTAGTATTTATAAAACCATGCTCGATACATATGTGTACAACCAATATTCCAAAGCAAAAGACCGTGTCGTGACGGATTTAGAATATATAGGTGTCACCACCGTCTTCCATCCTGAGGGTGTCGTTAAGCCGAAAACCGTTTAGGTTGTCGTAGGAGGCAACTAAAAGGACGCAAGAGGCAGATCACTTAGCCCCAAGAGAAGGAAAACTTGATACAAACTCTGTGCCAACCCGTTTTGCCAGCGTGGCACAGATTGCTAATTTCCCTCCATTAATTTGGAGGAGGGTCGACTCAGTAGTGGGCCATTTGTGGGCTGAAACGACGACATACTCTCAGTCAGTCAAAAGACATAGTATTGGTTTAGTTGTTTTCATACACTGGTGTAGGGAGACCATGATAATATCAATCCGAAGACTATACGGTGGCTCAAGTGCTTTAATGCCAAATTCACGCGGGATTGTATTGTACGACGTGTGAATGGTTTATTTGTTAACGTATACTGCAAAAAACGTGCAGTAAAATGCCATGTGAATCCGGCCTAAGCCTACAGATGTGGTTTAGTTGTGATACTCAAGATAATTTAAAGGCTCATACAATGGGAACGGTTGGTTGTGAAGTGTGTTCGGAACGTGGAGCAAAGTTGCGTAGCTAACTGGTTAGTGTTGTAAATAACGCCTCGCGGGAGGATTTTCTTTAGCAAGGGGCTTACTCGGTGCTGAAAGATTAAATATAATTAACTTTTAATACATATTATATAATGTAGGTTTTAGGGATTATTACACATTCAAAATAAGTACTGTTTCAATATTTAATTCACAACGTTTCGAATGCTTTACAGCTGTCGTGGCCAGGGAGAGAGGCTAGATGAAGGTCGTCTTTAAAAAATCAAAGAAACAGTTAAATATTTTCCAATTATTTTGTCTATACTCTCGCAAGTGGCCTAGTTGCCTGGAAGAGCTTGCTTTTATTAAAGAGCAATTGCTCTACTTTATCTTTAATTTAGTGTTTTTTTTTCCTTACTTTTATCTATGTATCTATGTATATAATCTCTAAATGATTTTCTTTGGCAAAAGTTAATTTAGTTCATGTAGGACCGACCTTTGTCCAGCAGTGGACGTCCTTTGGCTGAAATAATGACCATGCTATGTTGGCATGAAAATATTATGATCGTCATCGGGTTTTATCAGAATTCCATGATTTTTAAGGAATTTTAAAATGTTGTCTAATAGGTATAAACTTAATATCATATTGTTAAAAATAGGCCTAGAATGACAAATTTAATATAAATTAATTCATCCTGTTAGAAATTTAGTATAGAATACTACCTTGCACTTCCATTTAATAGCTGACAAGCTGTAATCTATTAAGTTATTCATAAAGTGGCTTCTAATCGGTTAGCAATTAGGACCCATTCTATGAATAATTTAAAGGAGTAAGGATTTTCCCTGGTGATCGTCTTTGTATACATAGTGTCACTCATCCATTCTATACATTTCCTCGGTTCAGCTCATGACCCAATGTACTGAATTGAGCCTCTTACAAATTCATGTACGGAAATTAGCCTACAGTGCCACGCTGGCAAATCGGATGGGCACATGGTTTGTATCAATATTTCCGGTGGCTAGGTGGTCTGCCTCTTGGGTTTCTTTAGTCGCCTCTTACGACACCCTTAACAAGGTATGGGTTGGTGACATTGTGTATTATGTACATTAATCGTTGTTTTTTCTCTATTTTAGTTCTTCGGTCGTTCCTCTGGAAAATATGGATTAGTTTTTGGTCCCAATAATTTTTGCCGCCTTGGATCAACGGGTCCCCGGTTCGATTCCGGGGTCGGGCAAGTGTCTTTTTCTAAACCAGAGGCACTGGCTCGGAGTCTGGGTGTCATTTCTATCTATAATATGTATGTATTTACAAAAAAAAAAATGTATGTAAGTAGTTTATCATCCATCTCGTTACCATAACACAAGCATTAAGTTGCTTAGCTTGGGACGAGTAGGTAAAAATTGGGGTTTCCAGATCAGATAAGATCTGAAAACCCCAATTTTCAATAAATGTGTATTCAAATATACGAAATCTTGTTTTTGTAATAATGACCTACTATTTGAATATACTATTTATTGCATACTCATTCAATAGATTGTGATCTGTGTGATTGGTCATAGTTTTCAATCAATGTGTATTCAAATATCATAGTTTTCAATCAATGTGTATTCAAATATACGAAATCTTGTTTGTCTTAATGGCCTACTATTAGATACTATTAGACAGATCAGATAAGATCTGAAAACCCCAATTTTCAATAAACACCTAATTTACATCATAGTATTCAAATACCTACTATTATAATAAACCGTTCATTGAATTAAAAAACACCTATTCAAATAGATTCTTATCTGCATTACATTCAAATTGAATAATGATCAAAGGTAAAACTATGTGATTGGTCTTAGAATGTCACAAGGTTTAATTCTGATAATTGAATGCGCTCACACATTCTCCGATGTTATCTTATATCGGATTTTTGATATACTTACGTCATTGCGTTCTTCTATCTCACGAAGCGATGTATGTGCATTATTCGATGCGACTTTCAACCTTACTCTCATAAACTTTAAAACCACATGTCATCGCTTCGTGACGTAAAATAACAATTAGATGAGAGTATGTAAGTGAAAGGTTAAATAAAAATACTTTATCATTTATTAAGTACTATGATTTATTTTACGACATATTATTCGATACCTTTACAGCAATTTCTTTAACCGATTTATAAATGTCATCCATAAATATGTTTTTAACTACATGCTGCACGCACAATTCAGCATCACAATTACATAGCGAACTTATGATATCAGGGTAACTTTCCACATCATAAACTTCGATCCTGATCACTTTAGCACCACGCGTTAGTTTTTTTATACAGGTGAATGCAGCTGTTGAACTTCTCTTGAGCTGTTTGCTGCTGGGACCCTCCAGATTCAATTGTTTTTCATTTTTCTGTCCTACTACAGTATTCATAGGAATGAAGTTGAAGTAGTCGTTTTCGGAGTCCTGAAAAAAAAAAAAAACAGACTGCAATTAGTCATGTTGAACTTAGTGTATACTTACATACGTTTTTATTCAAAAACTCTAATGTCAAGGGCTTATAATTATGTTATATTTTAATTGATAGATAAAATACTGTTAAAGAAAATATTACCACTTACCGACATTACGCGATGATATCCCCCCGTTTTTAGCCAGTCAGGACTCAGCAAGGGTACAAATTGAAATGATTGATTTAATATATTTTTTTCAATTTATATAATAATCGATTTTTTATCTATAGAGTTCAAAATCGTACAATTTTGTTAGATTTCGATAAGTACTCCGACAGTAGGACAAAAATGGCATGGTGAAATTGAAACCTCAAGACATCACGGCGCCAAACATTTTATTGTTTACTATAAATCTATATTGATAAAACAAACACTTACTGTACGTTTGTTCACTGTAATTTTTTCATACATTTTTATTGAGAAGATCAATATCATAATGGCATGCGAAACCATCGCATGTAAGTAGTACGTCTAATTTGCAACGTAAGTTCTAATTCTATTTAAGGAGTTGGATCAAAACAATAATATTGTATTGCAATATCGACATACTATTATTACTCCGGGTTCTTATTAGTGTACACTTTAGGTATCATAATTTAAGGTTGAGATTTATACATTTGGTTATGATTGCAAAGCATTTGTCGCGTGAAGAAGTCCTGACTCAGGATTTTAGGTTAACGCATGCATTACATATATGGAAAAAGCTCACGTGAATCCCGGCTATATAAATATTGGACGGTGATTTAGGGGACATCACTTCAGCTACCAGAAGCTCCAGATAAACATCAAGTACCTACCTACTTACCAAGAATCAACCTACTCTACGAAAAATGTAAGTATTACAAGTTCTTTAATAATACATAAATTAATAGACCTGCTCTTGTATTTATATTTTATAGTTTTATCTAGCGTGTTATAGTATCATGGTTTAATAGAGTAATGTTTCTGTGATAGTTATGTTTCAGTATTCTAAAAAGATGTACTTATTTCAATATTAGATGAACATAGATAGATAGATACATAGACAATAATAAAATAATAATAATAAATTAGAGTAGTGTACCTATCTGTGACATTTCAATGTGGTATGTACGCTTGAATAATGATTTGATTGTATTAATATGTTTCACTCTATTTCAGGTCGCACGAAAACGCCGAGACCCTTTTTCCCTCTGACGTCGACGAGGAACCTCAGGTTCAAAAAAAGAAGCACGACGGGCGAAAAAGGAAGCACGCATCGTCACGTACGTCTTCACCATCGAGAGCAAGTCCGGTGCCCCTACGAAAAATGTAAGTATTCCAAGTTCTTTAATAAAACATAAATTAATAGACCTGCTCTTGTATTTATATTTTATAGTTTTATCTAGCGTGTTATAGTATCGTGGTTTAATAGAGTAATGTTTCTGTGATAGTTATGCGTCGTCGGCGAAACCGTCTGTGTCGTCCCATCCATCGGCTTCAAAGAAGCTGCATATCAAACCCATTCCCCCGAGGAAGTGCACGGCATACGATCTGTTTGGAGACGATAGCGAGGACGACGAGAAAGAGCCCCCTGCAGTTACTGGTAAAACACCATTAGCTTCATATATATCACGACGTCTTGCAAATGGTCATTCGCGCCAAACCTTTGAAAAAAAGCCGGGAACGCACTATATTGATTTAAAAATATACCGGTGCGATGAAATAGAAAAAGTTCAGCCAATGAATAGATGGCGCCAAGCAATTGTCACGCTTAAAAATCAAACTTTTGACAATACAGATGCTTGGCAACATTTGTCTAATTTTATTATAGCTACACGAAAAGAGTACGTTAAGTGCCCACCAACATTTATTAGTAACTACTATTAAAATAGTAGGTACTGTATTAAACAAGTACTATAATTCAGTAGTACCTACTATATTACTTAGTGGACTATTATTAAGCTAATCTTGTATTCATTTATTCAAATATTAGGTATTATTATCTTTATATTTCAAGTTTATACTATTGCTATACCTACTAGCTTAGTTTATAAATGTTTTTTTTATTTTTGTAATCTACATTATGAACAAATATGTAGATGTAAATCTACTATTATGTTATATACCTTAGGCGGTACTTAGTTATTACATAGGCATATAAATAAATCATGTAATCAGTTATAGAAATTAAGTTGTATAATCATTTATCATATTACATTTGATTTAATGCTCATGGTTTTTTTCCTTTCTTTATTACAGTTTCAACTAGATCCGGAATCAGAACAAATAACAACGATATAATAATATGTCAAAAATGTCACATTGAAGTACCTAAAATTGAATATCAGTATCATTTAAGAACGAATTTGCATAAATCTAATTGCATACTAAAAACTGAAATTGAAAATATCGATATAATAGCCACGGCTTTTAAAAAGAGAATAATAAGTTTCAAACTGAATCCATTAATGGAATACCTAACACCTGAGGAATTCCTAATGGATAATCGACTTAAGGTTATAAAACTAATTAATGATTGTTTGATAAAACATAATTGTGTTAAATTAAACTTTGAACTTTTTGCTTATTTCATTCTACCAACATCTGATGAGCAACAGCTTAAATCATTTAACACAAAATATGAAATCGTATATAATAATAATACAGATATTAATGAATTATATTTGAAAACAATAAATACATTTGACAGAAAGCTCTCAGAGTTCCAACATTGTGGATCTGGCTGGACTTGTTTCTCTATAAGTCATCTAGAAATTAACATTAACAAATACTCTCCTTTGAAAGGCGGCACCTATATAGATTTGCCACAAGTAATAAAAAAAACTAAAAGTTGTTTAAATATTAAAAACAGCGATAACAACTGCTTTTTATGGAGTATTGTCGCAGCATTATATCCCTGCCAAATGAATGTTTGCAGAACAAGTTCATATCCGCATTTTTCAAAAGTTTTAAATACAGATGGGCTATCATTTCCCCCATCATACAAAGATGTTAAAATATTTGAAAATTTAAATCCCCACATAAGTATTAATATATATGGATTAGATAACAAAAACATGGTCACTGGACCTTTATATGTGGCAAGTTTAAGAAAAAGTCAGCACATCAATTTATTGTACTTTGAACAGAAAGGTAACGGGCATTATTGCTTAATAAAAAATCTATTGAGATTAATCAAACGTCAGATAAGTAAACATAAAGGTAAAATGTACCTATGTGAGACATGCTTACAAGTTTTCACGAGTGAAACGAAATATAATGACCATAATAAATGTCCTAAGGTTTTGACTGTTTTACCTGAAAAAAATAGTATTCTTCAATTTAAGAACTTCGAAAGACGACAAAAGATTAATTTCGTTATATACGCCGATTTTGAAAGTCTTTTACTGAACTGCAACATAAATGTAACTGAGAATACTCGTACCTATAAGGTTCACGAACCTTCATGTTTTGGTTACTATATTTGTTGTTCACACAATACAGATCTGAATAAGTTTGTTACTTATAGAGGAGCTGATTGTGTAGAAGTATTTATAAAATATTTAATAAGAGATTTGGAGTACATTCACAGTATCTTATTAAATAAAATACCTATGGCACCTTTAACTAAGGACCAAGAAAACGATTACAAAAATGCCACTATATGTCATATCTGTAATTATTTGCTCTTTGACGATAAAGTAATGGATCATGATCACATTACATCACAATACCGAGGCGCAGCACACTCTCATTGTAATTTAATGTTAAGAGTTTGTCCATTTGTGCCTGTTATTTTTCATAACCTATCTGGCTATGACTCTCACCTATTTATAAAAGAACTATCGAAGTATGAAGGTGCTTTTAAAATTATACCAAAAACCAAAGAAAGGTATATGTCATTCACAAAAGTACTTCATACTAAGAATACATTAAAATCAAAGCCTATTCAAGTTAAGTTCATAGATTCTTATCAATTTCTTCATTCAAGTTTAAGCACATTAGTAAATAACTTGAATGAACCTGACTTTGTTAATTTATTAAAAGAATTTCCAACTATTAGTAATAATCAGTTAAAGTTGTTACGACAAAAAGGAATTTATCCCTATGATTATATGGACGCATACTCAAAATATTACGAGACTCAACTTCCATCGAAAGTTTGTTTCTATAACAGTTTGAATTGTCAGCATATAAGCGATGATGAATACGTACACGCTCAATCTATTTGGCAGTCATTTAATATTAAAACACTTGGAGAATATACAGATTTATATTTAAAGACCGACGTATTACTTCTTGCTGACGTATTCGAAAAATTTAGACAGACTTGTCTGGATCATTATCAACTTGATCCAGCGTATTACATTACTGCACCTAGTTTAAGCTGGGATGCGATGCTTCTGTACACAGGCGTTAAATTAGAGTTAATTCATAGTTTAGAAATGTATGAATTTTTGGAAAAGGGAATACGTGGAGGCTTGGCACAATGTTCTCTTCGCCATGCTCAAGCGAATAATAAATATTTACCAAATTACGATGCTTCTCAAAAATCAACATATTTGATTTATCTTGACTGTAACAATTTATATGGTTACGCAATGACAAAGAAAATGCCTATTTCAGATTTCCGTTTTATGACAATCGATGAGATTAAAACAGTAAATGTGTTATCAATACCAGATGATTCTGAATATGGGTTTATTTTAGAAGTTGATTTACTATATCCTGAGAGTTTACATAATACTCATAGTGATTTACCTTTTGCGCCCGAGAGGTTCACACCTCCTGGAGGCAAAACACCAAAATTAATTGCTAATTTATACGACAAATTCAACTATGTCATACATTACATTCATTTAAAGGCATGTTTATTAAATGGACTAATTTTGAAAAAAATTCACCGTATTTTAATATTTAGACAAGAAAATTATTTACAAAAATATATTGACTTGAATACTACTTTACGTCAAGCTTCAACAAACGTATTTGAAAAAGACTTTTTCAAACTACTTAATAATGCTATATTTGGAAAAACTATTGAAAATAGACGCAAACAGGTTAACGTCAAATTAGTTACCATGTGGGATGATTACAATAATAAAACTAACAAGCACCACGGTGCTGAAAAATTAATTGCAAAACCAAATCTGAAAAGTATTGCTATCTTTTCTGAAAGTTTTGTTGCTATTCAATTAACTCCTGAAAAAATAATTTTAGATCGCCCTATTTACATTGGGTTTACAGTTCTAGAATTAGCAAAGGAACATTTGTATAAATTTCACTATAACTTTATTAAAAATAAATATAATACTCGCGCAAGACTGTGTTATACAGACACAGACAGCCTTCTTTATTTTATAAATACAGGGGATGTTTATGAAGACATAAAAAATGATATCGCAAATTTTGATACAAGTAATTTCCAGGCTGATAGTTGTTACAGCATGCCAAGAGTAAATACTAAAATTCCAGGACTGTTTAAAGATGAACTCGGGGGGTGACATCATAAGTGAATTTGTAGGACTGAGAGCCAAACTATATTGTATAATCAGTTCAAAAACTCGCATCGCAAAAGCAAAAGGTATATCTAAAGCTGTTACTAATCGATTGAAATTATCTCACTATAGTAAAGCTTTAACAAATAATGTCAATTTTAAATGTAAAATGAATATAATTAAATCACTTAAGCATGTACTGTACTCGCAAGAAATTCATAAAGTAGTTTTAAATAGAAATGATGATAAGAGACAAATACAAACGAACTTTATTGAAACTTTACCTTGGGGTCATTGTGAAACTTTATTCTAAGAACTTATTTATAAAATTAAATACAAATCTGTTTATGTGAATAAATTGTCATATTATTATTATATATCTATACATTACAAATAATGTCTCCCACTGGAGTGGGGTATTCACAGATTTCGCGGGCTTTTGGCCAAGCGAAAATGTCCTTCTACGGTTCTATTGCTAAGAATTTTCTCACAATTCTACATGTGTTTAAAATGGTGGCTTTTTGTAATAATGTATATGTCAGTTTATGTATACCAAGTGCTTCTAAGCTAGTGTGTAAATTTTGAGGGATGATACCAGTGGATGAAAGAATTATGGGTATTGTTCTTACTGTCTGCACTCGCCATTGAGTTTTAAGTTCAATTGATAAATCTGTGTATTTAGCTATTTTTTCAGTGTAGGTAGTTGTAATATTGTGACTGTTAGGAATTGCTATATCAATTAGGTATACGGTTTTATTTTGTTTGTCATGAAGGAGTATGTCGGGTCTATTATAGTGAATGGTTTTATCAGTAATAATGGTTCTGTCCCAGTATAGTTTATAGTCTCTAGATTCTAACACTGTTTGAGGTTTATACTTATAATATGGTTCTTTTTTGATTGTAAGGGAGTATTTAAATGCGAGGTATTGGTGAACTATTGCTGCAACTTGATCATGTCGATGCTTATAATCAGTTTGGGCTATGGATTTGCAGGCTCCAGTGATGTGCTGTATCGTTTCGGAACTACTGTGGCAATGGCGGCAAGTATCAGTGGTGAGGTTTCTGTCCTTTATAATGTATTTTCTATAGTTTCTCGTGTCTATAGTTTGGTCTTGGATGGCACACATAAATCCTTCAGTTTCAGGAAACAATTCGCCACGTTAGTAGGTAAAAATTGGGGTTTCCAGATCAGATAAGATCTGAAAACCCCAATTTTCAATAAATGTGTATTCAAATATACGATTCCAGATCAGATAAGATCTGAAAACCCCAATTTTCAATAAATGTGTATTCAAATATACGAAATCTTGTTTTTGTAATAATGACCTACTATTTGAATATACTATTTATTGCATATTCATTCAATAGATTGTGATCTGTGTGATTGGTCATAGAGGTGTTGTTGTGATCATGTATCTATTTGAGAACTGGTGCAAAATAATCGGACCTAATCAGATCTGTTTCCGAGGTACTTAAAGTTATTATATTTTATGTATGGAATAATGTTCTAACCTGATCTGATCTGTTTTCTGTGGGTAAGTAGTCATTACATTTTAATTTTGAGTAATATTCCAGCCTGATATGATCTGTTTCTTGCGAAATGTTATTGCGAAATCTGTGGGAATTACTATACATATAATCAACCTTTTAATGAATAAAACAAGAAAATATTTATTTCAAAAATTTATTAGTTACTTAGAGTGTTTATACTACATTGTTTATACACCATTTATTTAAACAGAGAACGTTTTTCAAGGCACATACTGAATCATGATAAATACAACTATACACATCATGAGAGTTTTCATATTGTTTATATAAGTTTAATAAACTAGGACAACCTATATCTTCTAAGTTATTAACATTAGCACTATTTACAATTTTCCTTAACCATGACACTTTTTCTGAACCTTTGACATAAACACATTTATCTCTTAAAATATTTAAGACCAAATTCTGATAATTTGAGTAGGGCACAATTCCTTCCTTCCAGTATATCTTTCTATTGCGCTCAATCCAACTTACTTGTCGCCGTTCTTGTTTAGTCAAGTCGTAAAATGGGAATGGAGGTTTTATTAAAAATACCTGTATTTTTTTATCGCATAATATCGCAATTTCCTTTACTATAAATTCGTTAGCTTCTGATTTGAAACCTTGAACATCTACAATTGCAGTCATGATAGCCTGCGCACAATGTTACTTAACGGTTTGTATTCCACAAGTCGATCGTTAATAATTAAACAATAAGCAGTTGTGTTATCTGGTATCAATGTTGAACATTCAAATTCCAACCTTACGTCTACCGGGCCTGTTTTTAAACAGTCATTTTGCCTTGAACAATCTATGATAAAAAGTGGTGCTTTTTCTTTAAAATCTTTCAGATCAAGCAAGGGATCGACAGGGCTGTTATAATACGACTGACGAAATTTCACATACATTTCATATAATATACTGTACTTGTTTTCAGAAAACTTTAAGCCTAAAGGCTCATAAGGGTAATATTGAGAATTCAAAAATAGCGTTACGTTTGTCACATCGCAATGATCAAATACTGAGCTGTCTTTCGATTTATTACTTTTTCTATTAGTCTGCAAGCAAAAAATTACATACCGGGGCTTTTCTAATTGAGAAGCAGTTTTTACTGACCAAGAATGCTTTGTGGTTTTAGGTAGTAAAGGATACTCATATAAATCCCAATTTCTAAATGCCATCTGAATAGGTTTATCTCTTTCTAAATGCTTTAAAAGTGTTAAACGTTCTCTATCTGAAACTTTTACATGTGGTACTCTCCACTGAACCCTTTGTATATCTATTTGAAGCTGAACGACTTCATCAGTAAGAATAATACTATTCAAGTTAGAATTACTCCTATTCAATATAAGTTCGTGTTTACAATTTATCACAATTTTATTGTAATCCTCTGCAAACCCTAAAATCTTATTTAAAGGTACCACAACGCTAAAATGCCCATAACTTTCGAACCCGTTTAAATTCCAACCCCATAATGCAGCAACTTTACTTTCTGCTTCATTTAATGAGATGTATGACTTTATTGTTGATGTTATTCCGGAATTTTTTATACGATCTATTTCAATTCCATTCATTTCGTATCTGATGTCTTGAAACAAATGCATAACAGGGTTATTAGTGAACGTAACAGTTTTCTTGATTGGATGCCCATCCTTGCCGAACAGCTTTGCCTGACCTTCGATGTAGATTGAACTGGCTGATGGTAGTACATATATGTCTTGCTGGTGGATGGGGATTCTGATTTCATCGTTTTCTCTAAAGCTGTTATTGTAGGGATTGTATGAATGGACTTCATAACTTTCGATTGAACTATCAAAGTGTGGTAAATCAGTAATCTGTAGTATACTCATACTTTAAACCCTAAAGCTTTAAGAAAATCTTTATTTGTTTTAGTCAATTTCATCACGTTTTTCTTACGTCTGTGCACCTTAACGGTTGTTGACGGAATAGGACGTTTTATTTTCACTGTAGGGTTTTTATCATACACAATCATTTTGCTTTTCTTAAATGAAGACGTAATTGAATATGTTCTTCACCAAAGTCAATACAGTAACCAAACTGATCTACAATCCTGACAGATATGGATGAAATTATGTTTTTGTTTACTGGGAAGTAAATAACGTTCTGGGGTATTTCTGTGTACCCGTGACTTGGAGCAGTATCAGATATGAATTCGTGAATAAAATGAGTCGGTAATCCGTTGTAATATGAACCGTGCACAAGATCACATTCGATTCTGATTACAGCTGCTAAACTGCTGCTATTAACTGGCACATTCGATCTTTTTTTTAATACTGAAAAGTATAGTAAACCGCACTCGTATTGATCAGATAAATGAAGAGGTGGTTGAAAATACGAGACCAGTTCTGATTTATTTCCAGAGATGGTAACCGTAGTAGGCATGCTTGCATACTGAACTCTTTTAAATGATCCTGTTTATTTTATTTCTTGATTATACCAAAAATTCTTTAAGAAATTTAAACATAGATGTCCACAATTGAAGGGGTGATCACGTTGTATATTTTCATAATTATATTGAATATTAGAACCTACATATTTTATAAATTCCTTTGGAGGTTTAAGATTTCCATAACTGTCAAAATACTCAACATAATCATTATATTTTGCATAGGCTACCCAATGAGAACCAGGATTTTTAGAACTATCTAAATTAATAACTCCACATTCTTTTTTATAAGGACATTTAGGGAGCTCATCTCTCATAAAGACACCTCTAAAATAAGGAATTCTATTCCCGTACTTTAAAATGTCAAAGTTAGTTAAGGCCCGTTTGGGTAGCCGATATCTTAGTTTTTTTCTTTTGATACGAAAATTCCAAGACCGCCTTTATGTGGTTTAAGGTGTAGTCCTTTCCCAATACATAGAGCTTCCATTTTTTCATTGTGTCTCTTCGATTCTTCATACAGCTTTTTAGCCATTTTGAATTCATTTATGGTTTTAGCAATACCAGCTGCACCGCCTGCTAAAGCTCCCGCCGCTGATAATCCCGCAAAAATAGGAATCAAAGGTAATACTCCCCCAGTTTTTGGAATAGGAATAATACGAGGAAGCTTAATCGATGAGTCATCAGCTAATTCCCTGGCAGCGGCAATAGCTAATTCTATAGCCATTTTCTTGCTCTTAGGTTTTAATTTTTTTATATGTCTTTTTGCTTTTGTAATAACAGTTTTTAATTTACTTTTTAATCCTTTTCCAGATGTAACTTTTGGAGAAGGCTTTTTTCTCAAACCAGACCCAGTTTTAATTTTTGTTGACATAGCCTTACTTACTAAACGTGCCGCGACTTTTTCGCCTATACTAGCATCGGAAGCAACCGCTCGCTCTTTCGCCATTTTTAACAAAATTAAATCAGCTTTATGTCGATCCTTTAAGTTTGATGACTTGTGATATGCAATATCGTGATCTTTGCAATATTCGTCCAACTTATTTACACCGTTATCTCCTTGTGTAAGTCTTTTTATTAATTTAGTACCAGGGCCACAGTAATTATATCCTGGTAAATGTAATTCAAATGGTAAATTATTAATAAGCCAATTAAGAAGACTACTCTCTCCAAAACACATTATAAGACTGATGATTCCGGTTTGAATACTTTAATAAATAGTTATGTGATTCGAGTTTGTTGTTAATGTTATTTTATTTATAATATTACATTCGATTTATCAATCCAACTGCTTTCTGCTGAAGATAAACCTAACCATTTTACTAAAACCCTGTTACCTTTTCTTCTAAGAACTTTCTCGACTAGATATACATTGGGATGTTTTGTTTTTTGAAGTTCTTGTGTATAAAATGCACCTAAAATAGGTTGACCTCTGATAGTATCTTCGATTAAGTAAGTTATAGGAGTTGTATTTTGTATTTTACGAATTTTAAATATTTCTGTTGACCAGTTGGGAGTATAACCTTTTTCAAATGTTCCTTTGTATTTACTGATACGCACATAATCACCTTCTTTGTACTTACTTTTTAAATTATCATTTTTTTGCAATTTTAAATACCTTTCTAATATCAGTTTTTTATTAATATTGTCCACATTAGCAGGGATTTCATTAATAGTGCGATGGTGAGTGTGATTGTATTTGTAAATAACATCATTGAGGGTATTATTTACCCAATTGTAATTGCCTTTTAAACTAAATTCCTTATAAACTTTAGATTTCAATGTTCTGATAAATCGTTCAACTATTGAAGCCTTTTTAGTTGAGAAAGTTGAATAATGGTTAATATGATACGATTTCATAAGCTTCTGAAATTTGTTATTATAAAATTCTGCTCCATTATCCGTTTGCAGATTTTTAGGAACACGCCCTTTGTCCAACAAAGTTTTGAAAGTCTTACACACATCTTCTTTGGTTTTACTTCTCATAGGAAAGGCCCAAGCATATTTCGAAAATGTATCAATGACGGCAAGAATATATCTGTAACTTTTATTTTCTTTTGAAATTGATTGCATATCAATTAAGTCTGCTTGCCACAAGTCATCTATATCTTTCATGATAACACGTCTTCGTGGATAGTTCACCCTCGCATTTTTATGAATTTCGTTTACCACGTCAGCTTTACTCATATTCACAATTTAGTATATTTGTCTTGAATTCAGCTATAATACTGAATAAAAAGCATATTATTATGACTATTTATTATTTAATTATGCTAGCTTCTTTTAATTCTTCGATTATTGATAAAATTTCATTATCATGGTTTGAATTACCGGCATCTCGGGAAGCAATCAATAGTTTCAATCTGTCAACCAGTTCGTTAGGATCGTCCCAATATACCAAGTCAGTGTTATTTTTGTATTTCTTTAGTGTTGGTAAGCTTCTTCCAAATTTAGTGACAATATTATTGTTTAACGCTTCAGAAAACAATGGTTTGATTATTTCACGATATTTTATACCTTTATCGCCTCTTATTTGCCCATTAGGATTGAAATTTTTCTTATGGGCATTTGTATAATGCAACATATCTTTATAGACAAGTTTATCTTTGCTCGATATTAGTTTCAAATCAGGTTTTCTTCGAAGTAAAAGTTCTTTTAAACCTGGGGTTAAATTGTAGCTTTTGTCCCCAATTTTAATTAAAATGACATTATCATCATTCACACTATCTATTTTAGAAAATGAAACGTTTGAATTACCCATTAGTAATTTTTTGTTTGCACTCCTTATTCCAAATGGTATATTTACACCATCATAAATATCATGTATATCACGACCCTCTAATGATATTTCTAAATCATCCAGTAATTCCGTCTGGGTAGACTTTTTAACGATCTGTACAGAATTCGGTTCTGGATCGTAACATTCTTCGAACTTTGTAGATGAACTAGTATTAATGTCATCCAATTCCATGTCTTCAAAATTAGAGTGTGTATTTTCATTAGTTTGTATTTTCTCTATTGTCTTATTCGAATCAACTAGGGTTTTAAGGGGATCTGTGACAGGTTTTAATATTTTATCAAGTGACAAGTTCATTGAGTGTTCCTGGTTTTTCATTTGTTTTATTTTATTCTTTATGGAGTCTACAGACTTCATTAATTCTATTTTAATATTCTTTTCCATATTGTACTGTTACAAGTGTACTCAGCTAAAGAAGATATAATACTAAATCAGATTTATACGTTATTGATTTATATATAGGTATACATTTTTAGATCAAAATTTAAAAAAACTATCTAAATTCTGTCTGTACCTTCCATTGTTTAATGAAGAATCTTTGCAAATACTAACAAAGTTATATGGATCTCTCCAAGCTTTATTACAAAGGTTCTTGAATTGATTCCAGGACATATCAGAACTAACATGCTCTTCATAAATATGTTTCAAGTTCACATCGTCTTGTTTAAATATTATAAGAAAGTTAGCATTATCACGCAGCAGCTGTTTCGGAATTTTAGAGTATGTTTGACATAAATAAAAGCAATCGATTTGTTTATGTCTACCCATAGAAAAGTAATTACGAATGTTTATTTGATTTTCACATGCAACATCATCGAAAATAAATACAGAATTAGGTAGTGCTTCATCTGGGGCTATGACTTCTTTATTATCATTAAATTCATGAAACTTAACCTGATGCACCCTCTTTATAACTTCTCGTAAGAACCTGTATTTTCGTTGAAAGTTAGTTTTCGAGTAAAGATAAAGATTTTGAAATTTAAGACCATTCTCATGCAATAATAAACTAAGAACTACGTTTGTTTTTCCACAATTCGATGGACCACATATAATACAACGAATCGTATTTGGTAACAGAACGCTATGCCTAATGTGGTTATCGGAGTCACCAAGATTTATATGATTAACATTAAGTGATGTGTGTTGTTTGATCAACTTCATTTTGACTATTAATTCAATTTTACGCATACATAGATATATAAAGCCTAAATATAATAAAAACAAATGATTGAGATATAAAGTTGTCTCGTCAAATGTAAAGCGAACGTAGGTAATATTCAGAATACCTACATAGTGCATCCATTTTATGTTTAAACCTGCTGTAAATAAATAAATAAGTTAGTAAAGTATTTATATTCGTGATTAGTGATGTTATAGATTAATAGAATGAAGGTCATAGCAAAAATAAAAATCATACATCAGTTATACATTTTTTATTCAGATATTACATATTTCAATACGAAAATAATAATATGACAATTTATTCACATAAACAGATTTGTATTTAATTTTATAAATAAGTTCTTAGAATAAAGTTTCACAATGACCCCAAGGTAAAGTTTCAATAAAGTTCGTTTGTATTTGTCTCTTATCATCATTTCTATTTAAAACTACTTTATGAATTTCTTGCGAGTACAGTACATGCTTAAGTGATTTAATTATATTCATTTTACATTTAAAATTGACATTATTTGTTAAAGCTTTACTATAGTGAGATAATTTCAATCGATTAGTAACAGCTTTAGATATACCTTTTGCTTTTGCGATGCGAGTTTTTGAACTGATTATACAATATAGTTTGGCTCTCAGTCCTACAAATTCACTTATGATGTCACCCCCGAGTTCATCTTTAAACAGTCCTGGAATTTTAGTATTTACTCTTGGCATGCTGTAACAACTATCAGCCTGGAAATTACTTGTATCAAAATTTGCGATATCATTTTTTATGTCTTCATAAACATCCCCTGTATTTATAAAATAAAGAAGGCTGTCTGTGTCTGTATAACACAGTCTTGCGCGAGTATTATATTTATTTTTAATAAAGTTATAGTGAAATTTATACAAATGTTCCTTTGCTAATTCTAGAACTGTAAACCCAATGTAAATAGGGCGATCTAAAATTATTTTTTCAGGAGTTAATTGAATAGCAACAAAACTTTCAGAAAAGATAGCAATACTTTTCAGATTTGGTTTTGCAATTAATTTTTCAGCACCGTGGTGCTTGTTAGTTTTATTATTGTAATCATCCCACATGGTAACTAATTTGACGTTAACCTGTTTGCGTCTATTTTCAATAGTTTTTCCAAATATAGCATTATTAAGTAGTTTGAAAAAGTCTTTTTCAAATACGTTTGTTGAAGCTTGACGTAAAGTAGTATTCAAGTCAATATATTTTTGTAAATAATTTTCTTGTCTAAATATTAAAATACGGTGAATTTTTTTCAAAATTAGTCCATTTAATAAACATGCCTTTAAATGAATGTAATGTATGACATAGTTGAATTTGTCGTATAAATTAGCAATTAATTTAGGTGTTTTGCCTCCAGGAGGTGTGAACCTCTCGGGCGCAAAAGGTAAATCACTATGAGTATTATGTAAACTCTCAGGATATAGTAAATCAACTTCTAAAATAAACCCATATTCAGAATCATCTGGTATTGATAACACATTTACTGTTTTAATCTCATCGATTGTCATAAAACGGAAATCTGAAATAGGCATTTTCTTTGTCATTGCGTAACCATATAAATTGTTACAGTCAAGATAAATCAAATATGTTGATTTTTGAGAAGCATCGTAATTTGGTAAATATTTATTATTCGCTTGAGCATGGCGAAGAGAACATTGTGCCAAGCCTCCACGTATTCCCTTTTCCAAAAATTCATACATTTCTAAACTATGAATTAACTCTAATTTAACGCCTGTGTACAGAAGCATCGCATCCCAGCTTAAACTAGGTGCAGTAATGTAATACGCTGGATCAAGTTGATAATGATCCAGACAAGTCTGTCTAAATTTTTCGAATACGTCAGCAAGAAGTAATACGTCGGTCTTTAAATATAAATCTGTATATTCTCCAAGTGTTTTAATATTAAATGACTGCCAAATAGATTGAGCGTGTACGTATTCATCATCGCTTATATGCTGACAATTCAAACTGTTATAGAAACAAACTTTCGATGGAAGTTGAGTCTCGTAATATTTTGAGTATGCGTCCATATAATCATAGGGATAAATTCCTTTTTGTCGTAACAACTTTAACTGATTATTACTAATAGTTGGAAATTCTTTTAATAAATTAACAAAGTCAGGTTCATTCAAGTTATTTACTAATGTGCTTAAACTTGAATGAAGAAATTGATAAGAATCTATGAACTTAACTTGAATAGGCTTTGATTTTAATGTATTCTTAGTATGAAGTACTTTTGTGAATGACATATACCTTTCTTTGGTTTTTGGTATAATTTTAAAAGCACCTTCATACTTCGATAGTTCTTTTATAAATAGGTGAGAGTCATAGCCAGATAGGTTATGAAAAATAACAGGCACAAATGGACAAACTCTTAACATTAAATTACAATGAGAGTGTGCTGCGCCTCGGTATTGTGATGTAATGTGATCATGATCCATTACTTTATCGTCAAAGAGCAAATAATTACAGATATGACATGTAGTGGCATTTTTGTAATCGTTTTCTTGGTCCTTAGTTAAAGGTGCCATAGGTATTTTATTTAATAAGATACTGTGAATGTACTCCAAATCTCTTATTAAATATTTTATAAATACTTCTACACAATCAGCTCCTCTATAAGTAACAAACTTATTCAGATCTGTATTGTGTGAACAACAAATATAGTAACCAAAACATGAAGGTTCGTGAACCTTATAGGTACGAGTATTCTCAGTTACATTTATGTTGCAGTTCAGTAAAAGACTTTCAAAATCGGCGTATATAACGAAATTAATCTTTTGTCGTCTTTCGAAGTTCTTAAATTGAAGAATACTATTTTTTTCAGGTAAAACAGTCAAAACCTTAGGACATTTATTATGGTCATTATATTTCGTTTCACTCGTGAAAACTTGTAAGCATGTCTCACATAGGTACATTTTACCTTTATGTTTACTTATCTGACGTTTGATTAATCTCAATAGATTTTTTATTAAGCAATAATGCCCGTTACCTTTCTGTTCAAAGTACAATAAATTGATGTGCTGACTTTTTCTTAAACTTGCCACATATAAAGGTCCAGTGACCATGTTTTTGTTATCTAATCCATATATATTAATACTTATGTGGGGATTTAAATTTTCAAATATTTTAACATCTTTGTATGATGGGGGAAATGATAGCCCATCTGTATTTAAAACTTTTGAAAAATGCGGATATGAACTTGTTCTGCAAACATTCATTTGGCAGGGATATAATGCTGCGACAATACTCCATAAAAAGCAGTTGTTATCGCTGTTTTTAATATTTAAACAACTTTTAGTTTTTTTTATTACTTGTGGCAAATCTATATAGGTGCCGCCTTTCAAAGGAGAGTATTTGTTAATGTTAATTTCTAGATGACTTATAGAGAAACAAGTCCAGCCAGATCCACAATGTTGGAACTCTGAGAGCTTTCTGTCAAATGTATTTATTGTTTTCAAATATAATTCATTAATATCTGTATTATTATTATATACGATTTCATATTTTGTGTTAAATGATTTAAGCTGTTGCTCATCAGATGTTGGTAGAATGAAATAAGCAAAAAGTTCAAAGTTTAATTTAACACAATTATGTTTTATCAAACAATCATTAATTAGTTTTATAACCTTAAGTCGATTATCCATTAGGAATTCCTCAGGTGTTAGGTATTCCATTAATGGATTCAGTTTGAAACTTATTATTCTCTTTTTAAAAGCCGTGGCTATTATATCGATATTTTCAATTTCAGTTTTTAGTATGCAATTAGATTTATGCAAATTCGTTCTTAAATGATACTGATATTCAATTTTAGGTACTTCAATGTGACATTTTTGACATATTATTATATCGTTGTTATTTGTTCTGATTCCGGATCTAGTTGAAACTGTAATAAAGAAAGGAAAAAAACCATGAGCATTAAATCAAATGTAATATGATAAATGATTATACAACTTAATTTCTATAACTGATTACATGATTTATTTATATGCCTATGTAATAACTAAGTACCGCCTAAGGTATATAACATAATAGTAGATTTACATCTACATATTTATTCATAATGTAGATTACAAAAATAAAAAAAACATTTATAAACTAAGCTAGTAGGTATAGCAATAGTATAAACTTGAAATATAAAGATAATAATACCTAATATTTGAATAAATGAATACAAGATTAGCTTAATAATAGTCCACTAAGTAATATAGTAGGTACTACTGAATTATAGTACTTGTTTAATACAGTACCTACTATTTTAATAGTAGTTACTAATAAATGTTGGTGGGCACTTAACGTACTCTTTTCGTGTAGCTATAATAAAATTAGACAAATGTTGCCAAGCATCTGTATTGTCAAAAGTTTGATTTTTAAGCGTGACAATTGCTTGGCGCCATCTATTCATTGGCTGAACTTTTTCTATTTCATCGCACCGGTATATTTTTAAATCAATATAGTGCGTTCCCGGCTTTTTTTCAAAGGTTTGGCGCGAATGACCATTTGCAAGACGTCGTGATATATATGAAGCTAATGGTGTTTTACCAGTAACTGCAGGGGGCTCTTTCTCGTCGTCCTCGCTATCGTCTCCAAACAGATCGTATGCCGTGCACTTCCTCGGGGGAATGGGTTTGATATGCAGCTTCTTTGAAGCCGATGGATGGGACGACACAGACGGTTTCGCCGACGACGCATTACTATCACAGAAACATTACTCTATTAAACCACGATACTATAACACGCTAGATAAAACTATAAAATATAAATACAAGAGCAGGTCTATTAATTTATGTTTTATTAAAGAACTTGGAATACTTACATTTTTCGTAGGGGCACCGGACTTGCTCTCGATGGTGAAGACGTACGTGACGATGCGTGCTTCCTTTTTCGCCCGTCGTGCTTCTTTTTTTGAACCTGAGGTTCCTCGTCGACGTCAGAGGGAAAAAGGGTCTCGGCGTTTTCGTGCGACCTGAAATAGAGTGAAACATATTAATACAATCAAATCATTATTCAAGCGTACATACCACATTGAAATGTCACAGATAGGTACACTACTCTAATTTATTATTATTATTTTATTATTGTCTATGTATCTATCTATCTATGTTCATCTAATATTGAAATAAGTACATCTTTTTAGAATACTGAAACATAACTATCACAGAAACATTACTCTATTAAACCATGATACTATAACACGCTAGATAAAACTATAAAATATAAATACAAGAGCAGGTCTATTAATTTATGTATTATTAAAGAACTTGGAATACTTACATTTTTCGTAGAGTAGGTTGATTCTTGGTAAGTAGGTAGGTACTTGATGTTTATCTGGAGCTTCTGGTAGCTGAAGTGATGTCCCCTAAATCACCGTCCAATATTTATATAGCCGGGATTGCCGACGTGAGCTTTTTCCATATATGTAATGCATGCGTTAACCTAAAATCCTGAGTCAGGACTTCTTCACGCGACAAATGCTTTGCAATCATAACCAAATGTATAAATCTCAACCTTAAATTATGATACCTAAAGTGTACA
Organism: Clostera curtula; assembly: GCA_905475355.2. Lineage (NCBI taxonomy): Eukaryota > Metazoa > Arthropoda > Insecta > Lepidoptera > Notodontidae > Clostera > Clostera curtula. The sequence goes on along the minus strand of FR997808.1, from coordinate 15,770,664 downwards.
CTAATAAGAACCCGGAGTAATAATAGTATGTCGATATTGCAATACAATATTATTGTTTTGATCCATCTCCTTAAATAGAATTAGAACTTACGTTGCAAATTAGACGTACTACTTACATGCGATGGTTTCGCATGCCATTATGATATTGATCTTCTCAATAAAAATGTATGAAAAAATTACAGTGAACAAACGTACAGTAAGTGTTTGTTTTATCAATATAGATTTATAGTAAACAATAAAATGTTTGGCGCCGTGATGTCTTGAGGTTTCAATTTCACCATGCCATTTTTGTCCTACTGTCGGAGTACTTATCGAAATCTAACAAAATTGTACGATTTTGAACTCTATAGATAAAAAATCGATTATTATATAAATTGAAAAAAATATATTAAATCAATCATTTCAATTTGTACCCTTGCTGAGTCCTGACTGGCTAAAAACGGGGGATATCATCGCGTAATGTCGGTAAGTGGTAATATTTTCTTTAACAGTATTTTATCTATCAATTAAAATATAACATAATTATAAGCCCTTGACATTAGAGTTTTTGAATAAAAACGTATGTAAGTATACACTTAGTTCAACATGACTAATTGCATTCTGTTTTTTTTTTCAGGACTCCGAAAACGACTACTTCAACTTCATTCCTATGAATACTGTAGTAGGACAGAAAAATGAAAAACAATTGAATCTGGAGGGTCCCAGCAGCAAACAGCTCAAGAGAAGTTCAACAGCTGCATTCACCTGTATAAAAAAACTAACGCGTGGTGCTAAAGTGATCAGGATCGAAGTTTATGATGTGGAAAGTTACCCTGATATCATAAGTTCGCTATGTAATTGTGATGCTGAATTGTGCGTGCAGCATGTAGTTAAAAACATATTTATGGATGACATTTATAAATCGGTTAAAGAAATTGCTGTAAAGGTATCGAATAATATGTCGTAAAATAAATCATAGTACTTAATAAATGATAAAGTATTTTTATTTAACCTTTCACTTACATACTCTCATCTAATTGTTATTTTACGTCACGAAGCGATGACATGTGGTTTTAAAGTTTATGAGAGTAAGGTTGAAAGTCGCATCGAATAATGCACATACATCGCTTCGTGAGATAGAAGAACGCAATGACGTAAGTACGAGTATATCAAAAATCCGATATAAGATAACATCGGAGAATGTGTGAGCGCATTCAATTATCAGAATTAAACCTTGTGACATTCTAAGACCAATCACATAGTTTTACCTTTGATCATTATTCAATTTGAATGTAATGCAGATAAGAATCTATTTGAATAGGTGTTTTTTAATTCAATGAACGGTTTATTATAATAGTAGGTATTTGAATACTATGATGTAAATTAGGTGTTTATTGAAAATTGGGGTTTTCAGATCTTATCTGATCTGTCTAATAGTATCTAATAGTAGGCCATTAAGACAAACAAGATTTCGTATATTTGAATACTTACACATTGATTGAAAACTATGATATTTGAATACACATTGATTGAAAACTATGACCAATCACACAGATCACAATCTATTGAATGAGTATGCAATAAATAGTATATTCAAATAGTAGGTCATTATTACAAAAACAAGATTTCGTCTATTTGAATACACATTTATTGAAAATTGGGGTTTTCAGATCTTATCTGATCTGGAAACCCCAATTTTTACCTACTCACGTTCTAGCCATGCGTTCGATGCTTTTTTATCGACTGTGGGCTTGAGCAGATCCGCGCGATGTCTACCGTGAAGAGATTTTTGAGACCATATTTCTAGTTTCTGTTGAAAAGTAGTGATAGCTTCGTTTTTTTGAGTATTTCGATCGGATAAATTTAGGGGCGAACTTTTTCTATCTGCATTAACTATAGTTTTATGTAGTAAAGATCTATCTATTTGGTTCCAGAAAAAATTGCGAAGCCTAGCTATTTGGCGATTGTGCAAATTCTGTATGTCTATCAATCCTCTGCCTCCTTCAAATCTTGGTAGAGTCAGTCTCTGCACGCACGATCTTGGATGATGCTTCCTGTATTTTGTAAGTAGCGTATTTATCAAACGTTGTAGCTTTTTCAGATCAGTTTGTGACCATTGGATGACACCAAATGAATAAGTAAGGATCGGAATTGCATATGAGTTTATTGCCATAATAGTGTTCTTTGAATTTAGTTGCGTGTTAAGTATTTTATGTAATCTGTTTTTAAATTTTTCCTGTAGTGTCGATTTGATTGTTTTGTGATGTATTTGTAGTGTTTGTTGGTAGCCTAAATATTTATATCCAGTTTCAGCGTCAACTGGATCTATACTATTTCCATCAAACAGGGTATAGCTGTTTGATTCTGGCTTTCCTTTTCGCATAGAGTATGTTTTACATTTGTCTATACCAAAAGTCATTTGAATGTCCTGTGAAAATGTGTGTGTTATGTCGGCTAATTCGTATAGATCTTGTAAGGTACTTCCATATAGTTTAATGTCGTCCATATACATTAAATGGGTGAGTGTATATTCTGTAGTATCGTAGCTAATTCTATAGCCCATGTGTGAAATATTGAGAAGGTGAGAAAGTGGGTTAAGTGCTAGGCAAAACCATATTGGACTGAGTGCGTCTCCTTGAAATATTCCTCTGCGTATGTGTATGGGGGCATTTTCTAAAGCTTCTGAGTCAGTGTTAAGTTTAAGTAAAGTTTTCCAATTGTGCATAGTATTTTTTAAAAAGTCTATAAGAGCCGGATGAATTTTATATAATTTTAGTACAAACAAAAGCCATGAATGTGGTACAGAGTCAAATGCTTTCTGGTAATCAATGTACATTGTAAAAATGTCTTTTTTCTTGTTGAGTACATGCTTAGAGGTGATTGTGTCTATTATAAGTTGTTCTTTACATCCTTGGGTATACCTCCTACACCCTTTTTGTTCTTCTGCTAATATATTGTTTGTGTTTATGTGATTCTGAATAATTTCAGCAATACATGATGTTATAATTTTGTATAAGTTCTGAAGACATGTGATTGGTCTATATTTAGCTGGATCATTAATATTACTGTTGTCTTTTGGTATCATGTAGGTTGTGCCTATAGTGATATAGTTAGGGATCGATGTAGGGTTGGTTATAAATTCGTTAATGTATTTTAGTAAGTACGGGTGTAAATATGTAAATTTTTTATACCAAAAATTGTGAATTTGGTCCGATCCCGGCGTCTTCCAGTTATGTAGTTTTTTAATGACATTTTCCAAAATATCAGGTGTAACTTGCGTGAATTCCATTCCCGGTATATTATAACTATTGATTTTTATGTCGTCTAACCATCCAGCATTTTGGTTATGTTCAGTTTCAACATCCCATACGTTAGTCCAGAACCGGTGCAATTCTTCAGGGTTTGGTGTAGATGGATTTGATTGATTTGAATTATTGTTTGAAGTATCTTTAAGATTGCGATAGAATTGTTTTTCATTGGACTTAAAATGGGCATTCTGGGTTTTACGTAGGGTACATTTATTGTAGCGTCTTAGTCGCCCTGATGCAGCACTAAGTTTTTGTTTTAATGTATCCAAGAATTGTGTGAGGTCTGTGTTTGAGTCTTCGTGCCTGGAATGTATTTTATACTGTTCAAATATTTTATTTACATGGCTAGTTAGGTGAAATGTTCTATTTCCATGGATGTAGTGCGTTAATCTAGAAATCTTAGTCCTTAGATCTTTTATTTTACGTTCTAGTCTTATCTGCCATTTTTGCTTACGTACTGTATGGTGGGTTTTATTACATGACGAGAGTGATATTCTAGCACCATTTAGTTTGGAAATAGCCCATGCTGCGGAGTATAAAACAGTTTGAAATGTGCTAAAACTTGTACTACTATCTACGTGATTTGGTAAAATTGTTTCATTAAAATACTGAACTAATATTGCTAGTTTTCTAGAGGTTTTTTGTTATTGTATTTGGAATATAAGTTCTTTTTGTAGGTTCTACGGTTTGGTAGTAATGTAATGCCTCTAGAAATATGGTACTTGCTTGTTCATCTACTATTGAGAAATCACGAGTTTGTAATGTATAGTTATCAGTGTTCGTGTGGGTGTTTGTGTCATCTCTAATAGATTCGGGTAGCTGTGTATGTTCTTCTTGTTGCACAAAACTTGTCTGACTGTCATAAATTTGTGGTGTAATCGGTCTAATTTCCAAGTTTGTTTCCATATTAGTATGCTGTTGTTGTGTTGTATAGGTTTCAACGGATGATTGAGGTTCAGCTTGACGCGTATGTAAAAGATGACATCTTACCTCATCTTTAATTTGCTCTATTCTGTGTGCTGGTATCATTTTATTGTTAACAATTGCTCTTCTTTGATCGGATATTCGTTGTTCTGTGAGATGAGTTAAATTGGGGTAGGCTTCTATAAACTGTTCACGTAACATTTTTCTATAGCCCGTGCAATTTTGTTCCAGTTCTGTAATCTTATAATAGATTCGCAGGATTGTTTCGTTAATCTCCTTTGACCAACACATGCGGCCAGTAGGCTGGGGATTCAGTGGTGTTGATTGATCGTCTTGTTCTAAATTTATAGATACTTCATGTTTTATCCTGTCCAGTGTAGTTTGTGGTAGTAACTTATTATTAACTATTGATCTGCGTTGGTCACCAACTCTTTGCCTAGATACATTCATGTTAGGAAAATTGTGAGAAAATTTTTCATGCAATAACGGTAAATATCCACGTGTATTTGATTCTAACTTGGTGAGTTATTATTATGTTTGTTTATAATTCGTATTAGTAAGTAGTAAGTAGTATAGCAGTATATATTAGTAAGTAGGTATAGCATATACATGTTTAATTTAGTGAGTGGTAATGTTGATTTTCGTATTGAAATATGTAATATCTGAATAAAAAATGTATAACTGATGTATGATTTTTATTTTTGCTATGACCTTCATTCTATTAATCTATAACATCACTAATCACGAATATAAATACTTTACTAACTTATTTATTTATTTACAGCAGGTTTAAACATAAAATGGATGCACTATGTAGGTATTCTGAATATTACCTACGTTCGCTTTACATTTGACGAGACAACTTTATATCTCAATCATTTGTTTTTATTATATTTAGGCTTTATATATCTATGTATGCGTAAAATTGAATTAATAGTCAAAATGAAGTTGATCAAACAACACACATCACTTAATGTTAATCATATAAATCTTGGTGACTCCGATAACCACATTAGGCATAGCGTTCTGTTACCAAATACGATTCGTTGTATTATATGTGGTCCATCGAATTGTGGAAAAACAAACGTAGTTCTTAGTTTATTATTGCATGAGAATGGTCTTAAATTTCAAAATCTTTATCTTTACTCGAAAACTAACTTTCAACGAAAATACAGGTTCTTACGAGAAGTTATAAAGAGGGTGCATCAGGTTAAGTTTCATGAATTTAATGATAATAAAGAAGTCATAGCCCCAGATGAAGCACTACCTAATTCTGTATTTATTTTCGATGATGTTGCATGTGAAAATCAAATAAACATTCGTAATTACTTTTCTATGGGTAGACATAAACAAATCGATTGCTTTTATTTATGTCAAACATACTCTAAAATTCCGAAACAGCTGCTGCGTGATAATGCTAACTTTCTTATAATATTTAAACAAGACGATGTGAACTTGAAACATATTTATGAAGAGCATGTTAGTTCTGATATGTCCTGGAATCAATTCAAGAACCTTTGTAATAAAGCTTGGAGAGAGCCATATAACTTTGTTAGTATTTGCAAAGATTCTTCATTAAACAATGGAAGGTACAGACAGAATTTAGATAGTTTTTTTAAATTTTGATCTAAAAATGTATACCTATATATAAATCAATAACGTATAAATCTGATTTAGTATTATATCTTCTTTAGCTGAGTACACTTGTAACAGTACAATATGGAAAAGAATATTAAAATAGAATTAATGAAGTCTGTAGACTCCATAAAGAATAAAATAAAACAAATGAAAAACCAGGAACACTCAATGAACTTGTCACTTGATAAAATATTAAAACCTGTCACAGATCCCCTTAAAACCCTAGTTGATTCGAATAAGACAATAGAGAAAATACAAACTAATGAAAATACACACTCTAATTTTGAAGACATGGAATTGGATGACATTAATACTAGTTCATCTACAAAGTTCGAAGAATGTTACGAACCAGAACCGAATTCTGTACAGATCGTTAAAAAGTCTCCCCAGACGGAATTACTGGATGATTTAGAAATATCATTAGAGGGTCGTGATATACATGATATTTATGATGGTGTAAATATACCATTTGGAATAAGGAGTGCAAACAAAAAATTACTAATGGGTAATTCAAACGTTTCATTTTCTAAAATAGATAGTGTGAATGATGATAATGTCATTTTAATTAAAATTGGGGACAAAAGCTACAATTTAACCCCAGGTTTAAAAGAACTTTTACTTCGAAGAAAACCTGATTTGAAACTAATATCGAGCAAAGATAAACTTGTCTATAAAGATATGTTGCATTATACAAATGCCCATAAGAAAAATTTCAATCCTAATGGGCAAATAAGAGGCGATAAAGGTATAAAATATCGTGAAATAATCAAACCATTGTTTTCTGAAGCGTTAAACAATAATATTGTCACTAAATTTGGAAGAAGCTTACCAACACTAAAGAAATACAAAAATAACACTGACTTGGTATATTGGGACGATCCTAACGAACTGGTTGACAGATTGAAACTATTGATTGCTTCCCGAGATGCCGGTAATTCAAACCATGATAATGAAATTTTATCAATAATCGAAGAATTAAAAGAAGCTAGCATAATTAAATAATAAATAGTCATAATAATATGCTTTTTATTCAGTATTATAGCTGAATTCAAGACAAATATACTAAATTGTGAATATGAGTAAAGCTGACGTGGTAAACGAAATTCATAAAAATGCGAGGGTGAACTATCCACGAAGACGTGTTATCATGAAAGATATAGATGACTTGTGGCAAGCAGACTTAATTGATATGCAATCAATTTCAAAAGAAAATAAAAGTTACAGATATATTCTTGCCGTCATTGATACATTTTCGAAATATGCTTGGGCCTTTCCTATGAGAAGTAAAACCAAAGAAGATGTGTGTAAGACTTTCAAAACTTTGTTGGACAAAGGGCGTGTTCCTAAAAATCTGCAAACGGATAATGGAGCAGAATTTTATAATAACAAATTTCAGAAGCTTATGAAATCGTATCATATTAACCATTATTCAACTTTCTCAACTAAAAAGGCTTCAATAGTTGAACGATTTATCAGAACATTGAAATCTAAAGTTTATAAGGAATTTAGTTTAAAAGGCAATTACAATTGGGTAAATAATACCCTCAATGATGTTATTTACAAATACAATCACACTCACCATCGCACTATTAATGAAATCCCTGCTAATGTGGACAATATTAATAAAAAACTGATATTAGAAAGGTATTTAAAATTGCAAAAAAATGATAATTTAAAAAGTAAGTACAAAGAAGGTGATTATGTGCGTATCAGTAAATACAAAGGAACATTTGAAAAAGGTTATACTCCCAACTGGTCAACAGAAATATTTAAAATTCGTAAAATACAAAATACAACTCCTATAACTTACTTAATCGAAGATACTATCAGAGGTCAACCTATTTTAGGTGCATTTTATACACAAGAACTTCAAAAAACAAAACATCCCAATGTATATCTAGTCGAGAAAGTTCTTAGAAGAAAAGGTAACAGGGTTTTAGTAAAATGGTTAGGTTTATCTTCAGCTGAAAGCAGTTGGATTGATAAATCGAATGTAATATTATAAATAAAATAACATTAACAACAAACTCGAATCACATAACTATTTATTAAAGTATTCAAACCGGAATCATCAGTCTTATAATGTGTTTTGGAGAGAGTAGTCTTCTTAATTGGCTTATTAATAATTTACCATTTGAATTACATTTACCAGGATATAATTACTGTGGCCCTGGTACTAAATTAATAAAAAGACTTACACAAGGAGATAACGGTGTAAATAAGTTGGACGAATATTGCAAAGATCACGATATTGCATATCACAAGTCATCAAACTTAAAGGATCGACATAAAGCTGATTTAATTTTGTTAAAAATGGCGAAAGAGCGAGCGGTTGCTTCCGATGCTAGTATAGGCGAAAAAGTCGCGGCACGTTTAGTAAGTAAGGCTATGTCAACAAAAATTAAAACTGGGTCTGGTTTGAGAAAAAAGCCTTCTCCAAAAGTTACATCTGGAAAAGGATTAAAAAGTAAATTAAAAACTGTTATTACAAAAGCAAAAAGACATATAAAAAAATTAAAACCTAAGAGCAAGAAAATGGCTATAGAATTAGCTATTGCCGCTGCCAGGGAATTAGCTGATGACTCATCGATTAAGCTTCCTCGTATTATTCCTATTCCAAAAACTGGGGGAGTATTACCTTTGATTCCTATTTTTGCGGGATTATCAGCGGCGGGAGCTTTAGCAGGCGGTGCAGCTGGTATTGCTAAAACCATAAATGAATTCAAAATGGCTAAAAAGCTGTATGAAGAATCGAAGAGACACAATGAAAAAATGGAAGCTCTATGTATTGGGAAAGGACTACACCTTAAACCACATAAAGGCGGTCTTGGAATTTTCGTATCAAAAGAAAAAAACTAAGATATCGGCTACCCAAACGGGCCTTAACTAACTTTGACATTTTAAAGTACGGGAATAGAATTCCTTATTTTAGAGGTGTCTTTATGAGAGATGAGCTCCCTAAATGTCCTTATAAAAAAGAATGTGGAGTTATTAATTTAGATAGTTCTAAAAATCCTGGTTCTCATTGGGTAGCCTATGCAAAATATAATGATTATGTTGAGTATTTTGACAGTTATGGAAATCTTAAACCTCCAAAGGAATTTATAAAATATGTAGGTTCTAATATTCAATATAATTATGAAAATATACAACGTGATCACCCCTTCAATTGTGGACATCTATGTTTAAATTTCTTAAAGAATTTTTGGTATAATCAAGAAATAAAATAAACAGGATCATTTAAAAGAGTTCAGTATGCAAGCATGCCTACTACGGTTACCATCTCTGGAAATAAATCAGAACTGGTCTCGTATTTTCAACCACCTCTTCATTTATCTGATCAATACGAGTGCGGTTTACTATACTTTTCAGTATTAAAAAAAAGACCGAATGTGCCAGTTAATAGCAGCAGTTTAGCAGCTGTAATCAGAATCGAATGTGATCTTGTGCACGGTTCATATTACAACGGATTACCGACTCATTTTATTCACGAATTCATATCTGATACTGCTCCAAGTCACGGGTACACAGAAATACCCCAGAACGTTATTTACTTCCCAGTAAACAAAAACATAATTTCATCCATATCTGTCAGGATTGTAGATCAGTTTGGTTACTGTATTGACTTTGGTGAAGAACATATTCAATTACGTCTTCATTTAAGAAAAGCAAAATGATTGTATATGATAAAAACCCTACAGTGAAAATAAAACGTCCTATTCCGTCAACAACCGTTAAGGTGCACAGACGTAAGAAAAACGTGATGAAATTGACTAAATCAAATAAAGATTTTCTTAAAGCTTTAGGGTTTAAAGTATGAGTATACTACAGATTACTGATTTACCACACTTTGATAGTTCAATCGAAAGTTATGAAGTCCATTCATACAATCCCTACAATAACAGCTTTAGAGAAAACGATGAAATCAGAATCCCCATCCACCAGCAAGACATATATGTACTACCATCAGCCAGTTCAATCTACATCGAAGGTCAGGCAAAGCTGTTCGGCAAGGATGGGCATCCAATCAAGAAAACTGTTACGTTCACTAATAACCCTGTTATGCATTTGTTTCAAGACATCAGATACGAAATGAATGGAATTGAAATAGATCGTATAAAAAATTCCGGAATAACATCAACAATAAAGTCATACATCTCATTAAATGAAGCAGAAAGTAAAGTTGCTGCATTATGGGGTTGGAATTTAAACGGGTTCGAAAGTTATGGGCATTTTAGCGTTGTGGTACCTTTAAATAAGATTTTAGGGTTTGCAGAGGATTACAATAAAATTGTGATAAATTGTAAACACGAACTTATATTGAATAGGAGTAATTCTAACTTGAATAGTATTATTCTTACTGATGAAGTCGTTCAGCTTCAAATAGATATACAAAGGGTTCAGTGGAGAGTACCACATGTAAAAGTTTCAGATAGAGAACGTTTAACACTTTTAAAGCATTTAGAAAGAGATAAACCTATTCAGATGGCATTTAGAAATTGGGATTTATATGAGTATCCTTTACTACCTAAAACCACAAAGCATTCTTGGTCAGTAAAAACTGCTTCTCAATTAGAAAAGCCCCGGTATGTAATTTTTTGCTTGCAGACTAATAGAAAAAGTAATAAATCGAAAGACAGCTCAGTATTTGATCATTGCGATGTGACAAACGTAACGCTATTTTTGAATTCTCAATATTACCCTTATGAGCCTTTAGGCTTAAAGTTTTCTGAAAACAAGTACAGTATATTATATGAAATGTATGTGAAATTTCGTCAGTCGTATTATAACAGCCCTGTCGATCCCTTGCTTGATCTGAAAGATTTTAAAGAAAAAGCACCACTTTTTATCATAGATTGTTCAAGGCAAAATGACTGTTTAAAAACAGGCCCGGTAGACGTAAGGTTGGAATTTGAATGTTCAACATTGATACCAGATAACACAACTGCTTATTGTTTAATTATTAACGATCGACTTGTGGAATACAAACCGTTAAGTAACATTGTGCGCAGGCTATCATGACTGCAATTGTAGATGTTCAAGGTTTCAAATCAGAAGCTAACGAATTTATAGTAAAGGAAATTGCGATATTATGCGATAAAAAAATACAGGTATTTTTAATAAAACCTCCATTCCCATTTTACGACTTGACTAAACAAGAACGGCGACAAGTAAGTTGGATTGAGCGCAATAGAAAGATATACTGGAAGGAAGGAATTGTGCCCTACTCAAATTATCAGAATTTGGTCTTAAATATTTTAAGAGATAAATGTGTTTATGTCAAAGGTTCAGAAAAAGTGTCATGGTTAAGGAAAATTGTAAATAGTGCTAATGTTAATAACTTAGAAGATAAAGGTTGTCCTAGTTTATTAAACTTATATAAACAATATGAAAACTCTCATGATGTGTATAGTTGTATTTATCATGATTCAGTATGTGCCTTGAAAAACGTTCTCTGTTTAAATAAATGGTGTATAAACAATGTAGTATAAACACTCTAAGTAACTAATAAATTTTTGAAATAAATATTTTCTTGTTTTATTCATTAAAAGGTTGATTATATGTATAGTAATTCCCACAGATTTCGCAATAACATTTCGCAAGAAACAGATCATATCAGGCTGGAATATTACTCAAAATTAAAATGTAATGACTACTTACCCACAGAAAACAGATCAGATCAGGTTAGAACATTATTCCATACATAAAATATAATAACTTTAAGTACCTCGGAAACAGATCTGATTAGGTCCGATTATTTTGCACCAGTTCTCAAATAGATACATGATCACAACAACACCTCTATGACCAATCACACAGATCACAATCTATTGAATGAATATGCAATAAATAGTATATTCAAATAGTAGGTCATTATTACAAAAACAAGATTTCGTATATTTGAATACACATTTATTGAAAATTGGGGTTTTCAGATCTTATCTGATCTGGAATCGTATATTTGAATACACATTTATTGAAAATTGGGGTTTTCAGATCTTATCTGATCTGGAAACCCCAATTTTTACCTACTGGGACGAGATGGCGTTGTGTGAAATGTCCAAGGATATTTATTTATTTATTTATTTAATGCTATTTTCTTAGATCTCATAGGAATTGTAATCATATTAATGTTAGCCACAAAACACCAGTTTAGACATGGACTTCCCATATGGATTTCCACAACAATGGCCTTGGGCCGCAACTTAAACCAGGTCATCAGTCCAAAGTCTGGCCTACAAGCACGGCGCTGTACAGGACGACGACCTAGCTGCCCCATCAACTGATAGAACTTTTACTACAACAAATTAGTCTAATTGCATTATGTAAAGATCACTACCAGAACTTGAACAAAAACTTCTCAAATAACTTGGCCAACTCATCAAAAGTAATCATAAATTCGGGAAACGACTTTGGTTACCAAATTACTTTTGTCTCATCACAGACAGGAGACATAAAATGTAGGTTACGTTTATGAGAAGGTAACCATTACGTATATAATTATATAGGACACTTTAACCATCAATAATTTTGACTAACGTGCAATTCTACTTAGCCTATATATGTCCCACTGTTGAGTCGGGCATCATGTGCAACGCTGGCCTGACGGGTTGGCACAGGGTTTCAGATCAAGTTTTCCTTCTGTAGCAGCTAGGTTTTTGGCTTTGCCATTTCCTTCTGTCGGATCTTACGACAGGGTGGAATAGGGTGATGACGCTTTGTATTCGAAAACGTAATGTTACCTTCCGTTTGGTTACGAGTAACAACACAACAGTGCAATAACATTTTATATATTTATGACACTCGTCTGGACCGCGAAAACATTGTAAAGGTGTACCTTTATTTGCCTGATATTTCGGCGTGGATTGCACCACCCGTGGTCACATGGCCTGGTGAGAGACCTGTGTCATAAAAAAATATATAAAATGAGTACAAATCGCGTGAGCCTAAAAACATGCAATAACATTTACCACAAAACCCTTAACATTTTTAAAAAAAAATTTCATTAAAATCATCATAATTATTTTATTAAATATACTCAACGCCAATTAAAAAACCGTTTTTCTTCAAAGTGCCGAACGATATTTTCTAAAAATGCTTATGCTCTTATGAAACCTGAAATCAGTTTAAAATCAGAAATGTCCCAACAAAAGTGAGATATCTGGTCAATTAGTATATCGGGAAGTTTTACACTCAGAACTTCCATTACACCGTTCCTTTGGAACCTGGTTTACTTAATTAAAAATATTCCATTCGATTAAATATAGTTTAATATTTACATTCTAGATTTATTTGCACATATATACATATAATATGTCACCACGATCATATCGCTATAAAATAATAATTTAAATTGTTATTCATGAAACTACCATCGGTTCGGACTGCTTCTCTACAGAGAAAAGTCATTCTGTTGGTATACAGATTAGTCTCTTATATACAGGATGTATCAAAAAATAGTGTCAAGCGGAAGTCCAGAGATAGAGCACCCCTTGGGGTACCCAAATCACTCCCATGTATGTTCAGCGATTTTTCGTAGTTTTAATTTTAAAAGTTTGGCTTTACACCAATATTTTCATAATTCTGGTCAAAGTTACGAAGCTGATTATTTTATGCTCAACTTCTATCGGTTCAGTAGTTTGGCAGAATACTTGAAATAAGTAATCAACAAAGACTTGTAACTTGTAAGACTTGTCGGTGCCAACTTAAGTTAACTAGGATTATAGGTATACCTATGGCGCCAACTATGGTGAGGACACGGTTGGCGCAGTGGTTGAGCGATCGATTGCTGCGCAGCATGTCGCGGGTTCGATGCCGGCACGGAAGAAATATTTGTACGACCTACAAGTAGTTGTTCCGGGTCTGGGTGTTTTCTATCTATAATATGTATGTATTTACAAAAAAAAATGTATATTAGTAGTTTATCATCCATCTCGTTACCATAACACAAGCATTAAGTTGCTTAGCTTGGGACGAGATGGCGTTGTGTGAAATGTCCAAGGATATTTATATTTATTTATAACTTGAAATGGTTGTCACAATTACATCGAGGGTGGCAATTAGCCTACTGTGTCTTACGACACCCTCGGTATGGAATGGGGTGGTGACACTAGGTATTCTAAATCCATCACCAGACGCAAATTTTGAAGAAAGATATTCAATAAATTTTGTTTAATGATTGCAGTATTGAAGACTGCTTACCCCGTCATGAGTATATCACAAATGCCGAATGCTAGTCTTCTATTATTATGCTTAGCAAATGAAGGACCATTGTCTACTAAGGACTTATCCTGTAATCTGTTATTACAATCCCTCTGTGAGGCAAATAGCCAAGTGGTAACTGTAATAATAGAGATAGATTTATGTTTGATGATTGGAAAGCTAAATGTTAGGAGTATGTACATATAAAGCTACAATAAAATTCGACAAACTTTATAAGAAGAAGAAGAAAAGGGTAAGAAGCAGCATTCCTGCTCCGATAAAACTGTTCCATCTCAAGATATGGTGAGATGGAATAAATCACATTATGTGGAAAAATGCTATGATCCGTTGCGTAATTAATTGTAACTCTGTTTTGCTCATTTTAAACAGTCTGACCGTCTGGTGACGGATTTAGAAGTCCTTAGTTCCGCCGTAAGGGGTGACTAAAAGAACGCAAGAGGCAGATCACTTAGCCGCAAGAGAAGGAAAACTTGATACGAACCCTGTGCCAACCCATCTTGCCAGCGTGGCACAGTAGGCAAATTTCCCTCCATGAATTTGGAGGCCCAACCCAGTAGTGGGTAATTTATGGGCTGTAATTGCCTGTGTCACCTTCGGAACATGGTTCGATACTGGAGGCGGCCAAGTCTGGTGTCTATGTATATAAATACTAATCAGCCCATAAGTGACCCACTGCTGAGTCAGGCCTTCTCCCATCACAGAGGGGGGGTAATTAGCCTACTGTCCTACACTGACCAGACAGGTTGGCACAGGGTTTTGTTTCATGTTCTTTGGTTGCTGTTCTTGCCGCTAGGCTTTCGCCCTTGTCATTTTCTTGTCGCTTCATATGACATCCTTAGTATGGGAATGGGGTGGTGACACTGTATTCTAAATCTGTCGCCACACGGAAAAAAATATATGCAAAAATCAATGGGTCAAAGATTTTAACAAATTTATCTTAAATTTTCTGTATCTCCTCAAAGTATTGTGCAAAGTACTACCAGAGAGAAACTGTCATCACTCAAATTCTAGAATTTGTCACTCTCCATAGAATAATGAAAAATTGTAACAGTTGACTATTCTGTTTGTGCGCTGAACCGGATTTTCCATTTTTTGTTTCAACGGTCGAATTAGCCCTTTTGTTTTGAGTCGTTCTACAATTGAAAAGGCGTTGAAAACTTACGTCATAATAAATTTTCCTTTTTAATTTCTTTCAAAATAACTGACATGAGTTTTTTAGAAACCCTCGCATCTATTTGATCATCGCACCCCTGCACTAGGTATATAACCTGTATCGCGGGGGCTGTTTCATCATCATCATCATTTCAGCCAAAAGGCACACAACGAAACAAATAATAAATAATAATTTAACGCGTAAAACAATATTAGATACTTTGCTTAATATTGTTTCAGAAATACGAGTATAGTCTAATATCATATTTAGTTTTTAACAAGACCAATGATTTGAAAAAAAACAACTACAGAGTTTCTTGCCGGCTCTTCTCTGTAGGGCAGAATTTCGAACCGGCGGTAGTTTCAGCATGAATGTGAGTGGTGCAAGGGTTATGGGAGATCAAAAGAGATGGATGTATTGTAAGAATGAGGAATTGTGTTAGAAAGGTGTGACTGTAGATATGACGACAGATAGGTGTGTATGAGAGACTACCATCCTACCAGAGACTACCACCTGTCGTTGGACAAGGGTCGTAAGATGATAATGGTAATTTTAAATATGACGATTTATAAGAGTTTTGTGATAAAACCTATGTAAATAAAGTTCCTTTTGATTTTGAGTCATAACAGGTTATTTCAACTAACACTATCTATCTACAAGGACTACCAACGTAAAACAAAATCATACAAAAAAAAATTACAACCACAGCCTTGGACCTGCTCTGTTTTAGTACCGCGGTCGGACAAGTGTCTTTGTAAGTCAGAAATACTTAAGGGACTGTGTGTCCGTAAATTCCATCTTTCTAAGTGTCTTTGTGTAACTCAAAGACACTTGAGGGTCCGAGTGTCATCGTCGCGTACCTCGAGTAACATGTTTGTAAAGAACCTCGCGATACAGTGACTCCTAGAGCTGGAGAGTACGGAGAGTAGACAAGACAAAGGGAGATTAATCGACATCTTCACTAGACAGTTTGCAATCATGAACACTTTCAGAAGATAAGACTGACGAGCCCACCTTGCAGGACTAGTTGATGTGCCAATGCTACATCTGCTTTGTCAATGTGATGCGTAGGGACAACACGAAGGATATCATCCAAAAACTCAATCTCAAAAGGAACTTTATTTACGTAGGTTTTATCACAAAACTGTTATAAATCGTCATATTTAAAATTACAATTTTCATCTTGAATGATAATAAATGAAGAACGATTGACGAAAATAGTATATAAGGCGAGTGTGAATGAAAGTGTTGGAAGGGGAAGACCTAGGCGGACGTTTCAAGACCAAATCAGGGACGTCTTGAAAAAAGGGCAGGTCAAGAATACCCTAAACCGAAGAGCAAGTATGAAGGGATCAATGAAAGTGGACGAAGCGAAACAAGTATGTAAGGATCGTAGCAAGTGGAAAGAAGTGGTCTCTGCCTACCCCTACGGGAAAGAGGCGTGATTATATGTTTTACCATCTTACGGGCCCTGTCTTACGTTAGGTGGTAATCTCCATACACACCTATCAGCCATCATGACCTATCTGGAACTATGTGACTACAAAAACTTACGGTTGGCTATTACTACTCAACCCATAAATAAATAAATGCTCTTCGGGCCTCCTCAAATTACCTGAAGGATAAATAGCCTACTATGCCACGCTAGCTAAACGGGTTGGCATAGTGTTTCTAATCAAGTTTTCCTTCTTTTACAGCTCGATTTTCGGCCATGTCATTTCCTTTTTTCGCCTCTTATATCACCCTCAGCACCGAATGGAACGGAAACGGAAAGGTTGTCAGATCGTTGGCACTAATTCTGAAATGCATGTCGTGGGTTCGATCCCAGCACGGAAGAAATATTTGTACGACCTACAAGTATTTGTTCCGGGTCTGGGTGTTTTCTATCTTAAATTTGTATGTGTTTACAAAAAAAAATTACATAAGTAGTTTATCATCCATCTCGTTACCATAACACATGCATTAAGTTGCTTAGCTTGGGACGAGATGGCGTTGTGTGAAATGTCCAAAGATATTTTATTTTTTATTTTATACTAGCTGTACCCGCGACTTCGTCCGCGTGGAATTTAAAAAAAGTTAATTAGTTCATTAATATTTTTTTTTGGTTTTTGCATTTATTTTAATTATCATTTATTTTCAGTTTTTGTTGGCTTATTTATCGAATCTTCTTTGATATTGAGATTGTGAATATCATCATAAATACTAAGTATTAAAGTTTCAGTGTCCACCACAACCTAACAAAGACTGGTAGGAAGTTCTATATCATGATTACTATTGACTTCTAGACACTTTCCCTCTCCAACATCAAGAAGAATTTTACTAAATTCTGAATCAGCTGAATGATGTGCTCTCATGTTTTGTTTTAAATTAAGTTTTTAACAATGTCTCCAAAGTACTAAACGTTTTAGACGGAACAAACAGACAGACAGACAAAATTAAAAAAAATTATTTTGGTCTATTTGCTGTTTAAACATACTTACGCATTTAGTAAAAAGTTGTTTTTTTATTATTACAATCAGACACTCCAATTTTATTTATTTCTATAGAAGATGTATAGACTAAATAAAAGTAGCCTAAGTTACTCCTTATATCATCAGCTACCTATAGGTGAAAGTCCCGTCAAAATCAGTCCAGCTGTTCCAGAGATTAGCCGGAACAAACAGACAGACAGACAGACAGACGGACAGACAGACAAAAATTTAAAAATATTTTATTTTGGTCTATGTGCTGTGTATACAGACTTACGCATTTAGTAAAAAGTTGTTATTTTATTATTACAAACAGACACTCCAATTTTATTAATTTGTATGTATAGAAGATGTATAGACTAAATAAAGTAGCCTAAGTTACTCCTTATATCATCAGCTACCTATCAGTGAAAGTCCCGTCAAAATCGGTCCAGCCGTTCCAGAGATTAGCCGGAACAAACAGACAGACAGACAGATAGACAGACGGACAGACAGACAAAAATTAAAAAAAAATGTTATTTTGGTCTATGTGCTGTGTATACAGACTTACGCATTTAGTAAAAAGTTGTTATTTTATTATTACAAACAGACACTCCAATTTTATTTATTTGTATAGATGTATAGATGTGCTGTGTATACAGACTTACGCATTTATTTATTTGTATAGATGTATAGACTAAATAAAAGTAGCCTAAGTTACTCCTTATATCATCAGCTACCTATCGGTGAAAGTCCCGTCAAAATCGGTCCAGCCGTTCCAGAGATTAGCCGGAACAAACAGACAGACAGACAGACAGACAGACGGACAGACAGACAAAAATTAAAAAAAATGTTATTTTGGTCTATGTGCTGTGTATACAGACTTACGCATTTAGTAAAAAGTTGTTATTTTATTATTACAAACAGACACTCCAATTTTATTTATTTGTATAGATGTGCTGTGTACACAGACTTACGCATTTATTTATTTGTATAGGTATAGACTAAATAAAAGTAGCCTAAGTTACTCTTTATATCATCAGCCACCTATCGGTGAAAGTCCGGTCAAAATCGGTCCAGCTGTTCCAGAGATTAGCCGGAACAAACAGACAGACAGACAGACAGACAGACAGACGGACAGACAGACAAAAATTAAAAAAATGTTATTTTGGTCTATGTGCTGTGTATACAGACTTACGCATTTAGTAAAAAGTTGTTATTTTATTATTACAAACAGACACTCCAATTTTATTTATTTGTATAGAAGATGTGCTGTGTACACAGACTTACGCATTTATTTATTTGTATAGATGTATAGACTAAATAAAAGTAGCCTAAGTTACTCCTTATATCATCAGCTACCTATCGGTGAAAGTCCCGTCAAAATCGGTCCAGCTGTTCCAGAGATTAGCCGGAACAAACAGACAGACAGACAGACGGACAGACAGACAAAAATTTAAAAAAATGTTATTTTGGTCTATGTGCTGTGTATACAGACTTACGCATTTAGTAAAAAGTTGTTATTTTATTATTACAAACAGACACTCCAATTTTATTTATTTGTATAGATGTGCTGTGTACACAGACTTACGCATTTATTTATTTGTATAGGTATAGACTAAATAAAAGTAGCCTAAGTTACTCTTTATATCATCAGCTACCTATCGGTGAAAGTCCGGTCAAAATCGGTCCAGCTGTTCCAGAGATTAGCCGGAACAAACAGACAGACAGACAGACAGACAGACAGACGGACAGACAGACAAAAATTAAAAAAATGTTATTTTGGTCTATGTGCTGTGTATACAGACTTACGCATTTAGTAAAAAGTTGTTATTTTATTATTACAAACAGACACTCCAATTTTATTTATTTGTATAGAAGATGTGCTGTGTACACAGACTTACGCATTTATTTATTTGTATAGATGTATAGACTAAATAAAAGTAGCCTAAGTTACTCCTTATATCATCAGCTACCTATCGGTGAAAGTCCCGTCAAAATCGGTCCAGCTGTTCCAGAGATTAGCCGGAACAAACAGACAGACAGACAGACGGACAGACAGACAAAAATTTAAAAAAATGTTATTTTGGTCTATGTGCTGTGTATACAGACTTACGCATTTAGTAAAAAGTTGTTATTTTATTATTACAAACAGACACTCCAATTTTATTTATTTGTATAGATGTATAGATGTATAGATGTGCTGTGTACACAGACTTACGCATTTATTTATTTGTAAAGATGTATAGACTAAATAAAAGTAGCCTAAGTTACTCCTTATATCATCAGCTACCTATCGGTGAAAGTCCCGTCAAAATCGGTCCAGCTGTTCCAGAGATTAGCCGGAACAAACAGACAGACAGACAGACAGACAGACGGACAGACAGACAAAAATTAAAAAAAATGTTATTTTGGTCTATGTGCTGTGTATACAGACTTACGCATTTAGTAAAAAGTTGTTATTTTATTATTACAAACAGACACTCCAATTTTATTTATTTGTATAGATGTATAGAAGATGTGCTGTGTACACAGACTTACGCATTTATTTATTTGTATAGATGTATAGACTAAATAAAAGTAGCCTAAGTTACTCCTTATATCATCAGCTACCTATCGGTGAAAGTCCCGTCAAAATCGGTCCAGCTGTTCCAGAGATTAGCCGGAACAAACAGACAGACAGACAGACAGACGGACAGACAAACAAAAATTAAAAAAAAATGTTATTTTGGTCTATGTGCTGTGTATACAGACTTACGCATTTGGTAAAAAGTTGTTATTTTAGTATTACAAACAGACACTCCAATTTTATTTATTTGTATAGATGTATAGATGTGCTGTGTATACAGACTTACGCATTTATTTATTTGTATAGATGTATAGACTAAATAAAAGTAGCCTAAGTTACTCCTTATATCATCAGCTACCTATCGGTGAAAGTCCCGTCAAAATCGGTCCAGCCGTTCCAGAGATTAGCCGGAACAAACAGACAGACAGACAGACAGACAGACGGACAGACAGACAAAAATTTAAAAATATTTTATTTTGGTCTATGTGCTGTGTATACAGACTTACGCATTTAATAAAAAGTTGTTATTTTATTATTACAAACAGACACTCCAATTTTATTTATTTGTATAGATATAGATGTATAGATGTGCTGTGTACACAGACTTACGCATTTATTTATTTGTATAGATGTATAGACTAAATAAAAGTAGCCTAAGTTACTCCTTATATCATCAGCTACCTATCGGTGAAAGTCCCGTCAAAATCGGTCCAGCTGTTCCAGAGATTAGCCGGAACAAACAGACAGACAGACAGACAGACGGACAGACAGACAAAAATTAAAAAAAATGTTATTTTGGTCTATGTGCTGTGTATACAGACTTACGCATTTAGTAAAAAGTTGTTATTTTATTATTACAAACAGACACTCCAATTTTATTTATTTGTATAGATGTATAGATGTGCTGTGTATACAGACTTACGCATTTATTTATTTGTATAGATGTATAGACTAAATAAAAGTAGCCTAAGTTACTCCTTATATCATCAGCTACCTATCGGTGAAAGTCCCGTCAAAATCGGTCCAGCCGTTCCAGAGATTAGCCGGAACAAACAGACAGACAGACAGACAGACAGACAGACGGACAGACAGACAAAAATTTAAAAATATTTTAATTTTGGTCTATGTGCTGTGTATACAGACTTACGCATTTAATAAAAAGTTGTTATTTTATTATTACAAACAGACACTCCAATTTTATTTATTTGTATAGATGTGCTGTGTACACAGACTTACGCATTTATTTATTTGTATAGATGTATAGACTAAATAAAAGTAGCCTAAGTTACTCCTTATATCATCAGCTACCTATCGGTGAAAGTCCCGTCAAATTCGGTCCATCTGTTCCAGAGATTAGCCGGAACAAACAGACAGACAGACAGACAGACGGACAGACAGACAAAAATTAAAAAAAATGTTATTTTGGTCTATGTGCTGTGTATACAGACTTACGCATTTAGTAAAAAGTTGTTATTTTATTATTACAAACAGACACTCCAATTTTATTTATTTGTATAGATGTATAGATGTGCTGTGTATACAGACTTACGCATTTATTTATTTGTATAGATGTATAGACTAAATAAAAGTAGCCTAAGTTACTCCTTATATCATCAGCTACCTATCGGTGAAAGTCCCGTCAAATTCGGTCCATCTGTTCCAGAGATTAGCCGGAACAAACAGACAGACAGACAGACAGACGGACAGACAGACAAAAATTAAAAAAAATGTTATTTTGGTCTATGTGCTGTGTATACAGACTTACGCATTTAGTAAAAAGTTGTTATTTTATTATTACAAACAGACACTCCAATTTTATTAATTTGTATGTATAGAAGATGTATAGACTAAATAAAGTAGCCTAAGTTACTCCTTATATCATCAGCTACCTATCAGTGAAAGTCCCGTCAAAATCGGTCCAGCCGTTCCAGAGATTAGCCGGAACAAACAGACAGACAGACAGACAGACAGACAGACGGACAGACAGACAAAAATTAAAAAAATGTTATTTTGGTCTATGTGCTGTGTATACAGACTTACGCATTTAGTAAAAAGTTGTTATTTTATTATTACAAACAGACACTCCAATTTTATTTATTTGTATAGAAGATGTGCTGTGTACACAGACTTACGCATTTATTTATTTGTATAGATGTATAGACTAAATAAAAGTAGCCTAAGTTACTCCTTATATCATCAGCTACCTATCGGTGAAAGTCCCGTCAAAATCGGTCCAGCCGTTCCAGAGATTAGCCGGAACAAACAGACAGACAGACAGACAGACAGACGGACAGACAGACAAAAATTAAAAAAAATGTTATTTTGGTCTATGTGCTGTGTATACAGACTTACGCATTTAGTAAAAAGTTGTTATTTTATTATTACAAACAGACACTCCAATTTTATTTATTTGTATAGATGTGCTGTGTACACAGACTTACGCATTTATTTATTTGTATAGGTATAGACTAAATAAAAGTAGCCTAAGTTACTCTTTATATCATCAGCTACCTATCGGTGAAAGTCCGGTCAAAATCGGTCCAGCTGTTCCAGAGATTAGCCGGAACAAACAGACAGACAGACAGACAGACAGACAGACGGACAGACAGACAAAAATTAAAAAAATGTTATTTTGGTCTATGTGCTGTGTATACAGACTTACGCATTTAGTAAAAAGTTGTTATTTTATTATTACAAACAGACACTCCAATTTTATTTATTTGTATAGATGTATAGATGTGCTGTGTATACAGACTTACGCATTTATTTATTTGTATAGATGTATAGACTAAATAAAAGTAGCCTAAGTTACTCCTTATATCATCAGCTACCTATCGGTGAAAGTCCCGTCAAAATCGGTCCAGCCGTTCCAGAGATTAGCCGGAACAAACAGACAGACAGACAGACAGACAGACAGACGGACAGACAGACAAAAATTTAAAAATATTTTATTTTGGTCTATGTGCTGTGTATACAGACTTACGCATTTAATAAAAAGTTGTTATTTTATTATTACAAACAGACACTCCAATTTTATTTATTTGTATAGATGTGCTGTGTACACAGACTTACGCATTTATTTATTTGTATAGATGTATAGACTAAATAAAAGTAGCCTAAGTTACTCCTTATATCATCAGCTACCTATCGGTGAAAGTCCCGTCAAATTCGGTCCATCTGTTCCAGAGATTAGCCGGAACAAACAGACAGACAGACAGACAGACGGACAGACAGACAAAAATTAAAAAAAATGTTATTTTGGTCTATGTGCTGTGTATACAGACTTACGCATTTAGTAAAAAGTTGTTATTTTATTATTACAAACAGACACTCCAATTTTATTTATTTGTATAGATGTATAGATGTGCTGTGTATACAGACTTACGCATTTATTTATTTGTATAGATGTATAGACTAAATAAAAGTAGCCTAAGTTACTCCTTATATCATCAGCTACCTATCGGTGAAAGTCCCGTCAAATTCGGTCCATCTGTTCCAGAGATTAGCCGGAACAAACAGACAGACAGACAGACAGACGGACAGACAGACAAAAATTAAAAAAAATGTTATTTTGGTCTATGTGCTGTGTATACAGACTTACGCATTTAGTAAAAAGTTGTTATTTTATTATTACAAACAGACACTCCAATTTTATTAATTTGTATGTATGTATAGAAGATGTATAGACTAAATAAAGTAGCCTAAGTTACTCCTTATATCATCAGCTACCTATCAGTGAAAGTCCCGTCAAAATCGGTCCAGCCGTTCCAGAGATTAGCCGGAACAAACAGACAGACAGACAGACAGACAGACAGACGGACAGACAGACAAAAATTAAAAAAATGTTATTTTGGTCTATGTGCTGTGTATACAGACTTACGCATTTAGTAAAAAGTTGTTATTTTATTATTACAAACAGACACTCCAATTTTATTTATTTGTATAGAAGATGTGCTGTGTACACAGACTTACGCATTTATTTATTTGTATAGATGTATAGACTAAATAAAAGTAGCCTAAGTTACTCCTTATATCATCAGCTACCTATCGGTGAAAGTCCCGTCAAAATCGGTCCAGCCGTTCCAGAGATTAGCCGGAACAAACAGACAGACAGACAGACAGACAGACGGACAGACAGACAAAAATTAAAAAAAATGTTATTTTGGTCTATGTGCTGTGTATACAGACTTACGCATTTAGTAAAAAGTTGTTATTTTATTATTACAAACAGACACTCCAATTTTATTTATTTGTATAGATGTGCTGTGTACACAGACTTACGCATTTATTTATTTGTATAGGTATAGACTAAATAAAAGTAGCCTAAGTTACTCTTTATATCATCAGCTACCTATCGGTGAAAGTCCGGTCAAAATCGGTCCAGCTGTTCCAGAGATTAGCCGGAACAAACAGACAGACAGACAGACAGACAGACAGACGGACAGACAGACAAAAATTAAAAAAATGTTATTTTGGTCTATGTGCTGTGTATACAGACTTACGCATTTAGTAAAAAGTTGTTATTTTATTATTACAAACAGACACTCCAATTTTATTTATTTGTATAGAAGATGTGCTGTGTACACAGACTTACGCATTTATTTATTTGTATAGATGTATAGACTAAATAAAAGTAGCCTAAGTTACTCCTTATATCATCAGCTACCTATCGGTGAAAGTCCCGTCAAAATCGGTCCAGCTGTTCCAGAGATTAGCCGGAACAAACAGACAGACAGACAGACGGACAGACAGACAAAAATTTAAAAAAATGTTATTTTGGTCTATGTGCTGTGTATACAGACTTACGCATTTAGTAAAAAGTTGTTATTTTATTATTACAAACAGACACTCCAATTTTATTTATTTGTATAGATGTGCTGTGTACACAGACTTACGCATTTATTTATTTGTATAGGTATAGACTAAATAAAAGTAGCCTAAGTTACTCTTTATATCATCAGCTACCTATCGGTGAAAGTCCGGTCAAAATCGGTCCAGCTGTTCCAGAGATTAGCCGGAACAAACAGACAGACAGACAGACAGACAGACAGACGGACAGACAGACAAAAATTAAAAAAATGTTATTTTGGTCTATGTGCTGTGTATACAGACTTACGCATTTAGTAAAAAGTTGTTATTTTATTATTACAAACAGACACTCCAATTTTATTTATTTGTATAGAAGATGTGCTGTGTACACAGACTTACGCATTTATTTATTTGTATAGATGTATAGACTAAATAAAAGTAGCCTAAGTTACTCCTTATATCATCAGCTACCTATCGGTGAAAGTCCCGTCAAAATCGGTCCAGCTGTTCCAGAGATTAGCCGGAACAAACAGACAGACAGACAGACGGACAGACAGACAAAAATTTAAAAAAATGTTATTTTGGTCTATGTGCTGTGTATACAGACTTACGCATTTAGTAAAAAGTTGTTATTTTATTATTACAAACAGACACTCCAATTTTATTTATTTGTATAGATGTATAGATGTATAGATGTGCTGTGTACACAGACTTACGCATTTATTTATTTGTAAAGATGTATAGACTAAATAAAAGTAGCCTAAGTTACTCCTTATATCATCAGCTACCTATCGGTGAAAGTCCCGTCAAAATCGGTCCAGCTGTTCCAGAGATTAGCCGGAACAAACAGACAGACAGACAGACAGACAGACGGACAGACAGACAAAAATTAAAAAAAATGTTATTTTGGTCTATGTGCTGTGTATACAGACTTACGCATTTAGTAAAAAGTTGTTATTTTATTATTACAAACAGACACTCCAATTTTATTTATTTGTATAGATGTATAGATGTATAGAAGATGTGCTGTGTACACAGACTTACGCATTTATTTATTTGTATAGATGTATAGACTAAATAAAAGTAGCCTAAGTTACTCCTTATATCATCAGCTACCTATCGGTGAAAGTCCCGTCAAAATCGGTCCAGCTGTTCCAGAGATTAGCCGGAACAAACAGACAGACAGACAGACAGACGGACAGACAAACAAAAATTAAAAAAAAATGTTATTTATTTATTTATTTATTTATTTATTTATTTCATGAGCACACCAACAACATAAATTACACTGCCATTAATAAGATGACAAACAAGAATTATACATTAATATAGTAATTATGTTAATTACAGGTATGCATAGCATTTAATTATAGAAGAAATAAGCACAGAGTTGTGATTAGACAATTTAAGTGCAAATGTTAAGCAAAATTAAATTAAATTACTTAATGGATATATATACCTACTTAAAAATAATTAGATGAGGAAAAAAATATTAATATAAAAAATAATAATAATAACTCAAAAACTGGGGTTAATTATACTTATTACTAATTTACAAAGTTACAAATTAAGATAATTGAGAATAATAAATCAGCAAGTCGTTCAGGATCGATTACTGAGCATCTAATAATAAGTAGTTCTTCCTTAATGTCCTTCTGTATGAGGTATATGCCATATGAAATAAATCAAGAGCATCTCCCATTTTTTCACATAAACCATTATAGAGTCTTATCATGCGGATAAAGGGGCTGTTAAGGGATGTATTAAGTGTGGCATATGGCACATCGAACACAGGAGTGTGTCGTAGCGATCGCTGCGTTACTCTAAAATGAACATAGTCAATCAGGGGAGCATCGGTAGCGCCATTTACTATCTTGTGAAGTGTAAGTAGGTCGGCAATATTACGTCTCTCTTGCAAACTTGACAATCCGAAATGGATCAGACGGTCTGTGTATTCCGGGATAGTTATTCTAATACCGTTTTTTATACATAAATATCTGAGAAAGCGACATTGGACTGATTCTACTTTATCAATGTTATTTTGGTCTATGTGCTGTGTATACAGACTTACGCATTTGGTAAAAAGTTGTTATTTTAGTATTACAAACAGACACTCCAATTTTATTTATTTGTATAGATGTATAGATGTGCTGTGTATACAGACTTACGCATTTATTTATTTGTATAGATGTATAGACTAAATAAAAGTAGCCTAAGTTACTCCTTATATCATCAGCTACCTATCGGTGAAAGTCCCGTCAAAATTGGTCCAGCCGTTCCAGAGATTAGCCGGAACAAACAGACAGACAGACAGACAGACAGACGGACAGACAGACAAAAATTTAAAAATATTTTATTTTGGTCTATGTGCTGTGTATACAGACTTACGCATTTAATAAAAAGTTGTTATTTTATTATTACAAACAGACACTCCAATTTTATTTATTTGTATAGATATAGATGTATAGATGTGCTGTGTACACAGACTTACGCATTTATTTATTTGTATAGATGTATAGACTAAATAAAAGTAGCCTAAGTTACTCCTTATATCATCAGCTACC
The DNA here is from genome assembly GCA_905475355.2 of Clostera curtula. Taxonomy (NCBI): domain Eukaryota; kingdom Metazoa; phylum Arthropoda; class Insecta; order Lepidoptera; family Notodontidae; genus Clostera; species Clostera curtula. Next base: position 15,743,050 of record FR997808.1, on the reverse strand, counting down.
TATCGGTGAAAGTCCCGTCAAAATCGGTCCAGCTGTTCCAGAGATTAGCCGAAACAAACAGACAGACAGACAGACAGACGGACAGACAGACAAAAATTAAAAAAAATGTTATTTTGGTCTATGTGCTGTGTATACAGACTTACGCATTTAGTAAAAAGTTGTTATTTTATTATTACAAACAGACACTCCAATTTTATTTATTTGTATAGATGTATAGATGTGCTGTGTATACAGACTTACGCATTTATTTATTTGTATAGATGTATAGACTAAATAAAAGTAGCCTAAGTTACTCCTTATATCATCAGCTACCTATCGGTGAAAGTCCCGTCAAAATCGGTCCAGCCGTTCCAGAGATTAGCCGGAACAAACAGACAGACAGACAGACAGACAGACAGACGGACAGACAGACAAAAATTTAAAAATATTTTATTTTGGTCTATGTGCTGTGTATACAGACTTACGCATTTAATAAAAAGTTGTTATTTTATTATTACAAACAGACACTCCAATTTTATTTATTTGTATAGATGTGCTGTGTACACAGACTTACGCATTTATTTATTTGTATAGATGTATAGACTAAATAAAAGTAGCCTAAGTTACTCCTTATATCATCAGCTACCTATCGGTGAAAGTCCCGTCAAATTCGGTCCATCTGTTCCAGAGATTAGCCGGAACAAACAGACAGACAGACAGACAGACGGACAGACAGACAAAAATTAAAAAAAATGTTATTTTGGTCTATGTGCTGTGTATACAGACTTACGCATTTAGTAAAAAGTTGTTATTTTATTATTACAAACAGACACTCCAATTTTATTTATTTGTATAGATGTATAGATGTGCTGTGTATACAGACTTACGCATTTATTTATTTGTATAGATGTATAGACTAAATAAAAGTAGCCTAAGTTACTCCTTATATCATCAGCTACCTATCGGTGAAAGTCCCGTCAAAATCGGTCCATCTGTTCCAGAGATTAGCCGGAACAAACAGACAGACAGACAGACAGACGGACAGACAGACAAAAATTAAAAAAAATGTTATTTTGGTCTATGTGCTGTGTATACAGACTTACGCATTTAGTAAAAAGTTGTTATTTTATTATTACAAACAGACACTCCAATTTTATTTATTTGTATAGATGGTAGAGGTGCGAGATAATAAGTACAAAAGATCCAGACTGATCGAAGTAACCGGCTTAAGATAAAGATAAAATCCTACTTAATAATAGTATCGTGAAAGTTTGTAAGAATATTTGTTATTCTTTCACGCAAAAACTACTGAACGGATGTTTATTATACTACAATAACATAGCTTACACATCAGAAAGGCCATTTTTTTTTTAATATTGTGTGAATTATCCAAAACTAGCGGCCCGTCCCGGCTTCGCACGGGTGTCCTTTTTTCTGGCAATTAAAATATATATAATATTATTATAATATATTTTTTATAATCGGTCCAGTACTTTTTGTGCCATTTCGTCTTAAACATACATACAAATGTTCCCTCTTTATAATATTAGTATAGATATAACAATAAATTTCAAGTAAGCACGGACGAAACCGTGGGGCGCAGCAACTGATAAAATAATGCTGGAGAATCATAACAAAATCCTAATTGAAACGTACGTGACTTGGAGATTTAAATGTCTTATTTTCAACCAAAACACTTCCCCTTCATAGCAGCTTAGCTGCCAAATAGAAATCGAACGGCAGTTTAGCCCTTATATTCCAGAGGTTCTCGTTAATAAAATAAAAGGGATTTACGAAGAAGGACCCTCCGAGATCCTTTTATAAGGGCAGATTAGCGACCCCGAATTGTTGACGTCTCGTCTGAAAATTCGTTTTTTTCACTGACTTCAAAAAAGAGAACGTTCTCTGTGATTTTTTTTTACATAAGCAGGCTTACGTTTGACTTCAATCTCACTTGATACACCGAATCGAATTGGTGTTGGTTCCAGATGGCCAATCTAAATTTAAATAAATTTTATTGAAATCAGTTCTTTAATTTAACAGAAATCGTAAAATAATTAAGTGATTAACAAAACTTTGTAACTTTGCAAATTATTTTGGCGATATTTTTATTCGAGTCATTTACAAAACATGAATTTATTTTCACTAAAAACAACAAAAAAATACACTTTTAAGGTGATTGCTCCAGGGTAGCCCGCGAAATTCAAATTTTCTTAAGTTTTTTGCAATTTGCAGGTCAGTGCTGGGTTGTATGTTGATTAAAATATTATTCGCGGCTGTAAGACGTATGTAGTTATAGAATTATTATCATCAAAATCATCAATACAAACCTCCAAGCTCATAAAGGTGCAAGAAAAACTTTTTCTACGTCAAAGTCATTCTCGCACCTTTATGAGCTTGGAGGGTTGTATTGATGAGTTTGATGATTATAACTCTGTAACTACATACGTCTTACAGCCGCGAATCAAATGTTCATCATCATACAACTTAGCACTGGCCTGCAAATTGCAAAAATCGTAAGAAAATTTGAATTTCGCGGGCTAGCCTGGAGCAATCACCCACAAAAAATTTAAACCTTCTTCAAAATGTTACCAAATCAAATCAATTAAAAATGTTTTTGTGTCGATTATTAAATATGCTTACGAATGCTTTCAAATAGACAGAATAAAAAATACACCAATAAAAAAATATTTAGTCTTTACCATCGGTTCGAAATGAAATTACACAGAGAAGACCTGTCAAGTTTTAAGTGCTTTTTTTAAGTAGGTTTACAGTTTTGGTTTAAAAGTCTTAAATGAATTTAGTACGAGGACTGAAATGTGAGGACGCGATTTAAGTGGAAGACGAAACTGAGGCGGAGCGGTGAATGAAAAATGTACCACGATGATGGCATTAAGCTTACGGCTCACTTGATAAGAAGCGATTATCGTGGCCAATGTACGCCTGCAAAACCACAGCCTAGTGAATTCAATCTGCTTGTTAAAATCTTCTACTCGGCCCATAAAATACCCAATGCTGAGTCTGGCCTTCGCCGACTACATGGAGGGTAATTAGCCTACTGTGTCACACTGGCCAGACGAGTTGGCACAGGGTTTGTGTCAAGCTTCCCTTCTCTTGCGGCTAGGTGATATATCTGCCTCTTGCGTTCCTTTAGTCGCCTTACGACGCCCATAGGATGGAATGGGGTGGTGACACTATGTATTCTAAATCCGTCACCACACGTCAAGCTCTGCTTATTGTTGGATGGGTATCCATCATGCGCTGTTGGAGTTAACCTGCAGTTCAATGAGCTTAACCTAAAGTTTAATTGAATTTCACGTTATCCGCATTTATTTTACTGTTGAACTAGTATGTTTCAATACGTATATGGGCTTACAATCAAAATGTTATTTATTCGAATAAATTTTGAAGAACACTTTCAAATAAAATAATAAAAAGGCTGGCCACATATGAAATTTAGTTGAATATTGCACGCACTGTGATCGTTAGCAATGTTGCCAGCAACTGTATTGCAGCCATACCGATACTAAAACTAATGCTATCATATAAAATAGTACGTACCTTCATCAATCCGATTCGATGTTCATATACACAGAATCAAAAACACAATGCGTTCTAAAAAACAAAACATGGCAAAAACGCGCGAAACTCCGCAATCGATTAAACGTGGAGACACAACCACCCTCAACAACGTCTGTACGATGACTGGGGATACCAAATAGGTTTTTCGGAGAATTGGGGCTAAACACAAGAGATGCGGGATAAATTTGAACCTCCCTTTAACTCATGTGTGCCTGGTACTAAGCTGTAATTGTATTCAATCTGGTAAACGTGAAGCTAGGTGGACGGTGTAGATAAAGGTCATTTATTAGGCTTGTTGTGACAGCTGGTTTATGTCAAAAGGTCGGGTTCAAATTAAGGTTCAAAGAAAAGGGAATGCTGTTCATGATTTACTGTATATGTTTAGCCAACGTATTTTAAGAGGTGCTAGGTTTTTATGAAAGTGACGGATTTAGAATATAAAGTGTCACAACCCCATTCCACACTGAGGGTATTGTAAGAGCGAGCAAAGAGAAGGAAACCTTGATACGAAACCCTGTGCCGACCGGTCTCGCAAGCCGTAGGCTAATTACCCTCCATGTAATGGGTGGAGGCTTGACTCAGCATTGTGTCATATAAGGGCTGATTACTTGACCAGGTTTTCGATTTGATTCCACCATCTCCTTTCCATCATCGGACATCCAGGCGTGGGGAGCGACTTCATTCTTATGCTGTTGAAATTCCACATATTCGCACGAAGCGTTTCGCTTCCTCGTTCTTGATGCGGACTGCTAAGGAGTGGAATTCGCTTCCTGCGTCTGTATTTCCAAGTAAATATGACTTGGATGCCTTCAAGTCTGGAGTGAATAAATAGGCGTTTACCGTCCCAGCGGGTTACACCGTCGGCCTCATCGTCACTTACCATAGTTAGAGGTCAACCGCTGGTCAGTTGATGATAATAATAAAAAAAAAGAATGGTCCAAAGTCTGGTTTTCAACTCTGATTCCAAAATACGCTACTTAAAAAAGCCAATAAATTTACAAGGCTATGTATATCATTCAGTTATCTAGAGCAGACGGACGTGTGAGATCATTGACCCATATAAGCTTGTTCAAAGCTCACTGCAAACTTTTAAGAAAATGCACACGCCCCAAAGTTTTACCTCTAAGTGGGTTATGTGTGCCAGTTGCGCTTATTTCTTCTTCTTCTTTAAATTGCTCAATAAAGGAATCCTATAAAAGTTTTTATATCCCATAAATGGCCAATGAGTTTAGCCATTTGTGGGAGCTAATTTTGAGAATGGAACAACAGGTGGGAGATTTCGGTGATGAGCTTATTCTTATTGGGGAGATATTTCTGTTTGGGAGAAAAATAACATTTGCGATTTCTAGCACCTAAGGGTCGGTCACATCTGATGGAAAATGCGTCGCGTATGATCGGTCGCGTAACGCCAAAGCAGACAAATGTATGATAAAACATTCAACCTTTCACACCTAACCGATGATACGTTAGTGCGTCGAGCGTACAGCGTCTTAAGAGCGTCAGATGTGAACCGACCCTAAATAAAGTTTTTAATTTTATATAGTTACTACTTTTCTTTAGTTCTTTCTTTATTTTTGGATTAGTATCTTCATAAAATTTTGTTGGTATTTTAAGTGTGTTATTTTAAGCTTTAGTCATAATTTTGATATATTTATTTAACTGTGTGTATGTATTAGCGCAATAGTTATTTGTGCAACAAGAGAGCAAAGTCGTTTTTTGCTGCGAGTGCTGATATTGAATCCCGAGTAAGCGAAGGAATCAATGATTGAATCACGAGCGTAGCGAGTGATTCTAAAGTTGATTCCTGAGTGCTGCGAGGGATTCAAAGGCACGAGATGCGAAAAATTTTGCTCTCGTGTAACACACATAACTTTTCACTTCAGCAGCGAGAACACTATAGGAAATGAAATATATTACGTAACATTTTTGTAACTATAATTAAATATTTTTAAGTTAAATATCAGTTTTTTAAGCAGTAAATACTTTAGTTTAAATACAACAATAAGTTAAAAATTCAATGAATTACAATAAAAGATATAATTATCATTTTTGCTAAATTTCTTTAGTTAGTACGAACGTGTTTGTCTTTGAGGTCGAATTAAAAATCGGAGTAACCCCATAACGAACTCCTTTCATCCAATCGAACTGTTAAAAGTACGTCTAGTTTGTATTTAATCAAATATAGTTCCCATAATATTGCTCTATCAATTTAATATTTATAATCTTTACTTTAATACTTTGTATTGTTTTCTATAGCGCTACCTGCTAACATTTAACTTCATAACTCTAACGCAACTTATAACCAATTAATTTAACTTTCATAATCACACGAAATTTCTAACACAACACACTTGTCATTGGCAAAATCATCGGTATAACGATGGAAGCCAAAACCTAAATGAAGAAGAAGAAGAAAAATCGGAGCTGTTGGTACTGGCCACTTGGTCTTTGTCTCTCTCTCTCTTTTCTATTGGCGGGAAAGAGATAGTGTCAATGTTTCGAATTAGAATTAAAAAGTTACTTTGTCTCACTCAGTGGGCAAAATCGCATTTTGTCCACTGTTTTCAGTGGGCAAAACCTCCATGTTTGAACTACTGAAGTGAAAAATAAGTTTATGCTAAACTGTAACAGGGGTTAGCTGAAAAACAGTGTTGTGCCGATGGCACAGCTTATATTGAGGTAATGTCCTGCCGCACATGCTAACATTATATACTTCACTATAAATTTTCCAATAGTTTTAAGAAAATGTGTGGAAAATAAATGGTTTAAATGGTAAAATGGTAAATAAAATGCTTTTTATGCGAAAAAACTTTACCAAAATAATTATTTTTTCAGCTATTTTTCAGTTCAGTACACAATTTTTCATAAGTTGGTGGCATGCAACGGTTGCTATTAGTGATAAGGCCACCAATTGTATGTGTTTTATATAATTTCTCCTGTAAGCCACGTGTATGCCGCAAATCATCATCACTACGTATATTATAAAACAAAGTTGCTGTCGTCTGTCCATCCCTATGTATGCTTAAATCTTTAAAACTGCGCAACGGATGTGAAAGCAGTTTTTTAGTAGATAGAGTAATTCAAGAGGATTTTTATATGTATAATACCTACATCCATATTATTGTAGAGAAACATCGATAAATTAAGAATTTCATCATTACACCCTTGCGTAGCTGGGGCGGGTCGCTAGTGTACAATCGTCGTCGTTTCAGCCCATAAATGACCCACTACTGAGTCGGCCCTCCTCCAAATACATGGAGGGAAATTAGCCTACTGGGCCTCGCTGGCAAGACGGGTTGGTACAGGGTTTGTATCAAGTATTCCTTCTCATACGGCTAGGTGATCTACCTCTTACGATCCTTTAGTCGCCTCTTACGACACTCTCAGGATAGTGTGGGTTGGTGGTATTGTGTATTACAATCTAGTGTTATTTATCTATCTATTTTGCCATGTGTCTGTTAATTTATTTGGAGTAAAAGGGCTTCTCATTCATACCAATACCGTGCAAGTACTCAGTTATTTACAATCGGCCGTAAACAACTAAGCCCGGAGGATCCTCCAGGGCGACATTCTTAGCATCCGCAGGGCCAAGGGACCCGGTCCCTATCCGACCTTTACGGATGCCTCATTAATTAATTGGCCCTTCAATTCCTGATAAATGTGTGCCTATTGTTGTGAGCATTTAAGTAGTCATCATTTCATCCCATAAATGACTAACTACTGAGTCGAGACTCTCACAGTCATGGAGGGAAATCGGGCTCCCTGGCTGGGGTTTCTTCTCTTACGGCTAGTTGATCTGCTTCTTGTGTTCCTTTAGTCGCCTTATACGACACCCTCAGGATGACGTGCGTTGGTGACATTGTGTATTCCTAAACCAGAACGGACATGGAACACTATTTAATGGTTGGTTTACTACAACTACTAATAATACTACTCATACCCACTGCTAAGTCGGGCATGTTCGCATTACATGGAGTGAAAGCCTACAATGCCGCGCTGGCCTGATGGGTTGACACAGGATTTTGTTTCTCCTACGATACCCTTAGGATGGGATAGGGTTGTGAGACTATTATTCTAAACCCGTCACCACACGGAAAACACTATCTATCTATCTATCAGCCACAGAAGTCCACTGCTGAACATAGGCCTCCCCCATAGATTTCCACAATGTGCGATCTCGTGCAGACCGCATCCACCGACTCCCAGCGACCTTTAGAAGGTCGTCCGTCCACCTGGTTGGGGTCTTCCCACGCTCCTCTTTCCCATACGTGGACGCCACTCCAAGACTTTTATGCCCCAGCGGCCATCTGTTCTTCGGGCCACGTGGCCTGCCCATTGCCACTTCAACTGTGCAATCCTTCTAGCTACGTCGGTCACTCTAGTTCTTCTACGGATTTCCTCATTTCTGATTCTATCACGTAGAGTAACTCCGAGCATAGCTCTTTCCATTGCACGTTGGGTGACTCTCAGGAGCCTAATAAGTCCCATTGAACGCCCACGTCTTTGATCCGTATGTCATCGCTGGCAACACGCACTGTTCGAAGACTTTTGTCTTCAGACACTGAGGAATATTGGATGAGAAGATATGACGTAGCTTCCCGAACGCTGCCCAGCCGAGTTGGATTCGACGAGTGACCTCTTTCTCGAAGTTGGACTTACCTAATCGGACTAATTGTCCCAGGTATACATACTCGTCAACAACTTCGAGGAGAGAATTCCCAACAACAATCGGGTACGGTGCAACATGGACATTTGAAATGACTTTCGTCTTACCCATGTTCATCTCTAGACCCACTTGTTGAGAAACTCTATTGAGGCCTCCGAGCATTGTACTTAATTCCTGCAGCGACTCCGCTATCACCACAATATCATCCGCAATTCTCAGGTGAGTGAGGTATTCGCCGTTGATGTTGATGCCAAGTCCGTCCCAATCCAGCAGCTTGACACATCTTCCAATGCAGCGGTAAACAGTTTTGGAGAGATCACATCTCCTTGTCTCACTCCTCGCTGCAATTGGATAGGCTCAGTGCTCTGGTTCTGGATTCGAACTGACATAGAGGCATTTCTATACAGACACTTCAACACTTCGATGTATCGCTGATCAATACGGCACGGAAAACACTAGTTTACTTATAAATAAAGTAGGAAATAAGCTACCATCCTAAAAACCGAATAAATAAACATACGTAACTACATGTCCATACAAACATGTCTATAGTTCGTTCGTATTAAGAACGCAGTAAGTGTAGTGTGTTTTATATATTGAAAGGATAAAGTACAGGACAACATCGTTGAGTTCGAAAGTATGTATTCAACAGCTCATTGTGAACGTGACTTTCTAATTTGAAACGATTTGATTGGTTCAAATGAAAATACGAATGACGTCGAATTCAAATTTGTAATGAAGATAATACATCTGCAGTATGTTTAGATTTTCACTCAAGTATTCGACGTACACGCCCCAGGCAATCGAAACTTCATTTCACCGCTCCACATTTTAACCATTCACAGAACGTAATTGAGGAGGGAAAAAATATCGGAAATAAAAAAAATCAGCATCCCCATTTCGAGGCTTTCATTAACTCCAGCATTTGGGCCTTTAGAATTTTTCTCCTTACCTGTCTTTATTTACGCCACATCATTTTCGGGTTGAGTAATTTTTTTTTCGCATAATCACCAATCACTAATCAAATCTCCGTTCAATCATAATCTGAGGGTTTGCGGTCTTTGAATATTCATGCTCGAACAATTTGATCAGACCACAAATATTTACTTTCGAAAAATACTTTGTGGGCTGTGTAGCTAGCTTGTACTTGCAATAGCTGTAATATTAGGCCCTGAAAAATAAGGTATTGTTATGCTAATAATATTTGTCTCATACCCATGTTACCGTAACTACCCGTTCTATACACGAAGTGATTCTCATCCGACTTCCAAAGCCCGAAAACACGTGAAAGTAGGATGAACAGGATTCGGCAGTCTCTTGCTTAGACCGTTTTTACATTGACTTCATGAAACGAGTTACGTACCCTCCAAAGCTTGGAAGAAGTCGGAATTTGAAAGTAGATGGAAACCCACGTATTAACCTGAGCTTAGCAGAGCCTGACGCCGGTCTGTTCGGGACTTCAAATTTGTGATTGTGTCATACATATGATTGTGAATGCACATAAATACACGTATTTCAGATTTAATCGATTGAATATTTTTTATGTGAAAACTTCTATAGCGGCGTTAAGCACTTTTGGGATAGGTATAAAATGTCAAACTTGCATCAGGACACGTGACCTGATCAAAAATTCGTAAGACGGCTTCAAGACACGTGTCCTGATCGAACATTTGTAAGACGGAGGGAAAGTAGACCGCGCGCGGCGTAGGAGAGGAAGTAATACATTGATAATAAATAATTGTAATCGTTCTGAAGTTTAATTATTTTATGTAATATTAACTACAATATAGTTAATATTTTGTATTTTGTGTATTTTATAATATTATAATTTTGGCGTACGATAGCGCGATAAATAAATATTGTAATAATATAATATTTAATGTTTTAAAGTGTCTTACTGCCAAACTCCGCCATTTATTTGTCTTTGTCTAAACCAGAGGCACTGGCTCGGAGTCTGGGTGTCATTTCTATCTATAATATGTATGTATTTACAAAAAAAAAATGTATATAAGTAGTTTATCATCCATCTCGTTACCATAACACAAGCATTAAGTTGCTTAGCTTGGGACGAGATGGCGTTGTGTGAAATGTCCAAAGATATTTATTATTATTTATTATTGGTCTCAAATAAATATAAATTAAGTTCAGTACTTTCGTAAAAAAATTAAATAAGTTACGCACATTGATTTGTATGAACAGTAGATAGATATGCGTATTTCACCAATTTCGTTGAAGATCGACCTCTTTTTATTTATATGTATTTATTTTCACATACATGACTTGAGTTTTTTCATTACTGTAACAAACATTTTCCCAGTACTACACTGTGGTACTAGTTACGTAACCTAACAAAATCTGCCGAGCTCAGCTGTAACCTCTGACGGTACATTTGAATTGCAAACGCGGGTAACTCGCAAAGAAAACAAGACAATTAATTCTGAAACAGTGCCATCACGACGATGTTTAGTCAGTTAAGTAGAAGCGCTTGTCTAGCCCTGATTCGATATTGTGACAGTATGATGTATTTCCGTCGAGCGAAAGACCGGATATTCATCATCGTCATAACCGGTAAAAGACTCTGAGTTTGGCCAAATTCGTAGAGGTATGAATACACGACGAAGGCCATCAGCGAAGAGTGGCGGCGTGTTGTGAAGCTTGCCACCAACACCTGAAGCAAGACCGATACCAACAAAGAAGAAGAAATCAGCCTCCCCCTCCGACCGTGCTGCCGCCTTGTCACGTGAGGGCACTTGCCTGCCTTTAGGATCCGGTGCGGCCATACCAGCACTGGGTAGAGGCTAGACGAAGAGCAGCATACAGTGTCGTGGTGTTTCTTTGTACTCCGAGTCCCTCGGGAGCACACGGCGAAGTGGCGGGATGGTCCGACCCTGATCCATGGCCAACAGCGGGAGTGGATGATGCCACCGCTAATAGCAGCTGACCACTGTATGGAACAGACGCCATTACATATTAAAATTTAAGTTCATTGAGAATAAAAAAACACTTGTGTAATGTACTGCGCCACGCTGTGTGCGTGACATAGTTTCGCATGAATCTTCCTTATCTTAGCCTCAGTTTTCTACTTTGTACTTTCTACACTTTACGTGCAAAAGGTTAAGTTAAATAAGTATTCTAGATCCTGACTACGTACTGTCTACGTAGTTTTTAAGAATTCTACTACTAATATTCAGCCCATACATGACCAATTCCTGAGAGAGTACAGCCGAGCTAAGAGACATTGCTGGTGCAAACTCCGAGAGATACGGCCGAAATCCAAGTTTTCTGAAGTCTGTTCTTACGACACCCTCAGGACGAAATGGGGTGGCGACAAACATTCAACAGCCTAACAAAAAATATGGATTACGCTTATTGAAGTCGATTGTTTAAAGTCATTGCACATTGCATGCTATTCGCAATTGTTGGTTGTTCATTCAGTCACGACTACAGTAATGGCAAAATTGTGAGTGTCAATAAAATATAATGAAAAATTATTCTGTCATCGGACTTTTAGCGATTTTCCATAATTCAGGAATGACAAAGGGCATTGAAATCTATACTAATATATAAAGCTGCAGAGTTTGTTTGTTTGTTTATTTGTTTGTTTGTTTGAACGCGCTAATCTCAGGAACTACTTGTCCGATTTCAAAAAATCTTTCAGTATTAGATAGTCCATTTATCGAGGAAGGTTATAGGCTATATTTTATTTTCAAAAGAATTAGGGATCCGTATGAAAATTGCGATTTTGTAAACCAAGGTGTAAAATCGAAAACCTATTTATGCGTGCGCTGCAAAAACTATTGACAATAGAACAAAATGATGTACTACGGATTTGTAGGTCTTATAAAGATCTACAAAAAACTAATCTAACTATCATAGTTTAGTCACAATAACCGATTTTATGTTCATAAAAAATATGCACGGGTTCGAAGCCCACGCGGGCGAAGCCGCGCGCAAAAGCTAGTATGGTATAAAGAGTGTTGTTTTTTGTGTCGTTTATATGCTATTTATTTATTATATTATTACCTATACTAAGACTAAAACTAATAAAATGACTTGAAATAGAGATTAAATACATATATATTAATATTTTTATTTAAAATATGTATTTGTTTAAAATGTATCTTAGTAATGTATTGAAATATGTATAATAATAAATTAAATGTGAAATTTTATGAATGACGAAATTGTATCAAAAACTGTGGGCGGAAATATAGGCTAGTTTAAATAAAAATATATCGATTTATACACAATGCCTGTTACAACAGTAATTCGCTAGATAAAAGGAATTTTGCAAATACCGTTTCGAATGCACGATCCAATTTTAGGACAAAATCTCATAAAAACGCTACCTATATTACAATGTTCATTCAAACACTATTGCGCTCCGCTTCTGTTGCAAATAGTGATGTGCCGGGATTATTCGAAATCATTCGAATAAATAAACGTTCCAAAATATCACGATTGTATTGTTTTTAATGAAACCTCTGCATTAGATATAACCTGTACCACGGGGCTGTTTACAAACATGTAATTCATGAACACAAATAACACTCAGAGCAAGTGCCTCTGGTTTACATAAACTAACGAGGAGACACTTGGTCGACCCCGGAATCGCACCATGAACTCGTGATCCAAAAGCGGAACCTTCAACCCTTAGACAAACAAGGCAGTCATTTTTTTTAATAGAGTTTTTAATAGGGTTATACAGTTTGGCGATGTTTATGTAATATAATTAATTAATGTACTGTTTGTAAATAAACATATTAAAAAAAACTGTTATTTCAATACCGTATGGTGGGGTGGATTGAATAACCCATTGAATGCCAGGTTTTGTGGGACTATGGGGCACGAATAGAAAGAAATTAGCACCCTGACCTACGTTTTACAAACCAACTGCGTTCCTTCACTGCTCGAACTATGGTTATGGGATGGGCTCCCCATTGGGGTAACATGCACTGCGGCATTTTGTAAGACGCCTACATTCAAATCCAAAGACTTTTGTAACAACAGCACACACAATGGAAACAAATTAATAAAAAATAATACATATAATAAATAAATAAATATAATATTAAGTAATACAGTTTACCACCAGCCGCCACCACTGCTGAGAAGAACATACAAAAAACTCAGAAGGATAGTCGTTTTGTTATCACTTTGCGGTCTTAATTGAAAAACTGTAAATTTGGGTCGATCACTATACATCAACTTAAGAGAGGCCAATAGAGCTGCCCGGGCCCCCACTTTACAGAATAGCACACAAATAACATGACCCTTGGGTAGTGCTGAGCTCATGGGCCTGAGTAAGGTCGTCAAAGTCCTACGTACCCCGGCTCTAAGGGAAAAAAGTCCTCCAACAAAGTCATCATCTTCATCATAATATCAGCCAAAAGACGGCCACTGCTAGACATAGGCCTCCCCCAAGGAATTCCACGAAGGCCGGTCCTGAGCCACCCGCATTCATCGCTTTCTGGCGATCTTAACCAGGTCGTCGGTCCACCATGTGGGAGGCCTACCAGCACTGCGCCTTCTGGACGCGGTCGCCACTCGAGGACTTTTCTGCCCCACCGGGCGTCAGTCCTGCGAGCTATGTGCCCTGCCCATTGCCACTTATGTTTGGCAATCCTGAAAGCTGTGTCGGTGACTCTGGTCCTTCTTTTTTCCTCCTTCATTTCTGATTCGATTCTCCAACAAAGTATTAAGGAAGAATTTAAAATTCGATTCGTTAATATTTTTGTACCAATAAATAAATTGTATTTTTTATGAGCAAATTAGTCAAAGAAATTTATTCTGAACGGTAATGAACCCAATTTAAGTTAATGAACGCATCAAAGGCGATGAAAGTTTTAGAATCGCGATAATGAAGAACAATACGGAAATTATGTAGCCCTTTAAATTACTTCAATGCAGACACGTAACGCATTTTCCGTCAATGTGTTGTCTACCTTACTTCTTCTTCTTCTCAACTCATTGCTGAGTCAGACCTTTTCCAACCACAGAAGGGCAAATAGCCTGGCACTAGTTAAATAATATTATACTCATAAGTTATGATTTTATTATTCGTCTGAAATGTTTACTTCTTCGATATTAGCGCAAAAAAACATTTAAGAGTAGGTTCACGGATTATCCGGACCAACGGACACACTAAAATGTTTTTGAACAACTCAAAATTGAGTCGATTAAATGGCTAATCGTTTATGACGATTCAACAACCTGAAATTCACAACACTTTGAAAACGCTTGTGAAACGACTCGGAAAAATAATTTCCTTTTGGAACTGCGACACGAGCAGATGTCAACGGAACAAAGAACAATTAACTCTAAATAAATAAAATAGGATATTAAATTGATTTACATTGAAAAATCTATACTATATCGAAACGGGTATTCATAAGTAGCAACATTTTTCATGAATATTCAGTTGCAGAAGAGCAGTGCTGGTAGAGATCCCACACAGTGGATCAACGACCTGGTTACGGTCGCCGGAAACGGATCGGATCGGGCACTTCAGATAGATAACCAAATGGTCATCAAATTATCATCATAATCTAACCGATAAAAAACCAATTAAGTCGGGCCGGTTCAAATCAGATCAATCAGAAAAATCAATCAGAAAAAGATAAACACACTGTGCTACGCAGGCCAGACGGGGTAGCACAGGGTTTTTCTCTTCCCACAGCTCCCCACTGGGAAGAGAAGTCCGAAGGGTTTTTAGTGGGTAGGCAGGGCATCTAGAATACACAATGTCACCAAACCATACCATCTTTAGGGTGTCGTTAGAGGCGACTAAAAGAACGCAAGTGGTATATCACCTAGCCCCAGGAGAAGCAAAACTTGACACGAAACCCTATGCCAACCCGTCTGGGCAGCGTGGCGTAGTATGCTAATTACCCTCTATGTAGTTGGAGGAGGCCCGACTCAACAGTGGGTCATTTATGGGCTGAGAAGTAAAAAGTAAGGCACGATCACCAGTAGCGCCCTGGAGTCACCACATATCCCGGTCGCCTTCCAGCTTAGGCCGCGAAACCAAAATCTTCCTTCTTCTTTGGTTAGGTTTTCTACATTGTCATCGTTTGAGGACTAAAGAACTCTTACGCCTAAGATGAAGAAAGATTGGGATGGTGACATTATGTATTCTAAATCCATTACCACATGGACGTAAGTATGACAATAAAGTAAATTTACGATTATAGGAAATGACATTTTCATTAGTCGTCGTTTCACCCACTACTGAGCCGCTGGCAAGACGGGTTGATACAAGGTTTGTGTCAAGTTTTCCTTGTCTTGCAGCCAGACGATCTGCCTATTACGACACCCTCAGGATGGTATGAGTTGGTGACATTGTCTATTCTAAATCCGTTATCACACGGAAATTCTCATTAGTACTACATCAAAAACCAACCAAAAGCATATTGCTTTTCTAAACCACTGACTATTGAGAATGGAACGAATCAACTTGATAATAATCAAAACGAGATTTTCCATTGATTTGCGATGTTGAACAAAAAAAAACGTGGTATTTGCATAGAGTATTTAATACATACAGTAATGTGACTTCGTACAGACGTGACAGAGCTCACACAGCTGCAACCGACACGTAAACTGCCGTGACGATGTGCGTGTGCATGTACGCATTTCTATTTCAAATATTAAGTTTCTTGGCTGTGTGAGTGTCGGGTGTGATGTCAGCTTGAATTTAGTTTACTGTTTGTGGTTGTATAATCTGTGGTACTGATTTTAGAACAATCAACGTTCATTCAAAAACATACGTAGAACTATTTGTCGCAATTGATAAAATACAATAATCTCATCTCAATAGTAAGTTTATTTGTAAAAGTCTACCTCGTGCAAAATATCAAATAGACACTGAAAAAAAACGGTGTAGTTAATTAAGTCATATCTAATACAATTAAAAAAAAAGCAACTACAACAAAGCATTGTACACTGAGATTAAGTTCACCACATAATTGATTGGTTTTAACATAATTTTTTTTTAAAGAAGTTGTCATCAGCCTTTTCTGTCTTATAGGCGATAAAGGGATATTTAAACAACCCGTATTTGGATTAATTACGAAGCACATTTTTTATATTACCACTTAAGATTTTAGTACTGATTTCCTTTTATAATAATAATAATTTAATGTATACTAATAATAAAACATTACAAAGTAATAATAATAAAAGAAAAAAATATAGATTTCTAGTACATAAAGAGTAGTTACAAAGAGTAACAAATAAACTCAATAGCAAAAGCTAAAATTAAAATAAACAGGTAACATAAGCTGCTGGCCTTTTAATTGGAGATAAACAAGTAAAAATAAAAAGATAAATAAATATACAACGAGCGGTCTTATCGTATAATGCTATTTGTTACTGGCATTTTTTTATAATAAAACATTATATAAAACATGTTTTCAAATCTGTTTTGTACGTTATCTCGTTTGTGTCTCGTATGTTTCTAACAAGCCACGGCGCATTGTATTCAGCTCTTTTATGTGCCATCGGCTGGAAAAATGAATTATTCTCCCAATTTATTCAATAGCCGCTTGCCTAAACAAGAATCCCTATGTAGTGGGGGTAATATTAGATTCTAGGTCAAATAAATCAATATCGCCTTTGATGGGGAATTGATTATGAACGATGCGAGGTCCTGTCTAATAAGTTATTAGGTCTATGGAATTTCATGCTCCCACAACCTCGCTTGCCTTTTCCTAATTCCAGTGGGTTCGAGTGCTTGTGTAATGTGGTATGGGTACTATTATTCACACACGGGGCGATTGCAGACTGTTTTTGGAGATCTGTTAAATGGGATGACCGGTCACTTGGTCCAGCCAGCCATCAACTAGTGGGGCTACTGGCAATCAGATGTAATCAGTTAAGTTGTTGATTTGGTACGCCGAATCATAAAGATGTTCAAATGACAGCCCGAACCAACTGCGTTACATGCCGGTCATTAGCACGGAGGAGCAAGCATGGTGTCTACTACTATAGTGTCAGTTTGGGACGTATGCGACACGCTTTAGATACAAGCACATAATAAGAACTTTTAATTTTAGCCGATTTGGGGCCCAGCGGTAATCCTATTATCGTCATTATATCATTATAGTCTCAAAAGGCCGGGTATCCACGAGGATTTGCAACAAAAAAAAAGCTAAAAAAAACCTAAAAATATACGCTTTTATAGAAAATCTAACTAAAAAATTGGATTAAATATGAATTAAAAATAGTCTCAGAAAAAAATATTTTAATGTAAAAAAAGCGTGGGGTGCATGGTATCATTAGTTCTAAATATTTTATGAACAGATATGACTAGAAGGGTTATTTTGATAATACCCTGAAAAGCACCCCACGTTTTTTTTACATTATAATAATTTTTTTCTGACACTATTTTTAATACATATTTATTTTATATTTTTTAGTTAGATTTTCTATAAAAGCGTATTTTTTTAAACAATTATTTATTTTTAAATTTTTAGTTGTACTATCATATTATATTGCTACATAATTACTAAAAAATATAGCAATAGCTTTATGATATTTACATCTCTATTAGCTATTGCATCGAAGATCGGTGTTCCACCTTGATCATCGTTATTATTGTTATCCTAGTAAGGATAACGGGTCAAATTGTTAAAATATTGAATTGTCATCGGTCCTTAATAAGTATGCCAAATTTCGTGTTAATCCGACGTTTTTAACTGGGTCAAAATCATGTTCAAAGATCCCGTTACATGTATGTATGTATACATATACATACAAGCGAAGCTAATAAAAGCGTATTTAAAAGGGCAGTCGAAGAACTCCGTGGGGTTTAGTGACGTAGGTCGAGATGCAACGCTCTGTGAAGACACAGCGGGGCGGTGCACTACACAGCGGAGATGGGGACAAGAGTTCCACACACACCACATTGGCCTACCCTAGGCTGGTGTAAATGGACCACAAAGGATTTACGCTCTGCATTAAAATAAAATAAAAAATATTAAAAAAAAAAGACTCAACTATTATTTTCTCGCAGCTTGGCACCCATACGCCTGGAAGCTTCCAGATTTACCCACGTAAAAAGAGCTAAATATATTATTGTTCTAAAATAATAATAATGGTACGTCATAAAAAAGGTTGTTACAGTAAAAATGTAGGTAGCGTGTATCGTTAAAACTTGGCTCAGCACTGGCGTGGAAAAATAAATTGCTCTACAACTTTTAATAGCGCATTTCGGTGATACGCTCCTGTAGGGCAAAGGTTACTACGTTACTAACCCCTGCAGGGTTAGTAACGTAGTAACTTTTTGGCCCAAATGATTACGATTTGTGGGAATGCATTAAACATACCGAGCTTATGTACTATTTATTTCTTGATACTATTTGGGTTATATTGCGTATTGGCGGTTGGATTCCGACATTGTCTTGACGTGATCTTTATACTACGAAAATAGAGAATAAGCCTTTATTTCAACTTCCATACTAACGATATTCCCATAACGTTTTTATCAAGAGTTTTCACAATCATTCATTTCTTCAGAAAAAAACAATAGCATACATTCCATTTGGAATGAAAGTCACAGTTGCCTAATTAATGGTAATTTGTGGGCTGTGTAGTAGTAGAAAAATGCTTTATATTATTTATCATCATCATTACAGCCAAATGACGTCCACTGCTGGACATAGGCCTCCCCCAAGGATTTCCACAATAGCCGTTCCTGGGCTGCCCGCATCCATCGTTTCCCGGTGACCTTAACCAGGTCATTGGTCCACCGTATGGGAGGCCTACCAGCACTGCGCTTTCCGGAACGCGGTCGCCACTCGAAGACTTTTCTGCCCCATCAGGCGTCGGTCCGACGCGCTATGTGCCCTGCCCACTGCCACTTAAGTTTGGCAATATAAATATAACATAATTTTTATATCTTCCAAATCACTGGTTAAAATGGAATGAGTATTTGTTCAGTTACATCTAAATTTATCTTATAATCTAAACTAAACCTGTAGTGGTATACAACTTGTTTGTTTTACATAGTATGACATCATCCAAATATTAAATTCAAGTCGAGTATATGGCTGCAGGCAAAAACCGCCCTTGTCAACACAGCTTATTCAATATGTAGTAGCACCAACCAAATATTATTATATGAGGGTTCCTAAAGGGATTTGCTTAAGGGGATCTCCGTTGGGGCGAAAATGGTCCGTTTATTTCCTGGTGTAAAAATAAAACAATATTTGGAGGTGGTATTGAAATAAATTACTTGAGCTGATCAGGGTGCGGGTTATATTGTTTTAAGAGATAATGCAGAACAATATATTGCTGAGTGGGTGACAGATTGACACAGGTGTTACCACCTCAACGACCTTTGGTTGTTCAATTTAGCGAGGAGGGTAGTGGAGAGAGAATTGTCGTGGGACGTTCTAGCACGAGTAGCATAATGGATAGAAATGAGGCTGCGCGAGCGTGAGAGAGTGGCCGACACGCTTCTATGTTGATGCGCAAGAGCAGGACGCCATTAACGGGCGCACTTGCGCCCTTTGCCATCGCCTAATTTTGGAGCTCGGGGTAAGGACTGGGATTCGTCCCACGTCCTTAACGCCAATGCGTTAAGAGATCCCAGGATGGACGGTACAGCGTCTCGCGTGTTCCGGGCGTTGCACCAGGAACTGTTACTCAAGAGCTTGCTCCAGTGGCGAACCAAGTCGAAAGGGTTTGAGAAAGATTCCTCCCCTGGAATGGTATAGCCTTCTTGATACAGCCGTTGTAGGCCGCCATTGGCTGTATACATGGCAACGAGGGGAACACAGGCAGGTTTTAATGGGTAGGTTACCATCCATGTTCGGAGTCCCACTTAGTCCAGCCGTGGACATCACCCTTACGCGGCTGGCTATCCATGAAGATTTCCTGTCGTATAAAAGGAGTACCCATTTTATTTTATTACAAATACGTTTATAATTCTAGCAAGGGACGTGCAGATGCGAGCCATTTTCTGTCGGACCTTAGGGTGATGCGGAAACGGAATAAAGCAGGTGTACTTAATCACCCCAAAGACCCCGGGGACGTATATTGGGTATGCCTCCGTCTCCACACAGAGGCGGAGGGGACTCCCACATACCCCCTGTTCGCCATCCCCAGGCTGGCGGGGATAGTCCATAAAGAATTTTACACCGGGTCAAAAAAAAGGCACTTAATGAACTAAGCTAACGGATTTGTTTTATTCTTTTATTATTTACTAGCGACCCGCCCCAGCTTCGCACGGGTACAATTATATTATACCTATAAACCTTCCTCTTAATTACTCTATCTATTAAAAATAACCGCTTCAAAATCCGTTGCGTAGTTTTAAAGATGTATGCATACATAGGGACGGACAGAAAAATGCGGCTTTGTTTTATACTATGTAGTGATAGTGATTATTTTATTGCTATGTGTACAATAGAGTATAAGTAAATAACTAAGAACGTATAGACAAAACAACAAAAAAAAATAACAATACCTATAGACCGGAACAAAATACGAATTAGACCGATACTTTAATACGAACTAGATAGATATTTTTGCTGATTGAAACATCGATAAAATAAGAAAAATTAAGATATGTCGGTTAACGGCATTGTATATATGCCCTCTATATACAATGCCGTTATATATAGTGTCAGTATATATAAAAAAATAGTTTGCTCTGCAGAAAACTAGGAAATCACATCATCTGAGAATTTTACGTGACTAATCTGTTATTGGGATAATTCCCCGTTTTCTTGCTTACTCAGCAGTAACTTTCACCCCTCCATATCCATTTACGACAGTAATTCCGAACTATTATGGCAACTGTTATTATAATAGTGAGTGTGGTAACGGATTTAGAATACATAGTGACGTCACCCCATTTCATCCTGAGGGTGTTGTAAGAGCGGACAAAAGGAAATACTAAGACCTACAACCTAGCTGCAAGATAAAAAAATACGTCATACGAAAGCCAGCCCGTTTGGCCAGCGTGGCACAGAGGGCTAAATACCCTCCATGTAGTTAGAGTTGGAGAAATATATATTTGTTGGGGGTTAAAAATGGTGTTGCAACCGAACAACATGATACGTTAAAGATATCACTACTTATTATAAAATCACTTATCACTATCATCACTATCACTACATATTATAAAACAAAGTCGCTGTCGTCTGTCCGTCCCTATGTATGTTAATATTAAATCTTTAAAACTACGAAACGGATTTTGAAGCGTTTTTTTTAATGGATCGAGTGATTCAAGGGTAAGGTTTTTAAGTATAATTCATGCACAATATTGTAGACTGATAAATTTAGATGTTCATCATTGCAGCCGTGCGAAGCCGGGGCGGGTCGCTAGTTTTAAATAAAGAAATATTTTTTACGCTGCAAGCACAATAAATAAATAAATAAAAATTACTTATCCAAAAAATTTCTCTTTTCAAATATCTCCCATATTTACGTTACGTTACGAAAATACAAAAAAATAAACTCAAAGTTATTTATTTTTTTCTTTTGATAACTTGAGCTAACAAAATGAAGGCGTTAAACTAGACATCGACAAATGACGTCAATAAGCAGCCAAACTCTGCTCAAAACATTTGCTCATATAAAAAAATATCGTACAAATATTTCTAACAAAAAATCGAACAGTCACTTCACAACTTCAGACGAAGTTTCCGAACGATTACTCTTTAAGAATATACCTTTTTCAGTCTCTGGTGGAGCGCTGTCTCAGTCTAACAGATGACACAAGTCAAAGCTTCATTACCCGAATCGAGTTAGGGACGAAGAAAACAAGAAAGAGCATCGCACTGTCGTCATCTGTCAACCGACGGCTATTTAGTTTAGCAACATTCTTTTTATCTTTTACCATTTGAAATTCATCCTTATTACTAGTGCAGTAAGTATTAAAGCATCTGGCTTGACCTTATGTTAGAATACCAGAGAAAAATGCTGTTGCGGCGTGAACCTCTGGAGCATGTTTGTACATAAAATGGTTATATTGAACGCAAAATAACTTTGTTCCCTCAAAGCGACATCACGTTGAAGGGGTAGGATGAGAACGAATGGGTTAGGGTACGTTACAAAGGTAAGGAAGTATGAAAGTGCTTCTATTAATACAGAAAGTAAATTATTTTACTCTGCAATGCCGACTAGATTGCACAGGTTGGCACAAGGTTTTGTTTCAAGTTTTCCTTCTGTTGTGGCTAGGTTTTCTGTCATTTTATCCTTTAATCGGCTCACGATACCCTCAGGTTGGTATGGCCTGGTGACATTTTGTATCTGACAGCGCAGTTATATTTCCCAGACGTGTGATCTAGTAGTTAGTTCTAAAGATATATTCATCTAGCTACTGGCTCTCACTATGCTGTATAGTGTATTTTGTAAATAAGACAGATCATTTTAAAAAAGTAACTGCAGTTTCTTGCTGGCTCTTCTCTGTGGAGCGGCACTCATAATCAGTGGTAGTTTCAGTATGCACGTGGATGTAAAGGTTGTAGGAAAAAGAGATGGATGAATTGTCTGAATGAGAACATGCATAT
This sequence comes from Clostera curtula, assembly GCA_905475355.2. NCBI lineage: Eukaryota > Metazoa > Arthropoda > Insecta > Lepidoptera > Notodontidae > Clostera > Clostera curtula. Next base: position 15,720,301 of record FR997808.1, on the reverse strand, counting down.
GAAAGACATGAATGTAGATAGGATAGGAGTGTGTGGAGATTACTACCTAGCGTGGGACAAAGGCTAAGATAAATAAATAAATATCCTTGGACATTTCACACAACGCCATCTCGTCCCAAGCTAAGCAACTTAGTGCTTGTGTTATGGTAACGAGATGGATGATAAACTACTTATATACATTTTTTTTCTGTAAATACATACATATCCAACTTATATATATACATATAACAACTTATATACATACATATAACAACTTATTCCAACTTAAATCTAACCGCCTCTAACAACCAAAGTCTTTTTGATGAGTTGGTGGTTAGTGCCCCGAGTAAAGGTTTTGCTCCTATTCACTCAAATTCCTGCATCACATCAGATTTGACTGGTGATCAGTCCTGTAAAACAGGCAGGTTTGTCAACAGTAGCAAAACTAAGTTATTAAAATATATTAAGATTAATAAGTACATACGGAAAACACAGAAATTGGTTAAAAAACATAAGTTTTTTATAAAAAATGTTAAGCTTAATAAAGAACGCTTGCAAATTATTGACACTTTAAATGTGTATTCATCAAAGTTAGATTTTATGAGACAAAAGTATAAAAATGATACCAATAGCTTACAGCAAGATATAGCTAGTCTTGAAAGCAAACTAAAGATAATAAACAATAAATATGAGAGTTCCCAGGTTCAGATGAGGGAGTATGTTCTAGCGATGAATGAGCTGGTAGTCAGCAAACAGCACCAGGACCTCAACTGCTCACCGGCTCAACCGTCTGCAGCCCCCTTACCCTCATTACTCGTAGACAGTCCACCTTATTCTGGGAGCTTGCTTAATGTTAATTGTAGTGTCGATATAAGGAAAAAACATAATATTGTAATATTTAGTGACGAGATTGGAAAGGATATTTCATCTTTAATAGCTTGTAATAGGGATGAATATTTAGTTTGTAATATGTGCTACCCTGACTGGCCTTATCAAAGCATAATGTCTAAAGTATTAGAATACAGCTACAGCCCTAATACAACTATATTGATCCTAATAGGGAACAGAGGCGATGTAAACAAAAACCAGTTATTGACTTATTATGAACATTTCTCGCAGTTAAGAAATGTTGTAAAGATTATTATGTTTACATTTCCTTACAGTAACAGTTTGCCACAGGCGGAAAATGATTTTAGGTTTAAGTTGAATACTAAATTATACAATTTAATGTCTCGACATAGTATGATGAAAGATGAAAAGTGGCATCTTATTGACATAAATAATTATATAAAAAAGCCATTTTTTATGACAAACCATAGATATCATCTATCGTTATATTATAGGAGACAGATAGCAGCTTCGCTATCTTATTTATTTGACACTAGCTGTACCCGCGACTTCGTCCGCGTGGAATTTAAAAAAAGTTAATTAGTTCATTAATATTTTTTTTTGGTTTTTGCATTTATTTTAATTATCATTTATTTTCAGTTTTTGTTGGCTTATTTATCGAATCTACTTTGATATTGAGATTGTGAATATCATCATAAATACTATGTATTAAAGTTTCAGTGTCCACCACAACCTAACAAAGACTGGTAGGAAGTTCTATATCATGATTACTATTGACTTCTAGACACTTTCCCTCTCCAACATCAAGAAGAATTTAACTAAATTCTGAATCAGCTGAATGATGTGCTCTCATGTTTTGTTTTAAATTAAGTTTTTAACAATGTCTCCAAAGTACTAAACGTTTTAGCCGGAACAAACAGACAGACAGACAAAAATTAAAAAAAAAATATTTTGGTCTATTTGCTGTTTAAACATACTTACGCATTTAGTAAAAAGTTGTTATTTTATTATTACAATCAGACACTCCAATTTTATTTATTTGTATGTATAGAAGATGTTTAGACTAAATAAAGTAGCCTAAGTAACTCCTTATATCATCAGCTACCGATCAGTGAAAGTCCCGTCAAAATCGGTCCAGCCGTTCCAGAGATTAGCCGGAACAAACAGACAGACAGACAGACAGACAGACGGACAGACAGACAAAAATTAAAAAAAATGTTATTTTGGTATATGTGCTGTGTATACAGACTTACGCATTTAGTAAAAAGTTGTTATTTTATTATTACAAACAGACACTCCAATTTTATTTATTTGTATAGAGTAACTCCTTATATCATCAGCTACCGATCAGTGAAAGTCCCGTCAAAATCGGTCCAGCCGTTCCAGAGATTAGCCGGAACAAACAGACAGACAGACAGACAGACAGACGGACGGACAGACAAAAATTTAAAAATATTTTATTTTGGTCTATGTGCTGTGTAAACAGACTTACGCATTTAGTAAAAAGTTGTTATTTTATTATTACAAACAGACACTCCAATTTTATTTATTTGTATGTATAGAAGATGTTTAGACTAAATAAAGTAGCCTAAGTAACTCCTTATATCATCAGCTACCGATCAGTGAAAGTCCCGTCAAAATCGGTCCAGCCGTTCCAGAGATTAGCCGGAACAAACAGACAGACAGACAGACAGACAGACGGACAGACAGACAAAAATTAAAAAAAATGTTATTTTAGTCTATGTGCTGTGTATACAGACTTACGCATTTAGTAAAAAGTTGTTATTTTATTATTACAAACAGACACTCCAATTTTATTTATTTGTATGTATAGAAGATGTTTAGACTAAATAAAGTAGCCTAAGTAACTCCTTATATCATCAGCTACCGATCAGTGAAAGTCCCGTCAAAATCGGTCCAGCCGTTCCAGAGATTAGCCGGAACAAACAGACAGACAGACAGACAGACAGACGGACAGACAGACAAAAATTAAAAAAAATGTTATTTTGGTATATGTGCTGTGTATACAGACTTACGCATTTAGTAAAAAGTTGTTATTTTATTATTACAAACAGACACTCCAATTTTATTTATTTGTATAGAGTATAGATTACGTTTATATACGTTTTTGCGGGTAGTCGTAACGTCAAGGTGGATATAAAAAGCTCTTAAGATTTTATTTAAATTAATTTATTATATCACTATTATTTACTATTATTACATGAATTTATATTAATTACATCGTACGCTACCTGCCTTTGAGTGTTTTCCGAAATTCACTGCACAAATTAACGTAAAATGGATCCATCTCCTTTATCGTTAACGCAACTTCGAGAGATGTTTACACGGAGAATGGCCACTTTTGAAAAGGAGCTACAGAATGCACCGTCTTCACCCACCACCTTAGCTGCTGACTTCAGCCAATTTAAGGAGCACATTCTGGAAGCTCTCAGCAGCCTCCAGAAGCAGAATGAGCTGCTGGAACAACAGACTCAGCGCCTTGAGCAGGGAATGGAGCGTCTTGAAAGGCAACAGCGACGCAAGATGCTGCTACTCCACAACATTCCTGAGCAGAAGGACGAGGACACAGCCCAGGAAGTCGTTAAGGTGGTTCAACAACATCTGGGTCTGGATGACTTCTCCATTGGTCATCTGAAACGTTGCCATAGGATGGGCCGGCCAGTTGCGAATCATTCGCGGCCAATCTTGGTGAAATTCCAGAATGTCACAAGCCGGGATGAAGTATGGCTCACCAAAACAAAATTCAAAGGATCTGGTGTAACCGTCTCCGAATTTCTGACGCAGCTGAAGCATGGCATCTTTTTAAGACTGCGGGAACGAGTAGGCGTGACCAAATGCTGGAGCTTTCAAGGTCGAATCTTTGCGCAGACTCCGGACGGTTCTCGAAAAGAAGTCGTCACGCTTAGTGATGTCGAAATGATCGAGGTATGCAAGGAGCCCGATGTATCCTCGGCGCATGCGGCAACGAAGCGTACAGTGGCGGCATCAAGACCCAAATCCAAACGAGCCGCAGCCACTAAAAAATAATATGGCCATTTTTACTGTACGTATCAGTCACTTGGCACTGTCCTCTTATATATATTTTTTTATGTCCTTTTAGTTATCACTGCGCACTATCACACTAACTATTTCTATTAAACTTGCGCGCGTTTCAATAGGTAGGTACTGTCTCATCTGTGTTACGTAACAACTGAGGACGGTCGCACTGCACATGCAGTTATAATGTAAGCGATCAGATATTATCCCCCCGCCCGCGTTTCGCAACATTCCAATACACCTACACCTGATCCTAACTATGATAACGTCTTTTTCACAGTGTAGGTATTTAAGTTGGTTCAATATTCTGTACAAATAGCTGCAGCTGTTTGTATATAGGAAACTGACGACTCGGCTTCGCACTTATGGTATGTCCCCAAATGTGTAATGTATGGGAATAGTTTTGATAGTCATTATGGTTTATTGTGAGCAGTGCTGGGTGTCTGTTATGTACGACTTACTTATTTATATTGCCGTGTTCTTTTTTTTGTTGTTAATTCTTTTATTTTTTGTTTTGTTTGTTAGTCTTTCTTGGACACTCAACTGGCGGGTGGACAATGCACATACACGCGTCCCCCTTGACAGTATTGCACAATTGTATATATATTTGTATTTTTATTATTTTTTTTATATCTATTGATATTATTATTATTTTATTATTATCTCCTGATGTCGGATCATGACACCGACGTCAGTAGCTTAGACGACTTCTTTTCTGCCGAAAGTGATAGTGACAGCTTCGCCAGCACTCCAAACCTTGCTGATAATATGAATTCACAGTTTTCTGATGTACCAAAGAATCTGAATGTAGTTCACATAAACGCTCAAAGTATCCCGGCTCATTTTTCGGATATGCTGGTGAGTTTTGACTGTAAGAATATCCATGCAATTCTTGTTTCGGAATCTTGGCTCAAGCCATGTTTACCGTCCTCGTGTTATACGCTCCCTGGGTTTAGTCTGATACGAAATGACCGGACTGGAGGTGGTGGAGGTGGTGTCGCTATTTATTTGCGATCTTATATTCCTTTCACAGTTATAAGCACATCGCCTCAACCACCACCAAGTAATGGTGGTGAGCATCTATTTTTGGAAATAGAATTAAAACACACCAAAGTCCTTCTAGGCGTCTATTATTGTCCCTCAATGCGTATTAACTACTTCTCCTCCTTCGAAGGTATTCTTGAAAACCTCACTCCATCTTACAGTCATACGATCATTATGGGTGATTTTAACACGTGTCTAATTAAAAATGACTCCCGGTCTTCTTCCTTACGTACTATTGTGCACTCCAGCAATTTGTCCCTTCTACCATTAAACGCCACTCACCATTGTCCCAACGCCAATCCCTCTCTTTTAGATTTAATGTTCGTGTCCTCTCGTGATCTTGTCTCTAAGTACGGTCAGTGCCCAGCTGATGCTTTTTCTTATCACGATTTAATCTTCCTATCATATGAAATTTGTCCCCCTAAGGCTAAGTCGAGAGTTCTTCTCCAGCGCAATTTTGCTGGTATGGATTTAGATGCACTCCGGGGGGATGCTGACAACATTGACTGGGAACCTTTGTATACTACAAATTCGATTGACGCTAAAATTCAACTATTTACGTCGATAATCATACAATTGTACGACGTCCATGCACCAATCCGTGCAATCAAAGTACGACATTTTCCAGCACCTTGGCTCAATAACGATATCAAAACTCTAATGGCAAGAAAGGCGCGAGCCAAATCCAAGTATAAATGTCGCCCTACAGATGCTAACAGGGAGAAATATGTTTCAGTACGGAATCACTGCAGCAAGGTGTGTAGGAAAGCACAACGCCAATACGTTCATGAGTCTGTTCTAAATCAAGAACCAAGTAAAGTCTGGAAGTTCCTAAAGTCAATGGGGGTTGGAAAACTACGCCAAAATTCAGTAAATGCTAATTTAGATATTCACTCCTTAAATCAACATTTCTCATCTTCATCCAATTTCAATGGAATAACCAAAGAGAGCACCATTCAATATATTTCATCACTTCCAACTCCTGACTTCTCCCCATTTTCTTTTAGTCAGGTGGCTGCTTGTGACATTGAGAGGACCATTTTGTCCATTACATCGAAAGCTGTTGGCAGTGATTGTATAAGCCGTAATATGATCATTCCGATCCTTGATCAGATTCTCCCCACAATTTCCCATGTACTTAACTTTTCCCTAACCAGTGGCAGTTTCCCATCTATGTGGAAAGAAGCCCACATCATTCCACTGCCAAAGAAAAATAACCCGACGACCTTTTCCGAGTTCCGCCCCATTTCAATCCTACCCTTTCTTTCCAAAATCTTAGAACGTCTTGTTCATAAACAGTTAAATTCTTTCCTCTATAATAACCATCTCCTCAATCCTCTACAGTCCGGTTTCCGTCCTGGTCATAGTACAGCCACTGCTCTAATAAAGATCACTGATGACATTCGCCGTGGTATGGATGAGGGGAGAGTTACGGTGTTATCTTTATTAGATTTTAGTAATGCATTCACAGCCGTGGATTTTGATGTATTATTGGGGGTTATGCGTTCACTTAATGTATCTCCAACGGTCATCGACTGGTTTCAAAGTTACCTGTCCGGCCGCCGGCAGCGCATTTGCGTAGACGATTTATTCTCCTCCTGGTGTAATACGACTGCTGGCGTCCCACAGGGTGGCGTGCTTTCTCCATTACTTTTCGCGTTATATATTAATACCATCCCTAAGAATCTCGCTTCTTCCTACCACCTTTATGCTGATGACCTCCAGATATATACACAAGCTACTCTGGAGAGCTTGCCAACAGCCATCAGCTGTATCAATAACGATCTACGTTCAATAGCTGAATGGAGTGAAGCATATGGATTAAAGGTAAATCCAGCTAAAACCCAAGTCATTGTTGTCGGCAGCTCACGGATGATTTCTAGAATTAACTGGTCCAACGTGCCCCAGGTCTTCTTTGATGGAATACACATCCCGTTTACTGATGTTGTAAAAAATCTAGGCATCTACATTGACCAAACGCTTTCTTGGAACCCTCAGTTGCAGGAAGTAAGTCGCAAACTATTTGCTTCTGCTGGATCCTTGCGTAGAATCCGCAACTTTCTTCCTATTACTACCAAAATTGCGCTGGCTCACTCTCTCCTTCTTCCTATTCTCGACTATGCCGATGCCAGCTATCCAGATCTCACTGAAGCCCAACTAGACAAGCTTGAGCGACTCCAAAATGTCTGTATAAGATTCATATTTGGTTTACGTAAATATGATCATGTTTCAGAATTCCGCACTAAGCTCAAGTGGCTTCCCATTCGCCGTCGCCGGGATACTCATATTATTAACCTTCTGTACAACATATTGTTTAATCCGTCTACCCCGCAATACCTCAAAGAGCAATTCGAATTTCTTCATACCACTCATTCACGATCTCTAAGGTCATCAGAAAACTTGGTACTAAAAATTCCTTCCCACACCACTAACTTCTATGGTCAATCTTTCTCTGCGCGGGCTGCAAGTTTGTGGAATTCTTTGCCACTTTATATTAGATGCACGGAGTCTTTCCCTATTTTTAAAAAACTGGTAATAGAACACTTTTATAACCTACCTGTCACACAATAGGCACATATCCTATCACTTGTTAAAATTTTGGTATATATGTATATATTGTATGAATATCTATGTACTATTTGTATGTATCTATTATAATTTATACAATCATTTAGATAATAAAGAGTATTCATTCTATCAACTATTTCTTTTTTCCTTTCCATATTGCTTAATAACATTATATAATTAATCGTATATGTATTATTGTACCTTTTACTACCCTTTTTTAAATTCTAATTAATGTCCATCCCAAGGTTGTCTGTAAGAAATCGCATTTAGCGATAAGACCGCCCTTTGTACTAAGCATTGTATTTTTTTTTTGTGTTCTGTCTTTTTTCACGTGTGCAATAAAGAGTATATCTATCTATCTATCTATCTATAGATGTGCTGTGTATACAGACTTACGCATTTGTTTATTTGTATAGATGTATAGACTAAATAAAAGTAGCCTAAGTTACTCCTTATATCATCAGCTACCTATCGGTGAAAGTCCCGTCAAAATCGGTCCAGCCGTTCCAGAGATTAGCCGGAACAAACAGACAGACAGACAGACAGACAGACGGACAGACAGACAAAAATTAAAAAAAATGTTATTTTGGTATATGTGCTGTGTATACAGACTTACGCATTTAGTAAAAAGTTGTTATTTTATTGTTACAAACAGACACTCCAATTTTATTTATTTGTATAGATGTATAGATGTATAGAAGATGTATAGATGTGCTGTGTATAGAGACTTACGCATTTATTTATTTGTATAGATGTATAGACTAAATAAAAGTAGCCTAAGTTACTCCTTATATCATCAGCTACCTATCAGTGAAAGTCCCGTCAAAATCGGTCCAGCCGTTCCAGAGATTAGCCGGAACAAACAGACAGACAGACAGACAGACAGACGGACAGACAGACAAAAATAAAAAAAAATGTTATTTTAGTCTATGTGCTGTGTATACAGACTTACGCATTTAGTAAAAAGTTGTTATTTTATTATTACAAACAGACACTCCAATTTTATTTATTTGTATGTATAGATGTATAGATGTGCTGTGTATACAGGCTTACGCATTTATTTATTTGTATAGATGTATAGACTAAATAAAAGTAGCCTAAATTACTCCTTATATCATCAGCTACCTATCGGTGAAAGTCCCGTCAAAATCGGTCCAGCCGTTCCAGAGATTAGCCGGAACAAACAGACAGACAGACGGACAGACAGACAAAAATTTAAAAATATTTTAATTTGGTCTATGTGCTGTGTAAACAGACTTACGCATTTAGTAAAAAGTTGTTATTTTATTATTACAAACAGACACTCCAATTTTATTTATTTGTATGTATGTATGTATAGAAGATGTTTAGACTAAATAAAGTAGCCTAAGTTACTCCTTATATCATCAGCTACCGATCAGTGAAAGTCCCGTCAAAATCGGTCCAGCCGTTCCAGAGATTAGCCGGAACAAACAGACAGACAGACGGACAGACAGACAAAAATTAAAAAAAATGTTATTTTAGTCTATGTGCTGTGTATACAGACTTACGCATTTAGTAAAAAGTTGTTATTTTATTATTACAAACAGACACTCCAATTTTATTTATTTGTATAGATGTATAGATGTGCTGTGTATACAGACTTACGCATTTATTTATTTGTATAGATGTATAGACTAAATAAAAGTAGCCTAAGTTACTCCTTATATCATCAGCTACCTATCGGTGAAAGTCCCGTCAAAATCGGTCCAGCCGTTCCAGAGATTAGCCGGAACAAACAAACAGACAGACAGACAGACAGACGGACAGACAGACAAAAATTAAAAAAAATGTTATTTTGGTCTATGTGTGTGTATACAGACTTACGCATTTAGTAAAAAGTTGTTATTTTATTATTACAAACAGACACTCCAATTTTATTTATTTGTATAGATGTATAGATGTATAGATGTGCTGTGTATAGAGACTTACGCATTTATTTATTTGTATAGATGTATAGACTAAATAAAAGTAGCCTAAGTTACTCCTTATATCATCAGCTACCTATCAGTGAAAGTCCCGTCAAAATCGGTCCAGCCGTTCCAGAGATTAGCCGGAACAAACAGACAGACAGACGGACAGACAGACAAAAATTTAAAAAAATGTTATTTTAGTCTATGTGCTGTGTATACAGACTTACGCATTTAGTAAAAAGTTGTTATTTTATTATTACAAACAGACACTCCAATTTTATTTATTTGTATAGATTACGGCCAAAAACTTGGCTAAAAAAAATTTTGGCTTTATTGAGCCTTTGGACAAAGCCATTATTGTTAAGGATAATGGCTGTAACAATTTATATTCCGACATTGACATGTCCTCTTCTAATTGTGACATTTTAAATAATTTAAATTAGACAGTAAGACAACAGATATTATCTCTTGCATAAGTACAAAAGAATGTTGTGGTAAGCAATTCCACCACAGTAAAGAACTGCTGTATGTCAACTTGGTTCATCAAAATATTCAAGGATTATTAAATAAGGAACTGGAAATTGAATTAAACTTGAATTGTAATAATATAGATATTTTATGTATTACTGAACATTGGCTTAAAAGTCATGAAGTGATGTTAAATTTCAGTAATCACCAGGTCGCTAGCTCGTTCAACAGAACAAGCATGATCCACGGCGGCTCATTAATAATAATTCATAAGCATTTAAAATATAAACAGCGTGCAGATATTGTGGGTCACTCTGTTGAGCGAGTTATTGAGATTGCGAGCATTGAGCTTGAACAGTTTATTGTGTTAAGCGTATACAGACCGCCGACAGCCTGTTATATTAAGTTTGAAAGCATAATGGAAGAAATTTTGTTTAAGATCTCTCAATCCAATAAAACTATTGTCATCTGTGGAGACTTTAATATCAATTTGCTGGAGAAATGTTCAGCGTCAGTTAAATTAATCTCATTGTTTAAGTCATATAACTTGTACAACATTTTTTTAGAACCTACAAGGATCACGGCCACAAGTGCCACATGTATAGATAACATCTTTTGCAACTTAACACCCTGTTATAAATCAGTAATTACTGTCTTAGATTCTGATCATTGTGGCCAGCTGGCCATATTTCCAGTAAAATCTATACCAATTCAAAGGAGAAACATTACTTTTATTCCAGTTACAACCAAACGCCTAGCACATTTTAGAAATAATCTTTTGTATACGCTACCGGAGCTGCCTTATCACGATACCAATACAAACAAGCAATACGATAAATTTTTTGAGTATTTTAAACGCGAGTTTGCGACCGTCTTTAAACCTAAGAGTGCTATGATATCTGACAAAGTCACTTTTAACGATTGGGCAACCCCCGGCATATACAAAAGTAGAAAACGTTTATTTGATTTGTACAGTCAAAAAAAATACAATCATAGTGTATCGTTTCTTGAATACGCTAAGATATATTCAAAAATATTTAAAAAGGTTTGTGCCTGTGCGAAGGCATTATTTCTAAAGACTAAACTGCAAAACTCCGATAATAAAATAAAAACGACATGGAATATAATAAATAACGAAACTGGTAAAACGAAAGTGCCGAAAAGTAATTTTTATTTAAAAATAGATGATCGATATGTCAAGTCAGACTCGGAAGTAGCGACAGAGTTCGAAAACTTTTTTACCAACATTCCTTTATTAACGACGAAAACTCTGGACGCATCTCCTAGTTTGGCTGAATCGATCTTAAAACAAAGTGTGGGTACATCGAACAATACATTTAGCTTCTTGCCTGTAACTCACAAAGATGTCACAACCGCCTTCAAAAGTTTAAAAATGAAGAAGACTTCCGATGTCTGGGGAATGTCTGTATATATTATTTCCTCAGTTATATGTAGATGTCATAGCACCCGCTTTAGCAATAATTTTTAATAACTGTATTATGAATGCGGTGTTTCCTGACCAGTTGAAACTCAGTAAAGTTTTACCTTTGTTTAAGGCTGGTAGCACTGAAGATCTTTCTAACTTTCGACCTATATCTGTGTTGCCAGCCTTAAGTAAAATTTTTGAGAAATTAATTTTATTACAAATGATGCAATTCTTTACCAGCAATCATCTATTTCACGGCAAACAATTCGGGTTCACTAAAAACCTCTCAACCATAGATGCAGGCATTGAGTTGATGAAACATATATTCGGGGCCTGGGAACAGAAACAAGATGCTCTTGGTGTTTTTTGTGATCTGTCCAAGGCATTCGACTGCGTTCATCATGAGATTCTCGTCAGAAAACTCCACCATTACGGCGTAAAGGATAGATCTCTTGCTTTGCTTAGTTCTTACCTGAGTAATAGAGTCCAGAGGGTTGAAGTCAATGGTAAGCGTTCCCAAGGCTCTCGAGTGACCATTGGCGTCCCTCAGGGCTCTATTCTCGGCCCATTTCTGTTCCTTGTATACATCAATGACTTACCATTCTATGTTCAAAATAGTCATGACATTGTTTTGTTCGCGGATGACACATCTTTATTATTTACTAGCTGTACCCGCGACTTCGTCCGCGTGGAATTTAAAAAAAGTTAATTAGTTCATTAATATTTTTTTTTGGTTTTTGCATTTATTTTAATTATCATTTATTTTCAGTTTTTGTTGGCTTATTTATCGAATCTTCTTTGATATTGAGATTGTGAATATCATCATAAATACTAAGTATTAAAGTTTCAGTGTCCACCACAACCTAACAAAGACTGGTAGGAAGTTCTATATCATGATTACTATTGACTTCTAGACACTTTCCCTCTCCAACATCAAGAAGAATTTTACTAAATTCTGAATCAGCTGAATGATGTGCTCTCATGTTTTGTTTTAAATTAAGTTTTTAACAATGTCTCCAAAGTACTAAACGTTTTAGACGGAACAAACAGACAGACAGACAAAATTAAAAAAAATTATTTTGGTCTATTTGCTGTTTAAACATACTTACGCATTTAGTAAAAAGTTGTTTTTTTATTATTACAATCAGACACTCCAATTTTATTTATTTCTATAGAAGATGTATAGACTAAATAAAAGTAGCCTAAGTTACTCCTTATATCATCAGCTACCTATAGGTGAAAGTCCCGTCAAAATCAGTCCAGCTGTTCCAGAGATTAGCCGGAACAAACAGACAGACAGACAGACAGACGGACAGACAGACAAAAATTTAAAAATATTTTATTTTGGTCTATGTGCTGTGTATACAGACTTACGCATTTAGTAAAAAGTTGTTATTTTATTATTACAAACAGACACTCCAATTTTATTAATTTGTATGTATAGAAGATGTATAGACTAAATAAAGTAGCCTAAGTTACTCCTTATATCATCAGCTACCTATCAGTGAAAGTCCCGTCAAAATCGGTCCAGCCGTTCCAGAGATTAGCCGGAACAAACAGACAGACAGACAGATAGACAGACGGACAGACAGACAAAAATTAAAAAAAAATGTTATTTTGGTCTATGTGCTGTGTATACAGACTTACGCATTTAGTAAAAAGTTGTTATTTTATTATTACAAACAGACACTCCAATTTTATTTATTTGTATAGATGTATAGATGTGCTGTGTATACAGACTTACGCATTTATTTATTTGTATAGATGTATAGACTAAATAAAAGTAGCCTAAGTTACTCCTTATATCATCAGCTACCTATCGGTGAAAGTCCCGTCAAAATCGGTCCAGCCGTTCCAGAGATTAGCCGGAACAAACAGACAGACAGACAGACAGACAGACGGACAGACAGACAAAAATTAAAAAAAATGTTATTTTGGTCTATGTGCTGTGTATACAGACTTACGCATTTAGTAAAAAGTTGTTATTTTATTATTACAAACAGACACTCCAATTTTATTTATTTGTATAGATGTATAGATGTATAGATGTGCTGTGTACACAGACTTACGCATTTATTTATTTGTATAGGTATAGACTAAATAAAAGTAGCCTAAGTTACTCTTTATATCATCAGCTACCTATCGGTGAAAGTCCGGTCAAAATCGGTCCAGCTGTTCCAGAGATTAGCCGGAACAAACAGACAGACAGACAGACAGACAGACAGACGGACAGACAGACAAAAATTAAAAAAATGTTATTTTGGTCTATGTGCTGTGTATACAGACTTACGCATTTAGTAAAAAGTTGTTATTTTATTATTACAAACAGACACTCCAATTTTATTTATTTGTATAGAAGATGTGCTGTGTACACAGACTTACGCATTTATTTATTTGTATAGATGTATAGACTAAATAAAAGTAGCCTAAGTTACTCCTTATATCATCAGCTACCTATCGGTGAAAGTCCCGTCAAAATCGGTCCAGCTGTTCCAGAGATTAGCCGGAACAAACAGACAGACAGACAGACGGACAGACAGACAAAAATTTAAAAAAATGTTATTTTGGTCTATGTGCTGTGTATACAGACTTACGCATTTAGTAAAAAGTTGTTATTTTATTATTACAAACAGACACTCCAATTTTATTTATTTGTATAGATGTGCTGTGTACACAGACTTACGCATTTATTTATTTGTATAGGTATAGACTAAATAAAAGTAGCCTAAGTTACTCTTTATATCATCAGCTACCTATCGGTGAAAGTCCGGTCAAAATCGGTCCAGCTGTTCCAGAGATTAGCCGGAACAAACAGACAGACAGACAGACAGACAGACAGACGGACAGACAGACAAAAATTAAAAAAATGTTATTTTGGTCTATGTGCTGTGTATACAGACTTACGCATTTAGTAAAAAGTTGTTATTTTATTATTACAAACAGACACTCCAATTTTATTTATTTGTATAGAAGATGTGCTGTGTACACAGACTTACGCATTTATTTATTTGTATAGATGTATAGACTAAATAAAAGTAGCCTAAGTTACTCCTTATATCATCAGCTACCTATCGGTGAAAGTCCCGTCAAAATCGGTCCAGCTGTTCCAGAGATTAGCCGGAACAAACAGACAGACAGACAGACGGACAGACAGACAAAAATTTAAAAAAATGTTATTTTGGTCTATGTGCTGTGTATACAGACTTACGCATTTAGTAAAAAGTTGTTATTTTATTATTACAAACAGACACTCCAATTTTATTTATTTGTATAGATGTATAGATGTATAGATGTGCTGTGTACACAGACTTACGCATTTATTTATTTGTAAAGATGTATAGACTAAATAAAAGTAGCCTAAGTTACTCCTTATATCATCAGCTACCTATCGGTGAAAGTCCCGTCAAAATCGGTCCAGCTGTTCCAGAGATTAGCCGGAACAAACAGACAGACAGACAGACAGACAGACGGACAGACAGACAAAAATTAAAAAAAATGTTATTTTGGTCTATGTGCTGTGTATACAGACTTACGCATTTAGTAAAAAGTTGTTATTTTATTATTACAAACAGACACTCCAATTTTATTTATTTGTATAGATGTATAGAAGATGTGCTGTGTACACAGACTTACGCATTTATTTATTTGTATAGATGTATAGACTAAATAAAAGTAGCCTAAGTTACTCCTTATATCATCAGCTACCTATCGGTGAAAGTCCCGTCAAAATCGGTCCAGCTGTTCCAGAGATTAGCCGGAACAAACAGACAGACAGACAGACAGACGGACAGACAAACAAAAATTAAAAAAAAATGTTATTTTGGTCTATGTGCTGTGTATACAGACTTACGCATTTGGTAAAAAGTTGTTATTTTAGTATTACAAACAGACACTCCAATTTTATTTATTTGTATAGATGTATAGATGTGCTGTGTATACAGACTTACGCATTTATTTATTTGTATAGATGTATAGACTAAATAAAAGTAGCCTAAGTTACTCCTTATATCATCAGCTACCTATCGGTGAAAGTCCCGTCAAAATCGGTCCAGCCGTTCCAGAGATTAGCCGGAACAAACAGACAGACAGACAGACAGACAGACGGACAGACAGACAAAAATTTAAAAATATTTTATTTTGGTCTATGTGCTGTGTATACAGACTTACGCATTTAATAAAAAGTTGTTATTTTATTATTACAAACAGACACTCCAATTTTATTTATTTGTATAGATATAGATGTATAGATGTGCTGTGTACACAGACTTACGCATTTATTTATTTGTATAGATGTATAGACTAAATAAAAGTAGCCTAAGTTACTCCTTATATCATCAGCTACCTATCGGTGAAAGTCCCGTCAAAATCGGTCCAGCTGTTCCAGAGATTAGCCGGAACAAACAGACAGACAGACAGACAGACGGACAGACAGACAAAAATTAAAAAAAATGTTATTTTGGTCTATGTGCTGTGTATACAGACTTACGCATTTAGTAAAAAGTTGTTATTTTATTATTACAAACAGACACTCCAATTTTATTTATTTGTATAGATGTATAGATGTGCTGTGTATACAGACTTACGCATTTATTTATTTGTATAGATGTATAGACTAAATAAAAGTAGCCTAAGTTACTCCTTATATCATCAGCTACCTATCGGTGAAAGTCCCGTCAAAATCGGTCCAGCCGTTCCAGAGATTAGCCGGAACAAACAGACAGACAGACAGACAGACAGACAGACGGACAGACAGACAAAAATTTAAAAATATTTTATTTTGGTCTATGTGCTGTGTATACAGACTTACGCATTTAATAAAAAGTTGTTATTTTATTATTACAAACAGACACTCCAATTTTATTTATTTGTATAGATGTGCTGTGTACACAGACTTACGCATTTATTTATTTGTATAGATGTATAGACTAAATAAAAGTAGCCTAAGTTACTCCTTATATCATCAGCTACCTATCGGTGAAAGTCCCGTCAAATTCGGTCCATCTGTTCCAGAGATTAGCCGGAACAAACAGACAGACAGACAGACAGACGGACAGACAGACAAAAATTAAAAAAAATGTTATTTTGGTCTATGTGCTGTGTATACAGACTTACGCATTTAGTAAAAAGTTGTTATTTTATTATTACAAACAGACACTCCAATTTTATTTATTTGTATAGATGTATAGATGTGCTGTGTATACAGACTTACGCATTTATTTATTTGTATAGATGTATAGACTAAATAAAAGTAGCCTAAGTTACTCCTTATATCATCAGCTACCTATCGGTGAAAGTCCCGTCAAATTCGGTCCATCTGTTCCAGAGATTAGCCGGAACAAACAGACAGACAGACAGACAGACGGACAGACAGACAAAAATTAAAAAAAATGTTATTTTGGTCTATGTGCTGTGTATACAGACTTACGCATTTAGTAAAAAGTTGTTATTTTATTATTACAAACAGACACTCCAATTTTATTAATTTGTATGTATAGAAGATGTATAGACTAAATAAAGTAGCCTAAGTTACTCCTTATATCATCAGCTACCTATCAGTGAAAGTCCCGTCAAAATCGGTCCAGCCGTTCCAGAGATTAGCCGGAACAAACAGACAGACAGACAGACAGACAGACAGACGGACAGACAGACAAAAATTAAAAAAATGTTATTTTGGTCTATGTGCTGTGTATACAGACTTACGCATTTAGTAAAAAGTTGTTATTTTATTATTACAAACAGACACTCCAATTTTATTTATTTGTATAGAAGATGTGCTGTGTACACAGACTTACGCATTTATTTATTTGTATAGATGTATAGACTAAATAAAAGTAGCCTAAGTTACTCCTTATATCATCAGCTACCTATCGGTGAAAGTCCCGTCAAAATCGGTCCAGCCGTTCCAGAGATTAGCCGGAACAAACAGACAGACAGACAGACAGACAGACGGACAGACAGACAAAAATTAAAAAAAATGTTATTTTGGTCTATGTGCTGTGTATACAGACTTACGCATTTAGTAAAAAGTTGTTATTTTATTATTACAAACAGACACTCCAATTTTATTTATTTGTATAGATGTATAGATGTGCTGTGTACACAGACTTACGCATTTATTTATTTGTATAGGTATAGACTAAATAAAAGTAGCCTAAGTTACTCTTTATATCATCAGCTACCTATCGGTGAAAGTCCGGTCAAAATCGGTCCAGCTGTTCCAGAGATTAGCCGGAACAAACAGACAGACAGACAGACAGACAGACAGACGGACAGACAGACAAAAATTAAAAAAATGTTATTTTGGTCTATGTGCTGTGTATACAGACTTACGCATTTAGTAAAAAGTTGTTATTTTATTATTACAAACAGACACTCCAATTTTATTTATTTGTATAGAAGATGTGCTGTGTACACAGACTTACGCATTTATTTATTTGTATAGATGTATAGACTAAATAAAAGTAGCCTAAGTTACTCCTTATATCATCAGCTACCTATCGGTGAAAGTCCCGTCAAAATCGGTCCAGCTGTTCCAGAGATTAGCCGGAACAAACAGACAGACAGACAGACGGACAGACAGACAAAAATTTAAAAAAATGTTATTTTGGTCTATGTGCTGTGTATACAGACTTACGCATTTAGTAAAAAGTTGTTATTTTATTATTACAAACAGACACTCCAATTTTATTTATTTGTATAGATGTGCTGTGTACACAGACTTACGCATTTATTTATTTGTATAGGTATAGACTAAATAAAAGTAGCCTAAGTTGGAGAGGAGGGGCGGGCTCCTGCGCTTCCAGGGTTCCGGTTTTCTCACATACCGCGGCCTCGGGATGTTAGGTCACGGGGTGGTGGTGTCGGCTTTTATATAAAGCGACATATCACTGCTCGCGCTTGGCCTCATCCCGCAGACCCGCTACATAGATCCGTCGAGCAAATGTGGCTTACTGTCACCATTAATGGCAGAAAAATTGTCATTGGCACGGCATACCGCCCACCTTGGATGGACGTAGATTTGTTTTTTGACGCAATTACTGATTCAATAGCTGCATTTCCTTATTATGACAACATAATTATCTTGGGTGACTTTAATATAAATTGTTTACATCCAATCAATATAAATACGCGTAAGTTTACGGATTTTTTGCAGTGCTTTAATCTCAATCAAATAGTTACCGAGCCGACACATTTTACGGGTGCTAGTGAAAGCCTTATTGATACTATTTGCACTGATTTAACTTCCAATAAAATAACTACACATCATGTAGGGTCTCTTCTGGGCCATTGTCTCGTAATTGGTGAGTTTAACGTTAAGCGAATGAAGTTGAAACCACTTACAATTTCTTACAGACCAATGAATAATATATGCAATGACAGCTTCGAATTGGATTTACAGACTATAAACTGGACCCAAATTTTGAGATTTGAGAACGTCAACGATATGGCAAATGCTTTTAATAGAAATATCGTAGCGCTTTTTGACATCCACGCTCCCGTAAAGACTGTATTAATTAAAGATCATTCACATCCTTGGATCACTGACATCATCAAACTTATGATGAGATTAAGAGATAAGGCAGCAGCTGATTATCATAAAACCAAATGTCTTGTGAAAAAAGATTATTACAAGTCGTTGAAAGCAGAGGTAAATAAAGCACTGCACAATGAAAAAACTGCTTACTTTATAAACAATATTAATAAAAACATTTGTGACCCTAAACGGTTGTGGAAGAATATTAAAAATACATTATTGCCAAAGAAACACATAGAACTCCCCTCACACTTTGATAGCCCTGACATAATTAACTCTTATTTCTTACAAATACCTGGGGCCTCTACAGTACTAATTTCTCAATTGACATACTTTGAACACCATAAATATTGCAATGCTGTATTTCACATAGAACAAATTAGTTATGACTGGTTACTCAAAGTAATTAAAACACTTAAATCTAACGCAGTGGGATGTGATGATATCAATTTGAGTATGCTATTAATGACGCTACCTGATTCATGTGAATTTATAAAAGAACTAATAAACAGATCGATTGCAACGTCTACATTTCCGGACGTTTGGAAAATAGCTGCCGTTCGGCCTCTACCAAAAATAGCAAACCCAACTAGTTTAAAAGACCTTAGACCAATCAGTATCTTGCCATGTATTTCAAAGATTGTAGAAAAAACAGTATGTGCACAATTGACTGAATACCTGGAAAAAAATCACATCTTACCTGAATTTCAATCCGGGTTTAGAAAGGGACGTGGAACCGTGACAGCCATGCTTGATGTCACCGATAATATACTTTGTTCACAGGATATGGGATTGTGTACAATCCTGGTGCTGCTAGATTTTTCTAGAGCTTTTGACTCAATTAATATTGATCTCTTACTTTCAAAATTAAGTTATTACGGCTTTGATATTCCAGCTTTAAAATGGTTTCACAGCTACCTTGTAGACCGTTACCAATATGTAAGATTGACACGTGCTGATGGAACCTCGATAATTTCTGACCAGTTGGCCGTCACTAGAGGAATTCCGCAGGGGTCTATACTGGGTCCGATTCTATTTATATTGTACTCAGCTGACGTACAAACGCACATTAAGTACTGCAAATATCACATTTATGCGGATGATATTCAAATATATATATCATGTAGGCCAGGTGAGATAGATACAGCCATTGAAAAACTCAATGAAGATCTTTCTAGGATAGCAGCGTGGTCCACTAAAAATTGTCTTATGCTAAACCCCGTAAAAACAAAATATTTGATTTTCGGGAATAAGTATCAGCTGGCTAGTGTGTCCCCTTCATTGAAAGTTACTGTTATGGATAAATCCATAGAACGTGTGTATGAGGCAAGTAGTTTAGGTTTGCAAATGGACTGTGATCTTCGTTTTGACAAGCACGTAGCCATAGCAAGTAAGAACTGCTTTTATAAATTAAAAATACTTTACAAAATGAGGTCATATATTAAAGAAGAGCTCCGTATTCAGCTAGTTGAGTCGCTTATTTTGTCAAAACTAAATTATATGGATGTAGTGTATGGTCCGCGTTTGCTTGGCAAAACGAAGAAACTGATACAACGGGTCCAAAACGCCTGTGCGCGTTTCTGTTTCAAGATTCCAGCGAAAACTCATGTAAGTCCTTATCTTAATAGACGTTCGTTACTTAAAATGACACATCGTCGTAAACTACATTTAGCCTGCTTACTTTTCGGTATCCTCAAGTATAAAGCACCTAGATATTTGTTTGGAAAGTTATACTGGAAGTCCAAACGTGGGTGTCAAGGATCGCGACAGTGTGCACCACAGCTTTTGACACAACGGCACAGTTCTGCTACATTTAGGGGGAGTTTCCGATACGCTGCTACTAGGTGTTGGAATAATATTCCACCACCCATAAGGAACTCTCAATCTGTAATTACGTTTAGGAATAAGCTTAAAATATTTTTATTACAACATCAACTACAGCAGGAAACACAAGTACATGATACTAGTGCCATTTAATTTATTGTTCTTTCTTAAACCCAGCATCCGTGTTCTGATTTGCATGAGAACCTCTCTAACGGACGTGAGGAAAGCTTATAGCCGATATTTTATTTCATGTTAGGTATGTCATTGTTAACACTATAATTGTTGCCTAAATCTGTATATTGTTTTATTTTTGCTTTGTTAGTTTAACGTTATTTTTACTTTGTCTTTATTTCTATTGTTTGCTGGTTTACTAAGTAAATACTTGTGCTCTAGTTACCGGCGCGTGATGTCACCAAACGGTTCCAACGGAAGACCAGCGTTGGCTGTATGGCTAACATTATGCTGAGTTGGGGCCGATTTGTGACATATACACTTATGTACATGTAATTGCTAGATTGTAATTTTTCTTTCTTTCTTTTATACTGTTTGTATCTATGTGAGTGTATTTGTTACAAATAAAAACTTTTTTCTATTCTATTCTATTCTAAGTTACTCTTTATATCATCAGCTACCTATCGGTGAAAGTCCGGTCAAAATCGGTCCAGCTGTTCCAGAGATTAGCCGGAACAAACAGACAGACAGACAGACAGACAGACAGACGGACAGACAGACAAAAATTAAAAAAATGTTATTTTGGTCTATGTGCTGTGTATACAGACTTACGCATTTAGTAAAAAGTTGTTATTTTATTATTACAAACAGACACTCCAATTTTATTTATTTGTATAGAAGATAAGTAGACAGCTAAAAGACTATGACGATGTGACAATGCACTGTCCAAAGTTATGCATTGGTTCAACACTAATAATCTACTACTTAATAACAGTAAAACCAAGTGTTTGAAGTTCTCAATGCCTAATGTTAAACACTAAGCAACCAATGTGCAACTAAACGGAGATGAATTGGGATCTGTGGAATCCACTGTTTTCTTGGGTATCACTATAGACACAAAATTGCAGTGGAGACCTCACATCGATAGGCTGGCAAGCAAATTGAGCTCCGCAGCTTACGCCGTGAAAAAAATTAGACAGTTAAGTGACGTGGCTACGGCCAGAATAGTCTATTTTAGTTACTTTCATAGTATAATGTCCTATGGTATACTACTTTGGGGGTGTTCTGCAGATATAGACAGAATTTTTGTTCTCCAGAAACGAGCAATAAGAGCTATTTATAACCTGGCTCCCAGGACATCCCTCAAAGATAAGTTTAAGGAGATGGGTATTCTTACCGTAGCTGGTCAGTACATTTATGAAAATATATTGTATGTCCGAAAAAACATTGAGAAGTTTGATAAATTAAGTGACACTCACACTGTGAATACTAGGAATAAAAGTAATCTTGTTTTACATGCTACTCGTCTCCATAGAATAAGTAATTCATTTGTAGGTCAGTGTATTCGCTTCTACAATAAGGTCCCTACAAATTTGAGAGGACTTCCGATCCATAGATTCAAAAATATAGCTAAATCTCAACTTTGTAAGAAAGGCTACTATAGCGTTACTGATTACCTGACTGACCCCGTAGCCTGGGATTAAGCTGCTCGAGCTCATGTTACCACATATAAAATAGAAAAATAATTATATATTTTTACTAGTTTGGATTCAAAGCGGCAAGCTTACTGGAAATGAATATTCGAATTTAACCTCATTTATTTTTGTGCGTCTATCCTGTGAGTTGTCATGCTCACTAAAATACTTTGAACAGTGGTAGCGACATGTGGCGGGTCGAACACTTCCCTTTGATATGGTTGAGGAGATCGATGGCTGCCACATGCGTTATGCTTGTGAACAGGTGCCGCTGTTTGGGGTTGGTCGACTCACTGGATTCATGACTTATAATTTCATTTTTAATTATTCTTTTTTTTTTATTATAAAATTCATATTTCAGTTGAGCGCCTTTCGGAACCAAACGAAACTAATTATACGAGTAAGATAACGGTTATTGTAATATGGCGTTTAA